>JAMWYP010000297.1:0-509380 GCA_025563575.1 Acacia pycnantha | reverse complement strand
ACTTTAGTACTTCATTATATTGAAAGCTATTTTTTAAAAAAAAAAAAAAAAGTAACAAGCTTCAATAGTTTGCATTAAAATGGTGCAGTTTATAGAAAAGGAGGGCAACGAGATAGTATATGAATGGGAGAGAAGCCGCTTCAAACAATTTTAGGAACTGAGTCATGACAAG
This sequence comes from Acacia pycnantha, assembly GCA_025563575.1. Classification (NCBI taxonomy): domain Eukaryota; kingdom Viridiplantae; phylum Streptophyta; class Magnoliopsida; order Fabales; family Fabaceae; genus Acacia; species Acacia pycnantha. The sequence continues at coordinate 509,208 of JAMWYP010000297.1, read as the reverse complement.
ATAAAACTATAAGAGATTGAGTTATAATGAGTTAAATTTGAAAGACTGGGTCACAGTTGGATCAAAAATACAAGAACAAAAAGATTATTTTCCCTTTATCTTCAAACTCGAAAAGAATTAGTCTTCATGCCGAGTCCATGACAAGCCTAACTTAATTTGAAACAAAATCATAATTACAGATTTAAAGAAGTTATCAAATTGATATAAAATAATTTCAAAATCTAAAGTAGCCGTATTTCATCTTTTTATTCATCATGAATTATAACATTTTAAATATATTCATAATTAAAATAATTTTTAAATAGTCTAATATGTTATCTTTATTTTAAAAGTATTAAATATACATAGTTGGAAAAGGTAATTAGTGGCTTGGGGCCGCAAGAGAGAACGCTTCTAGGAATTTGGCAGCGATGATAGTTGAAAGTTTATGATAACAAAAAGGAGAAAAAAAAAGTAGAATAAAATTAGAAGTTAAAAATGAGTCATAAAAGCGTTGTCTTATTATGCGAAAGTTGGTGAGCGATGGGTTGGGTTCTCTCCTAATCCTTTTTCATTATTCCTCATCATCTTTAAATCACATCCATCCAATCAATCACAATACACTTCAACATCTCTCTTCTTCCCAATCAATGGTCCATATGGGTGAGGGAAGAAAAAGAGAAAATGGATTATAAAAAATCCTCTCCCGTGAGAGATAGCCTTTTTTCTCTTCGGCTAAAGGTGAGTGATGGAGTTGATGATTGACATTAAGAGGGTTATAAATAACGTGAAATGATTAGCCCAAATGAAATTATAATGAATCTAGACAATAATGCTATTTATAACTCCATTTGCTTTTGATAATCTTCAACACTATTTGTAGGCAAAATAATTAAATCATAACACTGTATATGTGTAAATTTCTAAAATTAGTGAAGCATCCATGTTTTTCTTATAATAAAAAAATCTTAGACCTTGATTGAGTTAAGATCGTGGTTATTAAGCCCGAGACCAGCTAGCGGTTCTACCGAAACCATAAGTAAATTGATCCACCAAGGGACATTAACCCGGCTTTGCTTTTTTTTAAAAAAATCGTTATAATTTCAATTAATAAGTCTAAAATCTTTACTTTCTTGTCGGTTTTGCCTCGGAGTTAGCTCTGTTTGACTCTGGTCTAACTCACTAACCCTTGATTTAGTACCGATCGATTCAATAACCGGTCTCTGGTTTAATAACCTTGATTAAGATAGATTTTACAATTCAAAAAGAGTTAAAGGGTAAATTTGTTTTGAAAGTTTCCCACCAAGTACAATAAGTATCGTTATTATCTTTTGGTTGGTGCAAAGTTATTCTTTTTTTTATAACAAAGAGATACCTCATCTATCCATCAGTGGGAATACTTTCCCATTACAATCACTACTAATAAGCTTTGCAAGATCAACAACTGGTTGGTAAATTTCGTGGTGACCAATCCATGACTCCAAACCATTCTTCACTAGGAAGTCTCGCGGAATTACATGAACGAGGCACATGATTAACCCTAGTTTCCCAATCCATATGAAGCATCAACGAAACTTCGTGGAGAATGCTAGAGTCCCCGTGTGCTTCCTTACACCCATGTAGTACAAGATCGAGACATTCGTGGAATCAATTTCAAGCTAAACCTTCCTACAAACTATGGTCCAAGCCATTCTTAACCCAAGAAGACACGCCAGATTTCGCATTTAATTTATCTCCACACTCAAGAGGATGTATGAAACCTTTAATGAATCTCCCGGCATTATCCCTAGCCAAACCCCCCACAGCAGACTCATCGCTAAAGCGAAGAATGCGCCATCAACATTAACCTTCACCTGGCCACCTTCGTGGTCGCCAAGACTTACGACTTGGGGCTAAAGTGACGCCCAATTTGCAATCCCGCTAGCCGATCATTAGTGCGAGTCGCTTTCTACCATCGCTCCAAAGACTCGATAGGATAGTGTCAATGGGAATAAGTTTCTTCTCGAATACAAGCAAATTCCTTCGACGCCACAACCACCAACATAGCACAAGAAATTTGGAAACCCACTAGCGACCAGGGCTTCGATTTCCCACGAAGATTCCACCACACCAATCCGAAGGTTCATATTGCGTAACCTACGCCACCTGGGACGACCCCACCACCTTTCGCCGAGAGCTTGAGTGCACACAATCTCTAAACACATGCAAAATGTCCTCCTGATCTACCCCACAAACCGGGCAACTTGCATCCTCGGTCCTCCTCGCCTCATCCTAGAAGCGTTCGTAAGGAGACTCTTCCTAGCTAGCACTCAAAGGAGTGTCTTGCATCTTTGAGGTGCGCGAACTTTCCATACTCGACTCCAATCTATCCCAAGATCCACAAACTTCCCGAAAGTTCCACTATATGCAGACTTCACGAGAACTCTCCATTTCTCTCCCCTTTCCATTTAACGAGTGGTTTTCTGATTAATGTCAAGACCCCCAAGGACTTTATTCCACGCTTGATTCTTGTCCAAACATTTGAGTGGGATTTTTCGAGAGAAATGAGGAGAAGGTCCTCCCATATTTGTATTTATCTCGAACTACCCTTACCCAAAGCGCATCCTTTGTGTCACTAACTTCCATCCCAGCTTCATTAGTAGTGCTTGATTTTGAAACTTCGCATGTCCGAGTCCTGCATCACCCGCCTCTTCACCTTACACACCTCATCCCAATGCACCAAATGCATCCGCCGCTTTTCCATTGTTCCACCCCACCGAAAGGCTCTATTTTGTTTATCTAAAGCCTTACATACATTATCGGGAAGATGTGAGGTTTGCATAGAGTAAGTAGGGATAACCGATGACACCGCAGAAATAAGAGTAGATCGCTTACCAAAGAGAATAATGTTGGTTGCCACCGAGAAATTCTTTCCTTAACCCCATCCCACTACCGCTTGAAAGTTATCCTTCACGCCCATGTATGATGAAGATGTACCCCAAGGTACTTCCCTAGATCCGAAGTTGGAGTAAACCCAAGTGTTGAGCTGATCTCAGAGCTCCTGACATGATGAACATTCTTGGAAAAGAAAACTCGGGTCTTGGAGAAGTTGACCTTAAGTTCTGAGAACTCACAGAACTGTAATAAACATTCACGTACTATCTCACTTGTTGGAGGGATGCCTCGGTGAAAAGAATAATATCATCTCGAAAGAAGAGGTGAGAGATAGGGGCCTTTCTTTGTAACTCGATTGGCTTCCAATCTTCCCTTACCAGTCTTTCTTGAATCATATGTGCCAATTTCTCAATACAAATCACAAACAGATAAGGCGAAAGAGGATCACCTCTGTCTAACACCTCAAGAGGATTGAAACATCTACGCCTTACTCCCATTCCAAAAAGCCGCAACCTTGCGCACTAATACACCGCTCCACTGAAATGCAACATGCCGTGAAATTATATTGCATGAAGTCTCATCATACAGCCAAAGTTGAAAAAGCGCCAAGAAAGCTCTCCGCTAGTTTAATTTGTTTCACTTGCAAATGGAGAGTTTCGGCTGTTAGGTTGGGGATGAGTCCCTCCCTTCATTTGGTTTGAAATTATTCTAAAAGTTTTATATAAGGTGCAATGTGGTCCTATATAGTAATGTTTGACTAATGCTGACCATTAATTGAACAATTTTGACTAGAACTATATGATAATTTTGCCCTAAATTTTTTTCTTGAAGTAGTAGTTGGTATTGTAAAGTTTTAATTGGCGGCATGCTTTTGGGTTATCAATGTTCAAATTGGAAGAACGATTCAATAACTCAATCATGTTTATCACTTTTTACAACGGATAAAGTCCGATTTGAAGGTTCAATCTGATTTATGAGCCTGTCTGAAAATTTTGATATGTTTGGCACATGCTTGTACCCAATTAGACTTAAGAAAAAGGGACTTATTTCATAAGCTCTGTTTGGAGCTTTTGGAGAAGCACGGTCTCAAAAGTAGCTAGAGTAGCGGATCTCTCTCTCTCTCTCTCTCCCCCCTCCCTCTCCCTCTCCCTCTCCCTCTCCCCCCCTCTCTCTCTCTCTCTCTCTCTCTGTACAACATTTTTGTCTCTCTCTTTTTCAAAATAATTTTAAGGTACTTGACTAGTACTAAAATTAATTTTTCAAGATATTGAAGTAATTTTTCAAAATCATAAAGTATTTTTATAGTACCGTTCAATATCTTGAAGTATTTTTTTAGTATCGGTAAATACCTTAAAAAATATTTTAGGATATTGAATGATACTAAAAATAATTTTTTCAAGATCCTAAAATAATTTTTCAAGATCATGAGGTATTTTTTAGTACCGTTCAGTATCCTGAAATATATTTTTAGTATCAGGCTCAATGGGATAACTTTTTCCAAAAAACTCTTATCTTTTCGACGTGGACCTCGCCGCTCTACCATTATCAATCCAAATAGAAATTATACTTTACAACCCGACTTTTTTATACCGGGCTTCTAAAAAGTCAAATAGAAAATAAGCCATCGTTCTCACCGCTAACCCAAACAAGACCGCCTAGTCACATATTTAAGTTGTTCTATTTGTCACTTGATAAAAACTTCTTTAAAGCATCCGCCATTACGATTTATCCACCACAAGCCTAATGCCAGGTGCCTTTGTGAGTCAAGGCTTTTATTGCTGGTCATCACTACTTCTACTCTCTTTGTCCTTATTATAAGGCATCAACTAACAAGTTTATTTAGTCTTTTTATAAGGTACTTGCTTGTTCCTAAGGAGTATTAATTATTCTTTTCCATGTTTGCCCCTAATAAATAAGGATAGTGGATGAGAGTAATAATTAATACTCCTCCGGTCCTAATTATAGAGCAAATTTTGGAGTTGGTTTTGGTCCTAATTATAAGAGCAAGTTTTAACTTTTGTCAATTTTTTCCTATAATACCCCTATTTATACTTATTATTAGGAGCATTTATATATCTGAGTACATATATATGTATATTTGTGTTTATGTGTGTCAATATATATATGTGTAGATTATGTGTGTGTGAACACACACACACACACATCTGTGTGTGTCTATATATATATGTGTGTGTGTGTCTCTCTATGTATGTAGATAGATCTACACACACACACACATATATATTTATATAGCAAGACCATTATTTCAATTAGAAAGCGTGTGGAAAGGAAATTAGATTTATATGTATACACATGGCTATATAAAAGCAACTAATATATATATATACTAAACTAATATGTTATGGATGTCTAACGTAAGGCAAACTAGAAACACTTATAATTAGGGCAACTTGTGTCATCTTAAATTTATATAAGGACATTTTAGGAAAATGAGTAAAATTAACTAATTTAACTCCTCCTTAATTCCCAAAATCGGTTAAATTGCTCCTATAATTAGGACCTAGGGAGTATGATATTAGAGTTTAGTGCAATTAGTAAGGGTAATATTGGAAGTTACTTAAATTATAGGGTAACTTTATTGACTTTAACTGCTTTTATTAGTTTGTGAAAATTGCTAGTTGGTATCTTATAATAAGGACCGTAAGGAGTACCTTATATTCTAACTTAAATGCATTCAATCATTATCTAACCCAAAATTTTCTTTTGATTTTGGATTATAAGGCAGTTGGATCTTCTTTTAATTTGAATGTTGATTACTCGAAAAATTCCGCCAATCAAAATTTTAGGATAGTATTTGTTTCTTTAGAAAAACTATTGAGAGAATATTTTTCTTAAACTCTTAGAGCCCGTTTGGTATAAGGAATTTATGATGAAGGAAATGAAAGAAAGGGAAGTAAATGGAAATGAAGGGAAAATTGGAGAGGGAACTTAGGACCCGTTTGTTACATAAGAAAGCTTGGGGAGGGAAAGGGAAGATCCCAATCTTCCCATGGATTTTGGCTGTTTGTTACACAGAAAGTCCAGTCAGCATCTTCCAGTGAGGGTCCATCTTCCCTCATTTGAGGGAAAGTGCTTTCCATCCGAAAATGGAAGGAAAGCTGCCATCTTCCCAGGAAGATGGTTTTTTGACAGATTTACCCCTGAAATTCAAATTTGGCGGGAAGTTCGAACTTGGCGGGAAAGTTCAAACTTGGCGGAAAGTTCAAATTTGGCGGAAAGTTCAAATTTGGCGAAATTTTTTTCTTCAAAAGTTCGAACTTAACAATAATATATTTTTTTAAAATATATTTTAGAATTTTTTTTTTTTTATTTTGAATTAATTTCTTTTGAGGGTAAAATAGACATTTCCTAATTTTTTACCAACTTTCCCTCTTCATTTTCTTCCTACCAAACAACTCAAGCCATCTTCCTTCATCTTTCAAATCTTCCTTTCCTTTTCTTTCCTCCTCCAAAGTTCCTTTCCTCCCAAACTTTCTTTATAACAAACGGGTCCTTAGAGGGAACGGAACATAGATTGAGTGAAAATAAGTTGTTTGGTTGTGGGGAAAAAATGTGAAATAACCAAACTGTACTTTAATAAAATTTGAATTTGAGAATCAAATTTTGTTCGCCCTTGTTTCACAGTTGCTAAAATAGAGCAATCTATGGCACCACTTACAACCTAAGCTTTTATCCTCTTCGTACTCATTTGTTGATTTTTCAACAAAAGAATCCATTTATTGGAGAATAATTTTTTGTTTGTTTTGAGTAATGTAGTGAAATGAATCCAAAAGTTATCTTATTCATGACAAAAATATTGATATTTATATAAGAGGGAGGAGCCTATACACATAATGGCTCATAATGTTGTAATCCCTAATTATAAGGGATCTGATTGGGATATGATTACAATCCCATGATCTCATCTATATACATTAATACTAATAGGGTTAAGTATCAATTTTACCCCCGAAGTACACGCCCAAGAGCAATGTTTTCTGGAAGTTGTTTTGGGAGCAATGTTGTCCCAAAAATTTTTGGAAGTAATGTTGCCCTGTAAGTCTAAAAATGTAGCAATGTTGCCGCTCCATTAATAGCCCTAACGGCCAAACATTAGTTGACCGCATTATCTTGACGTGGATCATCTACGTGGCATCTTTCTCACTTTTTTTTTGGGTTAAGTAACAATTTTGCCTTGGAATTTTTTGGGTCTCAATTTTGCCTCGAAAGTTTAAAAACGTAGCAATGTTGCCCATTCGTTAACAACCCTAATTAATTGTATTTGACTCTTTTTGTAAGCTTTATTTTTTCAGCATCTCTGCTTACAATGCACGAGAGGTTCGTTAATCGTCTGTGTAGATAATTCTGCGCAGCAAGTGATTATTGTTTGGAAAACTTCGTTTGACCTCGCCTGCGATGTACTCATATAATCTTCTGTTCGGCAAATTCGTTATTTTGTGTTTGATTTGTTCAAAACATTTTTTCTGGACAAATTCCGTAGGCGAGTGATTATTGTTTGATTGAGAATGCCCGAGATGGAGGACGTTATAGGGGAAGAAGGAGTAGGCTATGTTTACTTTTAAAAAAAAAAATTAATTACCACCCCTACTCCCTCTTGTCATGATTATAATTAGGTCAAGGGCAATTTGGCCAACCAACTATTGGCTCAGGAGCACCCAAAGACAAAAACTATTAAGTGGACAAAAATACCAACAAACTTTTAAAAGGAGCGCCTGAAGACAACGTCGTTAACACCGATTAACAAAAAGTTAACATCCGTTATCTAACCGTTATCTAAGGTGCAGATTGACCAACGAACTCTTACTTCAGGAGCGCCAAGACAAAATTCTAAACTTTACTAAATTAAATAATTTTTCTCAATTGTCATTATTCAAAACTACTTGTATAGATATCTATGGACAAAAATTATTCATTCTTTAATTTTGTCAAAATTATAATTTGGTAAAATAAACAAAAGTTTTAGTTAAAAATATAATTATATGATTTAAATAAAACTCAAGGTGTTTTATAATTTATTATATATGTTAAAAAAATTATATAATTTATTTTTATAATAAAACTCACATAAATTTCTTCTAAAATTAAATAATAATTTTTATGAGAAAAGAATGTATGATAAATGATATGAGAGAATTAGAGTAAAATATGTAAAAGTGCACTTATTAATCAAATAATGTTAGATGGAACCTCATAAGAAAAAATCTTATATATTGGAACGGGGAGATAACGTAGAGCTTAGCATTTTTATGATTATCTTGCAAATAGGTGTGACTATTAAGAATTTTTAGATAAACATATAATAAAAAGAAGCTCTGGAAAACTCCAATATAGTCAATCCGCTGAATTGAATGATGATATTTGTATTTGTCTAAGAAAATTTCATCCATTAATTTGTCTTGTTCAGATTAATAGATACATTTTTACTGGTCAAAAAACTTAAAAGATACTTTTTTTTGCCCCTATTTATAAAATATGATTTTCATTTTTATTTTATTTCTAAATATAAGTCTTATTAATCTAAATTTATAAGTATAATTTGTTTCCCTCTTTAAATTATAGCAAGAAATTTAGGTTAGTAGGTTCTTAAAGCTCAATTGTGTCAATTGCCGTATAACTTATTCCCAATGATACACTATCTATCTTGAATATAATGATATTAAGTTAACGGCAAAATCAAAAGAAAAGAATAATTTTCACATGATAGAGTAAAAATACATACATAAATTTATTCTAATTTATTTGATTAATAAGTGCACTTTTACATATTTTACTCTAATTCTCTCATATCATTTATCATACATTCTTTTTCTCATAAAAATTATTATTTTATTTTAGAAGAAATTTATGTGAGTTTTATTATAAAAATAAATCATATAATTTTTTTAACATATATAATAAATTATAAAACACCTTGAGTTTTATTTAAATCATATAATTATATTTTTAATTAAAACTTTTGTTTATTTTAGCAAATTATAATTTTGACAAAATTGAAGAATGTTTTTGAAGAAATGAAGAAAACTAAATAAATTACTTAATTATACTACCTCTGGTTTTAATTATAAGCCCGGATTGACGTTTTTTGGAGAGATTAATGAAGCAAAATAAATTACTTAATCATATCATACGTTTTTAGACTTTCGGGCAACATTGAGACCAAAAAAACAACAACAACTTTCAGGCAAAATTGTTCTTGAGAGTGTACTTCTGCAAAATTGCTATTTAAAAAGTGAGAATGATGCTAACAGAGGGACAACATTGCTACGTTTTTAGACTTCCAGGGTAATATTGTTCTTGGGCTTGTACTTGAGACAAAATTGATATTTAACCCATACTAATAATACTAATATATTTTCATAACAAGTAAAAAATCGGGGTTTGTTCCTTTCCTATTTGGTAGGAACTGAACTTCCCATGTTTAAAAGAACTTTAGAGTCTGAAGGAATTTAAGTTGAGGAAGATTTAGGTGCCAAATATTGTTTACGGGAATTTTTGTACCTTCCTTTCCCTTCTCACTTTTTTGTGTACCAAACGGGCTGTTAAAACTGATCGCCCAATGGTCAAACATTGCCCAAACGATGCGCCATTCTTATGACTTTCAAGGACACACAACACATAAGTCTATCTTTTTTTTTTCCCGGGTACAATCAGTCTATCTAAAATTGAAGATACCATTTATCTCTATTTGAAAACTTTTAGAGCAAATTCTTTTAGAGCAAATTTGTCATTCAAGAATTGAGTATTACTTCCTCCGTCCCTAATTATAGGAGCAATTTAACCGATTTTGGGAGAATTAAGGAGAGGAGTTAAATTAGTTAATTTTACTCATTTTCCTAAAATGTCCTTATATAAATTTAAAATGACACAAGTTGCCCTAATTATAAGTGTTTCTAATTTGTCTTACGTTAGATATCCATGACATATTAGTTTATATATGTATATTAGTTGCTTTTTATATAGTCATGTGTATACATATAGATCTAATTTTCTTTCCACACGCTTTACTAATTGAAATAATGATATTGCTATATAAACATATATGTGTGTATATATATGTGTATACATATAGATCTATCTACACACACATATATATGTTTATATATGTGTGTGTGTTCACACATATATTATATATATTGACACACATAAACACAAATATACATATATATATAAACACACATATATATAATGCTCCTAATAATAAGTATAAATAGGGGTATTATAGGAAAAATTGACAAAAGTTAAAACTTGCTCTTATAATTAGGACCAAAACCAACTCCAAAATTTGCTCCTATAATTAGGGACGGAGGGAGTACTTTATTTGAAATGATACTTGTAATTCAACCCTGAAATTTTAATTTTAGTTTTAGTTTTTATTTTTATTTTTAAAACATAAGTTGTTCTTTTTGGAATTGTTTATCATAAAAGGATAATAAAGCTTACAACCTTAGGGACATGCTCATATGTCACATACCCTATCCTTTTTGGTTTGTTGATATATTTAAAGTTTAGGTGGGGTAGATGGTGATAACCCATCCAGAGTTAGGGAACGCCTCAAAACTTAAAGAGCGCTTGAGAGGTATTTATAGATTGCTTACCAATGCGATTCTTACATTGACTAATAGGTATTAAACCTCTTTTTTTAGGATGAGGACCGACGCTTTGCCAATCTGTCACCCTTCATTAGCTCACATAGCTTATCCTATTTTTTTTTTTTTTTGATATCAAGCTTAACCTTTTTTTTTTTGCTACATAAAGGTTTAGGTGGGTTCGGCACCGGCCCCCCACTGGGGCCAGAGCACGGCTCCAAGGCTCTTTGCACACTTACAAGGGACTTACAAGATCGCCTACCGAATGAGCCTCACAACGGCCGAGGGAATTGAATTCTCGTCTTTTTGGGACTTGAACTGCTTCCTTGCCATCTATGCCAACTCTTATCGACCGAGCTTATCCTTTTTTTTTTTTTTTTATACAAGGCGAGGGAGGGGATCGAACTAAGGACCTAAGTGGGGGAAATGAATCCCAATACCACCGCACTACTCAAGTGCCGGTGATCGAGCTTATCCTTTTTGTTTTAATTAAAAAAAGTTTTGGAGGGGTTCGACATCAATCCCCCACTGGGCGGGGCACGGCCCGCTCTATGAGCACTTCTCGGGACTTACGAGATCGCTCTACCAAAGGAGTCCCATCGACGGCGAGAGGATCGAACCCACGACCTGGGCGCCTGGTCCGGATCCCATACCATTTATCTTACTCACATTGGCCCGAGCTTATCCTATTCTTTTCCTATTCAATCGCGAGAGTGAAGTTTATAGAAGTGGGCTAGCCTGCTTAAGAAAGTGAAGGCCCAAGAGAGCCCACGCTTCGAGCCGGCACATTTGATCGTACTCTTACCGTTGCCGGCGAGCGGCGGAAGCCGTATGTGCATGATCATACCGTCGCAGAGACAGTTGTGAAGTGTAGGAACTGAGGGGAGAGATGGCCACGGAGAAGTCTAAACCTAGACGACTGAAGGGTCACAAAGACTCTGCTACTTGCTGTATTGCCTCAAGCACCCGACCCGATTTCGTCGTCACTTCAGGCGAGGTACTTTCTCTCTTAACATCTTGTCACCTTCTCCTTAAGTTTTTCTTCCATTTCCTCCAATTCCAGAAGTCTTATAAGGTCTATGTTTCCTTTCTTTTCTGGTTTCTTATGGGAGGTGTTGAAATAATTTGTTTCTATGAGCAAATTAAAATGGGGAAAGCACGTTACTCGCTCCTTGATGTTTGTTATTAAGTCTATTGTATGAAGCTCTGGTTGATTTAATGTTTTTGGTGTCTCTTGTGTGATTCATTGAGGCCAACTAAAACAGTTAAACTCTACCACTAGGGATTTTAAAGTACACGTTTTTTTTGGGGGTTTAAGTAGTTAAGCTTTGTTATTGTGAGAAACTTAATGTGGTTTACAGTTGACAGACCGTAATAAATTAAATCCAAGCTATTTGACGCCTTAATATTCTTTTTGTGTATTGAAGAAAATGCTGCCTCTAATATGCTATCAGGGGCATATAATGAGGATTGCTTTGCTGCTCTATATATGAATGTTGAGTTTTTTTTTTAAAAATAATACTTGTTTCGTTTCTCATATGACAGGATGGTCGACTTTGCTGGTTTGATTTGCGATGTAGAGAAGCCCAGCTGGTTATGGATGTTAGTGAGGAACCCATTTCATCCATATGTTTCAGGCCAGGTAAATCAGATTTATGTCTTTGTGCATCCACCATCCATCAAACCTCTTTAGTTTGAGAAACCTTGATGCTGAATTTGTCCCTAGAAAACAAGTTACTGATCTTTTGTTGAGTGAATAATGCTAGCTATAACTTGATATACTGATCTGATATCTAATTGTAATATGAATGTAATAGAATTTGGAATTAGGGTATAGGAGAAAGAGCATTAGAGGGTTGAAGAAGAAGAGAAGTAGAAGAGAGTAGAGCTAATTTGAATAGTGCGAACTGTTATTAGCAATGCAAATCTGAATTACAATAGAGATACTTTGTCATATATATAGGCATTAGAGGGGTTCATTAAAATAGGGGCACCTATCACCCTAAGGCTTATAAGTCGGTCATTAGACACGAGGCAAGGCCATGTTTGGCTAGTGCCGCTCCTAAACGGCTAATGCCACTAATGGTTAATGCCGCTCGTCTAATAAACTAAACTAACTAACTTTTGAAATACTTTTAATACAATATCATATCAATACCCCTCTAGACATCCTTGATCTCAAGGATTTGGAACCACAAAAGTAGGATATTGCTTTTGAAAAGAGTAGAAGGCCATCCAAGAAGCTTCTTCGTTTGGTAAGCTCTTCCATTGGACCAAAACTTCTGTAATCATCCTCTTTTGGCACTTCTTAGTCATCCGGTTCAGAGTTCTCCTCCTTGCTCCATGGCCGAAGGCAACTCTGGAAACTCAGTGGGAGGATGCCTAGGCCTCACATAGGATCTAGGCATAGTTTCAATAGTGAAACATGAAATGTACAGTGAATTCTAGACTCCGGTGGTAATTACAGCTTGTATGCTACTGCCCCAATCTTCTCTATCACCTTATAAGGCCTATAAAACTGAGGAGCTAACTTCTGAGAAGTTCTTGTTGCTGTAGATAAGGGTGTTCATGGGCAGGGTTGGGCAAGGTGGGGCCCTTGCCCGATGCCCTGTCCAAAGGATCATGGGGTTTCTTATGGTTGCCCAAAGGTGTCTCTCAAGAAGACCGAATATTCAACCAGAGGAACACGTCCGCGTCCCTCCAGTGCCACATGCCATGAAAATCAAGCATCTTCAAGGTGCATGGTGGAGCACATCGTTATCTTTGCCGCTTCTGGAGTACCATCCAATGTAAAGTATCGCTTGACCTTCAATATCTAGGTATCAATGTCTTGACCCGAATATTTGGGAATTCCATTTTAGTAAATTGAGTAGGACGCTGGTAGCCATTTCTGTGACCTTGAAATTCTTGATTTTCTGGGATTCTTGGCTGTTCATGTTGGTTGTTAGGCTGTACCGTAAGAGCAATTGCTCTAATTTCTCTAGTTAGAACCTCCATGTTCTGCTGCTCCCTCTCTGAACCATTTGCAGCTCTTCTCTGTAGCCTTGCACCAATTCTTGGAGAGTCCCAACATTTTCATTGAGAGTGCCCACAGTCCCTAGCCTCTGCTCAATAGCTTGCAGTCTCTCCTCCATAATTCTTGAATTTTCTTGGAGTCTTGTCTCAACCATTCAGCACCGGAAGTGAAGAGTCAATAACCAAGGCCAAGAACCAAAAGCTCTGATGCCACGAATATCTAATTGTAATATGAATGTAATAGAATTTGGAATTAGGGTATAGGGGAAAGAAGATTAGAGGGTTGAATAAGAAGAGAAGTAGAAGAGAGTAGAGCTAATCTGAATAGTGTGGACTGTTATTAGATATGCAAATCTGAATTACAATAGAGATACTTTGCCATATATATAGGCATTAGAGGGGTTCATTAAAATAGAGGCACCTATCACCCTAAGGCTCATTAGTCATTAGACACGGGTAAGGCCATGTTTGGCTAGTGCCGCTCCTAAATGACTAATGCCACTAACGGTTAATGCCGCTCATCTAATCAACTAAACTAACTAACTTTCAAAATGCTTTTATTACTATATCATATCATGTTCCTAGCATGTACGTCCCATAATAGAAATTGGAACATAATTGCTATAGATTATTTCAGATCAGTGGCAAGAAATATTATCTTATGTCTTAGGTACACCATGTCGCATTTTCACGGCCCAGCTCCAAAGGTTCAATCACTTTGTTATATCTCTCACAGCTTTTACACTAGTTAAGCTCATCTTCTCATCCCCTCATCATTATTCACTAATTATAACTATAGGCAAGTGCTAAACAAATAGCTCACTATGCCATGTTCTATCAACAACTATGTATCTAAGTGGTATCACACTGAAGGTGTTATATAGAAGTTCATACATGCATTAAGGTTTTGATGGATTGTTGACACCTGGCAATATTCCTTATATCTTATGAAAATGCTTTTTGCTTGTGTCAGGAATGAAGATATCATTTATGTCTCCTCAGGAAAGGAAGTCAAGTGTTTTGATGTGAATCTGGTAACCGCCTTATGGGAATTGTGCCATATTTGAGTTTCTGCAATTCTATCTAATTCTATTTTCCATATTGACAGAGTATGCAAAAATTTGTGGTTCATTGTGAACTTTTTCTTTTCTTGAATTTCATTTATATTTCAAGATTTTATTACTTAAATGGTCTACTTATCGTGTAACTATGTATCTTTTTTCTGAGGCCACCTCATGGAAGCCTTTGGAGAGCTATAATTACAATAAAGAGGATATAAATCAGGTAGATGTTAAATGTTATTGCTTGTGTTTCAGTTCGATGTTATGAAAATTTCCTGCATTTAATAGATTAGTTTAGTCTTGTCCTGTTTATGGGTATACTAGAAAGTCACCATTTTATCTGAATCTTGTCCTATTTATCGATTATTTTGACCAGAATTTTGATATAGAATCTGGTTAGTTTTTGACTTGAACTCTAAACACTGGCTGATTATTTTGTTTTAAAATTGTTTGAAGGACCTAATCATGATAGTGTAATTGCATTGATTTAGTTTTCTACTATTTTTCTATGGTATTTCAACTTTTACACCTAATTGCTTTATTTTAGGTTCGGTCTAAGACTATTTTCTGTCTTTTCTAAGGGGGTAATTTTTCTTGTCTGTGCAGATTGTCTGCAACTCAAAATCTTCCTTTCTTGCTGCTGCAGATGATAGCGGTGATGTGAAAGTATCTCATCTTTTTTTCCCAATTAAGTATCCTTCCACTTATCATTCTTGCCTTGAATTAAATATGGAAGAGTTACAATTTTGGAATTTATGTCAAGTCTCTAGTTTAGGGACAATTAGGCATACAAGTGGATATTGTGTTAAACTAACTACCATAAGTCTCGCAATGCATTCTGAAGATCTCACTGACTTCATGGTTTCATATCTGATGCCATCAGATATGGAAACAAAAATGGACATAACGTAAGTATCTGGAGTTTTTGCTTCAGGGCTTCACATTAAAAGTATAATATGAGGAAGAATTTCTTAAAAAAGAATTAATCTTGTAGTATTGAACTGTAAAATTTCTTAGCTCGTCATGTTTTTACCAAAGAGTGCTTGATATCAGATATTTAATTTAAATTAAGTTCTGTATTGCAAACTACTGGATTGTGGCATGTGATGTCAAACCTGTGATTCAAGTGAAGAATATTAATTTAAATTCTTAGTTAACTGTGGTATATTATTTGTGAATGCACCTTTCCCCCTTGATTTGCATAAACACTCCCTCTTCTGATAGTAATTATATGTAAACAATGTTTCAATCTAGTCAATATCTAGTCTTTGAATGATTGAGTTAGGAAGTTTTCTACAAACTCCATTAGTTTTGTCTTTAAGAAAAGCTGAATCTATTTCTTGCTTTTAGATTTATAAAAAGCTGATAATAATGTTTTAACTGTTACTTGATATCTCTTTGGCAGATAATTGATATTCGCCAACAATGCTTGTATAAAACACTGCGATCTGGCCATACAAGTGTATCCTTTTGTTTACTTGCTTATACCATACAAATTTGTCCTTTTCCGTTGCTTCCTTGATGGAACTAAGAATGAACAAAAAAAAAGCTTTATATATTGTAGTCTTTTGCAGCCTTTTTGGGTGACATTGAAGTATTGGTGTTTACTCGTTGAAACCTTTGATAATTCACGTCTCTGAGAATCATTTAGTTATGTTGATTTTTTGGAGACTTTTTCCATGTATTTGTTGCCTTCCTTTTGCCTGTGGTTCATGTCCTTTCATATCTCTGCTCCTTGCTCATGCCACAACAACATCACCATTGATGCCCTGCAATGTTGCCATCAACATTTTATCTTGATCTGCCACTGCATGTTATGGCACAATTTGAACAGTATCATCGCCTAAAGCTTGTTTTTCAAAATAGCTCCTATTATGATTGGTTTAGAAAGTTTCCCAAGGCTTTTTTTTTTTTTTGGGTGAGATCTTTTCACTTTTGCAATATTTTTGTTGATTAATCCCGATCATCTTGTTCTACAACATCATAGAAAAGTCTGATATGCAGCTAGTTCAGTCATTCTGAATGGTCATAGCTATCATCCCTTGTTAAAAGGTATGCCTTGGCTTTTTAAAGGGTTATAAATTGTGGAGATGCATCACTAGTGCTATCTAATACCTAGTTCACTGAGTTGTTTCATCTCATCCAAAAACCTCAAACTGGTATAACCCACTCATGAACCAACTAGTTGCAGAGGGGCGAATTGAACTTGTGAAAGTTAGACTTGTTTCACAAAATGGGTGTCAGATGGTTATTACTATGCTTGGTTCATGCCATGGTGGATTGGGTTGAGATGTTAATGGCAATGTTTTAGGAGGACGGTGGTGATGCTGATCTGGCATGTGTGATTAGGGAGGTTTGGAAGGATACAACCCAAAACCAAAACCAAACAGAAGCAGCAATGACAGAGGTAATCATCATATCTAAATGGTTCTTGGTGGGATGAATCATTAGAGATTTAAGATAAGAGAGATAGGCATTGTTACCATAAAGCTTGGTTCTTGGTGGGATGAATCATTAGAGCTTTATAGAGACAAGACAGGAGGCAAAATATTGAACCTTTCGAATCTGAATTGTTGTGTTCTTCATTCAGTATATAGAATTTCTAATACAAGAGAGAGGCTACATGCAAAATAGGTAATACAATTAATCACAATTAAATGCTAAGGGCCAATCTAAACCGAATAGAAATTAAAACTAACTAGGAAACATGTATTGAATCGCATTAAATTATATTGACAAGCCCTAACCCAATTTTTGAAGGCTGAATAGGTTTTGCGAGCCATGACTCATTTGCACCTCACTTTTATTTTGTTCCAAATTTTTAATTATCATTTAATTTCAAGAGTTGATCTTTTATCATCTTTTTTATTTTTATTTATTATAATGTTACCTTGACCTTTTGCTGCTAGATTTGTAGCAGTGTGCAATTTCTTCCTTGGAGATCTTGGGAAGGTTTTCTATAATCCTATTTATATATGTTTGTTTACAACCAAATTTCACACATGCTGCATGGTGCACTTGGTCATCATGGATGCGGTTAACTAATTGTAGCCTATCTGTCCATTATTACTCTTGACCACCAAAAAGGTTTTGATAATAATTTTTTTATTTTTGACTCTCATTTTTTGTGCTTCGTTAGTTATCAGTGGAGGTCTTGATTCAAAGCTTCTAATGTGGGACTTCTCCAAAGGGCGCTCATATGAAGTCATGGATTTTGGTATATTCTTTCCTGTAACTTCTTTATCTGTAAATAGGCCTGCACACATACTAATGCATGCCTGCAGTAAAAGGAAAGTTCAAATTGTTGTCCTTAACATTTCCCTCAACTTTTAGTTTGGTTGTTATAGTTTAAAAATGTCATTAGGTCTTTTTATCTCAATTTTTAGTTTGGCTGATTATTACCATTTTGACAATCCCAACAAGTGTGGTTGAAGCAAACTCATACAAGTAGGATATAAATTACATTTTTTCAAAATCACCACTATTTAAAGTTTGATGTAATATTCCTTTTTTGTTTCCAATAATGTAACTCACTGTTTTAAATATGGGTAAATTTGGAATTTTTTTTATTTTCAAACAGATTTAATGACTTGATCACATCTTCTTGGTTCTTGTGAGATGGTTGGAAGTGCCTTATAATAGGGGCTGGAGGAAGTATGGATCGATTTCAAGAACTATAGGGACTAAACAGTAGTTTAAACTTAGCATAAGTTATGATGCAAAAGGGAAAATAAAAGAAAAATATGGTAAAATAGATAACTTATTTTCAGCCTGAGGTAAAATAGATAACTGACTTTGCAATTGTGCCTTATCTTTACTGCAGGTTTGCCTGACGTGACAAGTTCTAGCAGCCTTGGCCAGTGTTTAAATCCTGCATTCGTTCATGCAATAGCTGTTCCAGAGGCTGACATGCTTGATAAATTAGGCAAGGTATGTGCAGTTGCTAGGGGGGATGGTGCTGTAAGTGTGATAAGTATTGAATCAGACCTCACGGCTCCAAAATCAAAAGGCTCCTCAAAACCCCGGAAAGGATCTCAGTCAAAATCAAAAGATGGCAGCTCAACTACCAATATGGATACAGATCAAAATGGAAAGATGCTGCATTTGGATTCCTCAATGGGTGGCCATTCGGCAGCTGTTTCTTGCGTGTAAGCGAATCACTCATCTGACTGGGTAATATAGACTCGATTCATTGTGCTAATGACTAGAAATTCAGGGCCTTTTCTTTATTTGGCGAGAAAGGGAAGTACATAATCTCAGGTGGAAATGACTGCTCGGTGAAGTTATGGAACTGTTCTAGTCATTTTCATGCTGGATCAAGCAGCAGTAGCAGCAACGGCAATTTCCTATATATGAACATCACTCTGCCTGAAAAAGTGAGTTGTTTTATAGTTTCATTGGAACCTCTTGGATGACGTTTTCTTATTCTTCCTTGTATCCACTATGCACTTAATGTATTGATATTTTGGCAGGTCAATGGGCTCTGTAGCCGACCAGCTGAAACAAACAACCTTATAGTATGTGACACATCAAAAGTAGTAAAGGTTTACTCTGTGACATAGATAAATCCAGGATGAGCATGGTTCTCCAAATGTCGTCAGAAATAGAACTTTGTTGTGACAGTTTGTGATGATGTTGAACTGACTCTGAAGATAGCTTGGTGCTTCCTAGACTTGTGATCTGGAGTTATGATATCAGGGTACAGCTTAAATTATAGGGATTTTAGTTGGCCTATTTTTAGCTTATTGCTCAAGGGTTTTCTAGCTGTTTCAATGATGTATAGGAATTTACAAGTGATTGGTGGTTGTCTTGTGTATTTACAAGATGTGATGGATGAAAATGATGAATTTTTGTTTCAGCCTTTTATATTTATTTTGCATACTGTGTCCCAGTGACTGAAGATATCCTGATGTTGAGGATTATTGTGTTGTATACTTGTACTTTGGTTTAGTTATTTGCTCTCATAGTTTCATTATATTTTTTATTTGGTTATTTTATATATTTTTTTGAAAGTATGTTCACATAGAAGAGCACTGGCATTTGGAACACGAACCGCTTTGGAACCATTCTCTGAGATTTCCTTCAGCCTTATAAGGAACTCAGTCAAGACTTTTTCAAGGGGAGTGTCTTGCTTTTAAAGGTTAATATCTCTCATCGTCACTTATGGATCATGGTCAGATTCTTTCTAGTCTACAGGATCCTCTTAGAAGAGAAAAATGCAGAGCATATTTGAATCTCTGGAGACAAAAGTGAGAAATTATAAGTTCAGGCTTTCAGGAGAAAATAGGAACTTAAGAGGAATTTATGGAAAACACACTTCTATTATAATAGATGAGATTACAACTTGTTATGCCCTCTTCATTGAGGGGTTTTCTTATAGACTCCAGGAATAAAAACGTGACAATTAGATCATTATTGTTTGTTAAAGACTCGTGACATACAATACAATTCACAGATTCTTAAAGTAGATATAGACTTAAAGTAAAGCTTACAGAAAGGTGTCATACAATTCAAAAATTCCTAAAGTGGTTAGATTTTACAAATAATCTGAACACTTGTGAATTGGATTACATGTTAGAAGTGAGTGGATTTTATCTCGTTATGAATTTTTATTATATAAACATAAATTTAGTGCGTAAAAGGTGGCAGAGGTTTTCATTTCCGGGACCCAGTAAAGGTGGCATGGTGACATCAGGAAGTTACACGGTGCACTGAATAGTTTGGACGAAATTTGGTTCTATACATTGGTCATGTTTTGAAACAAATTTATGGAAGCAAGTTTATTACAACATGACTAACACAGAACCAAATCATGTTTATTAACGTGGCCTAAAAAAATCATGTTTATTAAAACATGACTATTATATATGGATATGATATTGTCATTACCATTTTTGTCACTACCAATGTCACTACAACTTTTTCACCGTTAGATCAGAATCTCAATAGAAGAGAGAAATGATAAAAGTAGATGAAATTCGATCTAACAAATGAAAAAGTGGTAGTGACATTCAGAATGACAAAAATGATAGTGACAATATCCTATCCCATTATATATAACAAACCAAGTATTGAAATATTTGAGAGAGATAATATGAAGAATAATAATCCAAATAATAGAACAAGAAAAGAGAGGAAGTTAAAAGGAGATAATAAGAGCTATGATTGATCAAATACAACTTAGGGCATAAGTTTACATCTCCAACCTAATCAAAAATCTATATTTGTGGGATAATTGATGATTATATAAAGATATGGTGAGATAATAGAGACAACAAGAGATGTAGTTGAAAGTAACGTTGGATTATGGACATACCATTATAATTCTATTTATAAGTCCTTTTAACTAAATTACACATACCAATGAAAGAAACTAGTTTAATGATTATGAGCTAAATTTTCAACTTTGCCCTCATTTATAAATGAGTATCTTTCAACTCTTTCTTCTTTCATTATTTTCATTGGTACAATTAATATAGGTAAAATTGTCACAAACTCATTTATTACTCGCAAGGAGACTTATAAATAAGATCAATTTTTTTGTCAAAATAAACTTATAAATAAAACCAGAGTAGTACAATAGGAGCAAGCTTACCAATAACATATGAAAAGAAATAAGCATATACTTGGTCAACTACAACCACGCAATCTGGAGTAACCACACCTATGGATACTTGGTCTAGTGGTGGATCAACTATATCACAAAGTAGGTGAATTGAGTTCGAATCCAACCTTATTCAAACAAACTCTTGGGAAGAGACATCCTAATCATAAAGCCTTGATCGAAATAAACCGCTATTTAGATAACTAATAATAGGATCCATAAAAGTATAGGATGCTGGATAGTTCACAGGGCTATCCAAAAAAGAAAAGCATGATTAATATACCAACTAACAAAAGTGATCATCAAACTAAACAGACCGAATCTAAGCGAATGAGTGGAAGCTGAAACCATAAGGATGAATCTGTTCACATCTATACACATACTTTACGATTAATTGCTAGAACACATTCACTTACACAGTACCCAGAACAACCTACTCATCAAGGATTTGAAAAACCAAGAACTCAAACCATGGACCACCGTTGTAATTAACCTTCACTTACCTAATACCAAGAAAATTCTTCTCAGCAAAAACTTCGAAATCAAGAGCACGAAACCTCCATCGCTGTTGTGTTAATATTAAAGCATAAATACAGAGTTGACATATCTGTCTAAAACTATGTTTCTTTAGGTTTCAAGTTCAAGTCACCAAGGAAATATTTGTACTAGGAGAGACAATCACGAATTCCGAAATTACTCATTACTGTAGTTGCCACTACGTAGACTTTTCCTCAATTTTCTGTTGATTTCTTTTTTGGGGTTTTTTTTTTAAAAAAAAAAAATTATTATTATTATTAGTATTTTTTATATCGAGCTTGCATGGATTTGTCAGTTTGAAGAAGCCCGCCCAACTGAAGCAGTTTGCTTCACCTTCCCGCAAAACTCCCAACCTTCTTGTCACCATTTTTCAAAATAAGAAAAAACGCTGCTTTTCCTCTCTCTCTCCCCCTCTGCTTCTCCTCTATCCCTTTTGATTTTGAGTGCGAGGTAGCGAGGTACGCCATGAGTTCAACCCTTCACCCTCCGGAAAACAGCCTCCCACCACCACCACCCTATACCTCATTATCAGCTTCAATGGGCGTTTTCCACTCTCATATAAACTCACTACAAATTTTCCCCTCCAAGAATCGAAAGGTCCGATACATCACCACCTTTTTCCGGGACTTGGATCTGACGAAGGTGGAGGAGGAGCTTTAACCTAAACAAATGGCGGAATCTGGAGGTGGGGTTCCCCTCTGCAACACTTGTGGGGAACAAATTGGGGTTAATGCCAATGGAGATCCATTCGTGGCTTGTCATCACTGTGATTTCCCAATTTGCAAGTCTTGTTATGAACTTGACATCAATGAGGGTCGAAGCGAGTGTTTGAGATGTGGCACTCCCTATGTCAATGAAGGTCTGTTATTTCAATTTTTTTTATCATATTTCTCTAATCAAATTACTCACTAGTTGCCACTACGTTTTTCGGATCATTAATTTTGTTTATATAGATAGAAAGTTTGTGATTATTCTATAACCTTTAGTGTAATTTACTTATTTTGATTAAACTTTCATTAAATGGTTGTGGGGAGTTGGTAAGAATAATAAGCATTTAGAGAGTTAGCATAATATATGAATAATTCATCACAACAGTAAAATTTAACATCACTAAACAATATTGAAGGCGATAACCAAATTCATTTTTCTTTTTTTAATTATGAGGTTCCCATTACAATTTGAGTGATGAAATTAAAATTTGAGCAAAATTATTGAGTTTAATGGAGTAATTTAATCGATTTTTGTTGTTGTTGAACTTGAACAATCTAAATTTTAGTATGGAGTTACAATATTAGTTTTTTTTGGGGAAAAAAAATAAACATAGGTCTTTTCTTGCCCAGTAAATCTGTCTAGCATTGAATATGTTCATGCGTATATTTACTAAGCTGATTTATTATTACTCATTCTATTTTCTCTTTGATTCCTTGGTTCTTGGACACTCGTTTAAGAGATTCAATCAACATAGTAATAGATTAACCGTCAATCTGTTTATCAATATATGTCTTCTTCGTTAAATGTTACGAGCATCTATTTTTTGTGAAATATCCTAATGCATGTTTCTTTTCTGTTTTCTTTTTTGGTAATTCAGACAAAATAACGGAAAATAATGATACAGAGGCTTCTGGAAATCAATCCACAATTGCCCCTGAGTTCAGTAATCCTCAGGTAAATCAATAGCAGCTCTACATGTTATAGGGGCAAGGCAACTAATTTTTCTCAATTTTGGTACAATAATTTTGAGGAAAATAGGAAATATTTAATTTAGTTATTCTTTATATTATTTTGAAATGTTGTTGATATATGCAGGATGTTGGTCTACATGCTAGACATGTCAGTACAGTGTCCACTGTGGAAGAAAGTGGTAAGAGAGAGAAACTACAGCCTGATTTTTCTTTGTACAATTTATTCTTCTATACATAAATCACTGATCTTTAAAAGATGGTTTCTCTTGTAGAAGTAAATGGTGAATCTGGCGGGAATCCAATCTGGAAAAATAGAGTAGAGAGCTGGAAGTCAAAGGATAAAAAGAACAAGAAAAAGAAGGAAAAGGAAAAGAAAGAGGAACCCAAGGCAGAAAATGAGGCCCCTATACCACCAGAGCAGCAGCATATGGAAGAAATACAGTGAGTTCAATTTTCTTAAGAGGATGATTTTGAATTATATCATAGTATCATTGTTTAGATACAGCCACCTGGGCAAAGCTCAAGTGGTAAAATAAGAGAGGTTGGGGAAGAGGTACTTCCTCCGATCCTTAATATAAGACATAAATATGACATGTATTTTCTAAAACACACTAATCATTTTCTTTAATTCCCTCCTTCCATTTTCTCCTTGATTATTATTGAGCGAGCCTCAATCAATAGAGGTAAATTAGGAAAAATTGACAAATATGTTTTATATTTAGAATCAAGATCAATTCCCTAAATATGTCCCATATTAAGGGCCGGGGGCAGTATTTGCATTGATACTTCCAACAAAAGGGGAAAAATTATAGAGGAAAACTGAGTTACCAAAAACAGCAGAAGATGTGGTTTAGATTCTGAATTTCTAAATCATCTGAGAATTCCAACATTTTTCTGATGATTATAGGGAAACATCTATGATCTGAAATCTGATAATAAATTTTTGGCTAAAGTATATCTTTGTTTCTTTATGTTTGCATGAACTTTCCTTTTAGTCTTTTAAGTTTAAAAAGTGCATTTTTAGTCCTTCAAACCTAAACACTTGACATTGTTAGTCTTGTCTAACAGAAAATGCTAACTCATTAGGTCGCATTATTTTAATCCTAGGTGGCTGCTACATCAACTCAAATTTTTTGACAAATTCATATTTTAATTAAAACAACAACAATAACTCTCAATTTTAATTAATTCTTTCATACGCTCTTCCTTCCCCACCATCTGAAACCCTTATGCCTTCTTCTGCATGCCCTAAGGCTTTTCTCATCTCTAGCATGGTCTAAGGTCATTCAATGTCCACATGGCCTAATCAGGGGAGTTGAACAGTAAACTATGCTTGCCCACATTGATAATACAACGGTAAAATCACACTTAAAATCAAAACAAAGTTTGCAAGCAAAGACAATAAAATCAGTGGACAATAAACCTGTTCACTTTAATATGACTAGCATAAAGTTTTTTCGTATATGCTCTCTATTTGTGTCCCTTTATCTCACAGAAGTATCATTCCCGGCAGATTTCCTTTCCAATCTTGACCCAAGCCATATGGAGGAAAGGATTTAACTATAGCTTGGCGGAAGCCGGTAGGGAAAGGCAAAACGGTTTCAAATGGGTGAGGGGAGAGTAGATGAAAGAAATAATTAAAAGCTGAGTTTTTCTATTGTTGTTGCTGCTGTTGTTTTAATTAGAAGATGAATTTGTTAAAAATCTTGAGTTGATGTGATAGCCACCTAAGATTAAAATAATGTGACTTGATGAGTCAACATTTTCCATTAGACAAGACTAATGGTGGTAAGGTTGAAGCACCAAAATGCACTTTTTAAACTTAAGGGACTAAAATGAAACTTGATGCAAACATAAATGACCAATCGTACACTTTAGCCTAAATTTTTTGTCCTCCTAATGGTGTTAGGGAATAAATTTCAGACAGTTCCTCAGTGTTTCAACAGTCATACAAATTCAGATCAAATTAACTGTCCCATTAGAGGCAAGTTTAGGAAATATTGTACGATCTGTCTAGCAAAGTGGGAAGTGGCTGCAGAATTTTCTGGTTTGGAAGAAAGTGGGTGGTGGAGAAAGTGGGATAGAGTGCACAACCAAATTATCTATGGAGTTGCATAATTGTCTCATAATGCATCAGTGTTTTTTCACTGGTTTTAGAAGTTTCTTTCGGCAGCCTCCAAAATTGCCTTGGCTGTCCTGCTCAAGGGAAAGCTTTTACTAACTCTGGTTGTAGTTGAATTTTCCAGCCACAGCATGACTTGGTTATTTTCTACATCCCAAATTCTGTAATTGGGAAAAGTGATCATAATGGAGGCACATTACCATAGTTTTTGTCTTCCTTCCCTTTAACTTGATTTTTTCGTTATTGAATGAAAAGAAAGCCCAGTAGTAACGGGGTTCTGATGCTAACAGATGACCACTTACAAAATACATTCTATCCTACTGAAACAAAGGAACAGAAAACATAGGATAATGATGTTAACTAATAACCACCTAGAAAAGAAACAAGATCATGTAAAAACAAAATACAAGAATAGGGTGTTTAAACATGCGTTCTCCAACATTTATAAGCCATGTTTAATATAGTTTTGAGTAAACTTAATGTATTCATGATTTTTGTTCTTCTTGCTCTTACAGATTTGCATTATTCATATATATATACGTGTGTGTGTGTGTGTGTGTGTTAATTAACATGTTGATTTATTCCTGATTTTTGTTCTTCTTGCTCTTACAGATTTGCATTATTCATATATGTGTGTGTGTGTGTTAATTAACATGTTGATTTATTTTGCAGGCCATCATCGGAGGGTGCTGAGCCACTTTCAAGAGTTATTCCAGTCTCAAGAACCAAAATCTTACCATACAGAATTGTGATCATTATGCGACTGGTAATCCTGGGGCTTTTCTTCCATTATAGGGTAACAAATCCTGTTGAGAGTGCTTATCCTCTGTGGATGACATCTGTCATCTGTGAGATTTGGTTTGCATATTCCTGGGTGTTAGATCAGTTCCCTAAATGGTCTCCCATCAACAGGGAAACCTACCTTGACAAGCTCTCTGCAAGGTAAAATGCACAAAGTTGTCAAATTAGTGCCCATATAATGCCTTGTGTTTAAACGATGGCTTTATTTAATTTCAAAATCCAATTGTTGTAGAATTGGTATGCTTTAGTTTCTTCTCCCTTTGAGTGGCTTTACTCTGTTGGTTATTTGTTGAAGGAAGAAAAATGCTTACCCACCCTAACCTTTAAGTCCCATTGTAATGTCGGCCCGTTTATAGAAAGGGTTAATACAATCTTTGGTTCCTCAAGTTTGCCCTCATATTAGTTTTGGTCCTTTAAGGGGTTAAATGGTCCAAGTTTATATTTAATTGTAGAGACCAATATTTTAAATGGAGTGAAACTTGAGGGACCAAAACCTATAGTTGGAAACTTGAAGGACCAAAACCAAAATGAAGACAAATTTAAGGGACCAAAGATTGACCCTTGATATATTAACTTCATTGAAATAATCTTCTATCATCTCAATCAGACATTAATTCTAACCTAATTGAACGTATCAACATTGCTAATGCCTCCCTCTACTAGATCATACAAAAGCCTTTTATGTCTTTTCCTCTCTTTGTTGTCCATAGTGCTGGTGAAGGAAGATCGATTTTCTGGTAAATGAAGAGGCATGTGCAACTCATAGATGTTCAACTAGTTAGTTAACTTAAATGTCATATTGATACTATTCTCAATTCCGTAATGAACATGGCAGGTTTGAAAGAGAGGGTGAACCCAATGAGCTATCTGCTGTGGATTTCTTTGTCAGTACAGTCGATCCTCTGAAAGAACCGCCATTGATCACGGCAAACACAGTTCTTTCTATCCTTGCAGTGGACTATCCTGTAGATAAAGTTTCCTGTTATGTGTCTGATGATGGTGCTGCAATGCTTACATTTGAATCTCTTGTAGAGACAGCTGAATTTGCAAGGAAATGGGTGCCGTTTTGCAAGAAGTATTCGATTGAACCACGAGCTCCTGAGTTTTACTTCTCCCAGAAGATTGATTACTTGAAGGACAAAATTCACCCTTCTTTTGTCAAAGAACGCAGAGCAATGAAAGTAAGCATCTAGATCTATGTCTCCGTATAACTTAAAAGTACCAGTATCTTGGAAGGAATCATAAGTATCAAACAATATAAATATAAGATCCTTTTTACAAGCTCTCAAACAAAAATGTTTCAATGAAACGTTCCCTTCCCTTTCTTTTTCCCTCTGTTATACCTCATCCAAATGCATTCTTAGAGCAGCTTTTTCACAAAGTACATTTCATTTCTGTCAGAGGGACTATGAAGAGTACAAAGTTCGGGTTAATGCTTTGGTATCGAAGGCTCTAAAAACACCAGAAGAAGGATGGACTATGCAAGATGGGACACCTTGGCCAGGAAATAAGACTCGAGATCATCCTGGCATGATTCAGGTATCTCCATTCTGGCATTTTTAGGAGACATTCATAACAACAAATCTAATTACCTACTTGATTTCATAGGCTTCCTTGCTTTTCACAAAACTGAACTTTCTAGAGGAATTTCCATTTCAGGTTTTCCTTGGAAGCAGTGGTGCCCATGACATAGAAGGAAATGAGCTTCCCGGTTGGTCTATGTTTCCAGAGAGAAAAGGCCAGGCTACCAACACCACAAGAAAGCTGGCGCTGAAAATGCATTGGTATGGATGAATTGTACTATTACTATTTCATGTAAGTGCCTTGAGATTTTGTGATGCCTGATGTATATTTCTTTTGATACAGGTGAGGGTATCTGCAGTTCTCACAAATGCTCCCTTCATTCTCAATCTTGACTGTGACCATTATGTTAACAATAGCAAGGCTGTTAGGGAAGCAATGTGTTTTCTGATGGATCCACAAGTTGGCCAAGATGTGTGCTATGTACAGTTTCCCCAGAGATTTGATGGTATTGATCGTAGTGATCGATATGCCAACCGCAACATAGTTTTCTTTGATGTAAGTATAAAACTAAGTTCTCCCTCCAGTTCTCAATATAAGAGCTCGTCCGTAGTGTAAATTGCACTGTGGACGAGCCCTTATATTAAGGACCAGAGGTAGTAAATACTTTCCCTGGTCTTGAATATAGGTCGCCATTATCTATCTCATCAGACTAAGAAAAATTGCTAAAACAGTTTAATTCATTTACTTTGTCACAATACTGAAGTAAAACAGAGATACGTCACAGAATTACTTTAATAGCCTTCAGCCACTTATTCATATCAATACAGCAAGAGTTTCTAAAGAGTCTATTAATTATCCATTTCAGGTTAACATGAAAGGACTTGATGGCATTCAAGGACCAGTATATGTGGGAACTGGATGTGTTTTCAATAGGCAGGCACTTTATGGCTATAGTCCCCCTTCCATGTCCAACTTACCAAGATCATCTTCATCCTGCTGCTGCTGCCCCTCCAAGAAGTCCACCAAAGATGCCTCAGAGATGTTTAGAGATGCAAAGCGGGAGGAACTTGATGCTGCCATTTTTAATCTCAAAGACATTGACAGTAAGCTTAGCTAATCTGGTCAATCAGTTTAGTTAAGGTTATAGCTGTATCTTCAATATGTTATATTCTCCTTTCTTTTCCTTTCCTTTCCATGCAGATTATGATGAGCATGAGAGATCAATGTTGATTTCACAGAGGAGCTTTGAGAAAACATTTGGCTTGTCATCTGTTTTTATTGAATCCACTCTACTGGATAATGGAGGGGTTCCTGAATCTGTCAACCCCTCAACTCTGATCAAGGAGGCCATTCATGTAATTGGCTGTGGGTACGAAGAGAAGACTGAATGGGGAAAAGAGGTCAGGCTTAAAATACTATTGTTCTTGTACAAAATGCAGTGCAGAAACAATTGTATCAGATAACAGCAAGTTAGATAGTATAGGATACTTAAGGACAAAACTTGGGTAAAGTTTCTTAGGTGTTTACTTTCAAATTTTTTAATAAAAGCATAACATATGAAGGAATATTTTTACTAAGAACTATTTATAGTAATGTGATCACATTATTGTGAGAGAACATGATAACAGATACCTGGAAATTATATTGGAGCCCTTTTCTTTCTTTAACTGATTGTTTGACATATTCTTTTTTTTGTTCAGATTGGCTGGATTTATGGTTCAGTTACTGAGGATATCTTGACAGGGTTCAAGATGCAATGTCGAGGTTGGAGATCAATTTACTGTGTGCCAACAAGGCCGGCATTTAAAGGTTCAGCACCCATCAATCTGTCTGATCGATTGCACCAAGTTTTGCGTTGGGCACTTGGGTCAGTTGAGATTTTCCTTAGTAGACACTGTCCCCTTTGGTATGGTTATGGAGGTGGCCGCCTTAAAGGGCTGCAAAGAATGGCTTATATCAATACCATTGTCTACCCATTCACTTCCCTTCCTCTCATTGCTTACTGTTGTTTGCCAGCAATCTGCCTTCTCACCGGAAAGTTCATCATACCAACGGTATGTAACTTCTGATCTTTATTCTTCCTTCTGACATGAAAAGTTACTGAGATATTTGTTATTCTTCATTCATTGGTCCCTTATAAGTATTTCAACCAAGTTCCCTGTTACATATAGGATACTCTTGGCCACAGAAGCAAAGAAAACAAAGTATAGCTAATCAATGTGGTTAGAACTTAATGCAGCTTATTTAGAACATGCTGCATAAACCATGAACCAAATTAAAGACAGTATGGGCTTGTTTGGGTTAACATTGTTAAAAGTAACTTTTATCCTAACTGACTTTTGCATACTGAAGTTGGGGTAAAAGTAATTAGTGTAATGTAATTTATATTTGAATAGACTTTTATGGAAAAAGTCAATTTGACATAAACTTATTTGGATGATATGTTGAATAGCTAGTTTCACAGGGTTCACATATGAAGAAAAGCTAAAAGGCAGAAGTGAGAAAAAATTGCTTCAACTTTAAAGTAGTTTTTGGGCAAAAAGTTAGTTGCCCCCGAAATCATGTCAAACATTATTTTTTTCATTCAATTAGCGTTTTTACACCAACTGACTTTTAAGGCTTCCTAACGCTATTTCAGACAAGCCCTATATCCAAGTGTCCCAAATGCCTTACATCATGTATATAATTTATTTTATTTGATACAGCTTTCCAATGTTGCAAGTGTGCTCTTTCTTGGACTTTTCCTCTCCATCATACTGACCAGTGTGCTCGAGTTGCGTTGGAGCGGGGTCAGTATCGAAGATTTGTGGCGTAATGAGCAATTCTGGGTGATTGGAGGAGTTTCAGCTCATCTTTTTGCTGTCTTCCAAGGATTTCTGAAGATGTTAGCTGGTGTTGATACCAACTTTACTGTCACAGCCAAAGCAGCTGATGACGGCGAGTTTGGAGAACTATACATGATCAAGTGGACTACTCTCTTGATTCCTCCAACAAGCCTTATTGTGATTAACATAGTTGGTGTTGTTGCTGGGTTTTCTGATGCACTTAATGGAGGATATGAATCCTGGGGCCCACTATTTGGGAAGGTGTTCTTTGCCTTCTGGGTCATTTTCCATCTCTACCCATTCCTAAAGGGTCTCATGGGTAGACAAAATAGGACACCAACTATTGTTGTACTTTGGTCAGTTCTTCTTGCCTCTGTCTTCTCTCTTATTTGGGTCAAGATAGATCCGTTTGTGAGCAAAGTTGACAGTACAACCATATCTCAGGAGTGCATTGCTATAGACTGCTAATAATAAGTCAATAAAATGATGTGCCAAAGATTTGGACTTGTATTTTGATTATGAGTTCCTGTAAGTCATAGATACATTATTTCTTTCTTTCTTTCTTTTTTTCTCTCCCCTATTAAACTGTTCTGGAGGTGATTGACAGAAAGGTTGAAAATTTGTAATTTGTATAATATTGGAGAAAATCCTGTGTCTGTCTTTTATAAAGATCGGGTTCAGTTTGTGTGTGAGAAACAGATTGTATGTCCAATTACTTATTACATGTTGAAATGAGATAGGGAAGAAATATGGAAATCACTGACATGCAGGACTTTGTTCATTTTCTTAGCATGGAATCTAACAATTAACAGAAAACGAAGCTAATTAAATTAAAATGGATTTGTTAAATTGTTTCTAAAATGTTTTTCCAGCCTTGCATCATTTAGGCTTGAAGAATAATTTAAAATTTTAAAGATTTTTTTGGTGATAAATTTTAGAGTAAAATACTCTGACTACCCTTGTGTTTTGTCTTAATTACACGAATATCCCTTCTATTTTAAAAATACACATTTAAGTCCAAACCGTTAACTCTATTAAGGATTTTTACTTTTTAATTAAAATATATATTAAAAAATTTATTTACTAATCTACCCTTCATCATTACTAATTTCCTAATTTTGACTAAGTAATTTAAGAGTTTTTTTTCTTAATTTATTTTTTACTTTTGTAAATATTTATCTGTTAAATTTTTTTTTCATATTGAGATAAAGACTTAATTAATTTAATTAATGCAGACATAGAAAAATTAATTAAAAATATGATTAATTCTTTTAATAAATGCATACTTAAATAAATGTGTTTATAAATGTTTGTGCAAAACTATATTTAAGAAATTTAAATTTAAATTTAATATAAGTTATATAATATTTCAAATTTACATCATTAATAACATTTGATGAATAAAAATATGCTTGTCAAATACGTTTTTAATCATGATGTGGAAAAAAAAGAAGAAAGAAATATGTTTTTAGTCATTTAAAAGAATACTTAATAAACAAGTTTCAATAAATATGATAAAATTTTAAAAGTTTAAAATTTGCTAATATAATAAAAAATAATTAATTTGATAATAAATTGAAATTTTTGATCATATATGTATTATAATTATTTTTTATTTGTATAAAAAATTAGTTTTAAGCAAATATAAATGCTTATTCATTTGTTGAAAGAGGGATATTTTGGTTAAAGAAAATATGTAATAGTCAAATTTAACGGTCAACTAACGGTTGAATAGATGGAAGTGAAATTTCAAAAATGTAAGGAATGTTTCTATAACATGTATTTTAAATTCAAGAGAGGTCTACATACATTTTCAAAATTGAGGGGACATTTGTATAATTTTGATAAAACAAAGAGATAGTCAATGTATTTTACCCTACATTTTATCAAATTGAAGTCTTTTCATATCAGACATATTATGTACCATTATATCAATATAAAATATAAGGGCCCTATACATTAAGATACTATAGATTACATTAACCATTATATCAAAAAGGAATCCTCTAAAACGATTGTTGGAGGGAGGTGAACTTTTTTATGTTTTGAGTAATTACTTTGCCAACAAAACACAAGAGCCCTATCCTTTACTTATCAATTATTTAAGAAATTCCCAAGATAACACACAAACCATTTGGTGCAAATAAGTAATGAAATAAAAGAATGCCATGAAAAATTGTTTAGTCTTTATTTTTGAATAAGTGACATACTCTTGTAATTTCTATGTAAAAGACAAATGTCAATTGCAGCCATACATCGATATCTACAGTGATAATTTATAGGGACTTAATTAGTATTAATTTTTGCATAGGGTACATATTTATATTTTTTGGGGTCTTTTTTATGTGCTTTTGGTATATATTTATAATATAAAAATAAATAAAAATATAATTCTATTTTTATGTTTGAGTGGGCATAAAAACAGGAATCAATGAAAATTAATGATGAAAATTAAATATCCTTACATAAAAATAATGAATTAATACGTAGTATTTTTGTGGGAATTAGATATCATAACTATTCTTTATTTATATATTTAGCTCAAAAGATAAATTATTGACTTCATTATTGATCTCATCTCAGCCCTCAGTTGTACAAAGAGACATAATAATGAACATAATTCTCTTTTGTTGAAGTAATTAAAGATGTCCTACAAAACAAGTGTTGAAGGTTGCCTGAAGCTGCATATACTTTTTCATGTTTTGGAATAATTACTTGCCAAGAAAACTTCAGAGCCCTATATCTTACGTAAATCAGTATTTGAAGAAATTCCGAAAGGAACAGACAAATTAAACCATTTCTAGCAAATAAGTAATGAACTAAAAATACCATGAAAAAATGGCTTACTCTTTAGTTTTGAACAAGTGAATAGTGATGTACTCATCTGATCTTATTTATTAGGTAGAGAGAGAAAAAATTATCCTATTTATAAGGCACATCATTAAGTTTTCCATATGAATGTAAGGACCAAAAATACCAACGAACTGTTGTTCAATTTTATGTAAAGTTAACAAACTATTTTTTTTTGGACCAAAAATACCAACAAACATTTTAAAGAGGAGCGGTCAGCACAACGTCATTAACGCCATTAACAAAAAGTTAATCTCCGTTATCTAAGAAGCAGATTGGCCAACGAACTCTTATTCCGAGAACGCCCAAGACAAAATTCTAAATTTTACTAAATTAAATATTTTTCTCAATTGTCATTATTCAAAACTACTTGTATAGATATCTATGAACAAAAATTATTCATTCTTTAATTTTGTCAAAATTATAATTTGCTAAAATAAACAAAATTTTTAATTAAAAATATAATTATATGATTTAAATAAAACTCAAGGTGTTTTATAATTTATTATATATGTTAAAAAAAAAAATTATATGATTTATTTTTATAATAAAACTCACATAAATTTCTTCTAAAATAAAATAATAAATTTTATGAGAAAAAGAATGTACGATAAATGATATGAGAGAATTAGAGTAAAATATGTAAAAGTGAACTTATTAATCAAATAAATTAGAGTAAATTTATGTATGTATTTTTACTCTATCATGATTTTTATTTTTATTTTATTTCTAAATATAAGTTTTATTAATCTAAATTTATAAGTATAATTTGTTTCCCTCTTTAAATTATAGCAAGAAATTTAGGTTAGTAGTTCTTAAAGCTCAATTGTGTCAATTGCCGTATAACTTATTCCCAACGATACATTATCTATCTTGAATATAATGATATTAAGTTAGCGGCAAAATCGAAAGAAAAGAATATAAAACACCTTGAGTTTTATTTAAATCATATAATTATATTTTTAATTAAAACTTTTGTTTATTTTAGCAAATTATAATTTTGAAAAATTAAATAATGAATAATTGTTGTCCATAGATATCTATACAAGTAGTTTTGAATAATGACAATTGAGAAAAAATTATTTAATTTAGTAAAATTTAGAATTTTGTGCAGTATGCCTCGAATAAGAGTTCATTGCCAATCTGCACCTTAGATAACGGATGTTAACTTTTGTTAATGTTAATGGCGTTGGCTTGAGCGCTCCTCTTCAAAATGTTTGTTGGTATTTTTGGTCCAAAAATAGTTTCTTATTTAGGTGGTCCTAGCCCAATAGTTCGTTGGTATTTTTGGTCCTTAACCCTTTTTCAAATGAATGTTCATTTTTCTTGACATAAAATTGGAATGTTGTTAAATTTTATGTAAAGTTAATGAAATTTAAAGTTTTAATTAATCTGTATGAAATATACTAGAAGTAACTTATAAATAGGACTAGGCAAGATATTCCAAGAGCCTTTGGTTTTAAATGGGAAGTTGTGGTATCTAACCCTAAAGTGGGTATGTGACTATGTGGTGGGTATTCCTTGAGGGTTTGGTTAAGGGTAAAAATTTTAAAAAGAATAATGATGTATCTATTGCACCATTTATTTTAGATCACTTTTTCAGTTTACTCTAGTAATTTGTATGTAAAAGACATAAATGCACATTCAAACTACTCTTTATGATCCCTGTTATAAAACTCATTCTAGAAGGATTAAATGATCCCTATTTATAAGTAATCAAATGAGGTATTACATATAATTTTTTTCAAAATTGTCCCTATTTAAAATTTGATGCATTTTTCTTTTTCTTTTTACTTCTCAAAATGTAATTCATAATTTTAAAAGAGTAAATTTTAAAATCTTTCATTTTCAAACAATTTTTATGATTTAACCACCTCTCCTTGGTTGATGTGCCTTAATAGGAATCAGGACATGACTTCAAAATGTAACATCCCATTTTCTAAAGCGGAATTTTTTTTTCAATCGAGTAGAGCATTGGAGCGAAAGAGTAACTGATTATAACAGTAACATGAACCATAGTGTAACATAGTATTGACATTACAAAGTGATCCTACTGTTTCAACGGTAAAATACTGCTTTCAAGGTAAGTACAGAAGCGATAAGATAACTTCGTTAGTAGCCTACTCCCGCCGCTTATCCCTAGCACCGATCCGTGGTCCTCCGGATCCTGAAGCTACAACTGAGATTCAATTCACCGCATTGAATCTCAGGTAACGGTTAACCTCATACCCAAATACAACAGATACGACAATGATATTCATAGCATAACAAAGCAAGATAACATCACATAAGCATATAGCAAATTGCATGTTTGCATGATTGTGACACGCATGTAACATAAGCACGGGCGGTATGTAAAGTCCTACACAATAACAAAGGTAAACACGACATGTGACATAAGCATAAAGCAATATGTAAAGTCCTACACAACAATAGCCTACACTATTCACCGGTGCCACGATCACGTGCCCACACGGGCTAGGAAAACTCAAAACGGTGTTACTATAGCTATAACCCGTGTAAAGTCAGACGTATTACGACGACCCTAAACGAGCCTCGGTATATGAACAATCTATCATGTATATCTATATGACAGCATTAGATTAGTGTTACAAGACGCGTCCGTAACTTCGTTGACGTACGTAGACGTTTACAGCGAAATCGTACTTTCGACGGAAAAGGTGGTTTGTCCGACGGCACGTTGGACAACGTAATGGCAAGCAGATCGTAGTTTCTGATGTCCTATAAGGGTAATATCACTTTCATTAGTGATTTGGCATTATAACTGGCATTTTAGGTAAAAATTACCATTTTGCCCCTATATCCCTAATTGGCGGAATTTCGCCAGCACTTCGTTACTTTGGCTCCGGTTTTCCAAAATTTTGCCAGAACTTCGACCCAATGATAATTTTCAAAATTCTAGACTAAAATAGCCCTATCATATGATATCTAATCATACTTGAAAAATAAAGGCTACTCTAGCATTACTACTCTAACTATTGAAAGAACTACGGAAACTAAAAGCTCTGCATCTTAGGAAAACTTACCCGCAGTTTTGCTACGATTTTCCCGAGCTTCTCTCTCTACTTCCTCTCTCTAGATTTTGGCTGGCCTCTTCAAAATGTGAGAAATCCAAAGGGAGGGGGGTATTTATAGAAACGGAGGAAGGGTTTCGGCCATCGGATCAACTTTGTGAGAATCGATCTGAGCCGTCCAGGGAAAACTTTGGAAACAAGTTTTCATCTTCTCCTCCCTTCCATGACCGACTTCAAGGGGCTGAGGTGGCAGCCCATGATTGGTCCAAAAATGGTGACTCACAGTCACTTTATGCCCGGGGTTCCATATAGGGCTCCAACGGTCACCAAGTTCCTCGTAATGCGTGCCCAAGCATGAAACGCATTTTCGGAATCATCAACTGGACAAAAATTCACCGAGTCCAAATATGTCCAGATAATTTCAAACTCATTTTTAGATGTTGAGTTAGAATTTATTTTCTTCAGTCCAAAAATGTGCCTATCAGCATTTTTCCCTATTTTGTTTTATTAGGAAAATGCACAATCGGCTTGAATTAACTTCCTAAAAGCCTAATGGAAGATAAAATTCCACCGATCAATATTTTACCTTGACTTTGGAAATCCCATTCCTAGATCTCTCGATAGGATCCGTTTCCTAATTATCTGATTACTATTCACTTTATTTTACTTTAATTAATTATATTATTAAAATAATAAAAACTTATAAACTAAGTTTTCTCTTTTTTTCTTTTCTTGGGGAAAAATTCGGCTGGTCCCCTTTTTTTTTTTTAATTAATATTTATTATTTATTTAATTATTTAATTATTTCAATTTTTCCAAAATTCCACAAAATTACCTAATTGGTCCATTCTTGTACTTAGGCTTAAAAATACCTAAACTCAACTATTTTTCTCCAAAATTTCCAATTAATTAACAAATATGTTTATACTAATTTTAAACCAAAAACCGCTAATTTTAGGGTTTCATACAATTATTCATGAATTTCCTTTACTTATACTTAAGTAATTAGCCCAATATTACTTAATTACTTTATTATCACTTGTTGATAATTTTCTTAATTGAGATACCTCATTACCATCATATTCTTGTATTAACATTAGAATTTCCATGTCTCTTGCATTACTTCAGAAATTACAAGGGTATTTTAGTCATTTCAATACTTTTAAGTATTTTTCTGCAATTTCTCCAAGTTCATAATTTATTAAATTACCATAATTAGAGATAATATACTCTCCTAATTCACTTGATCATTTTACGCCTTTTGGTATTTTTATTATTTTTCTAAGTTAATTACCCTTCCTGGGGGTATTTTGGTCATTTTGGCACTTAGGCCCTTAAATTCCCCGATTCCCTACAGAATTTTAACTTAGAATAATAGGCTAAATTCACACAAGTCCGGAGACATTAATTTCACTTATCGAAATATCCAATTTATTCATAATATTCCAGATAATAAAATCTGGTATTACATTTCTCCCCCTTAAACAAAATTTCGCCTCGAAATTTAATCTATCCTAACTAAACTTCGGGCCATGAACTCGGGTACTTCTCTTTCATGTCTTTCTCGGTTTCCTGTGTCGCTTCTTCGGGTGACAAACCCTTTTACCACCTTCACAATCAAAATAGTCTTGTTTCGAAGCCGTTTCTCTTTGTGATCGATGATCCGCTCCGGCCGACTATGAAGGTATTATCATACCGTACTTCAACGTCCTCGTACTCGATGACATGATCACGGTCTGGATGGTACTTCTTCAATTGCGACACGTGGAAAACGTCGTGGAGATTACTCGATTCTGGGGTAAAGCTATCTCGATAAGCTACTTCTCCTCGCTTAGCCAAGATTTCAAAGGGTCCTACATATCGTGGACTCGGTTTCTTCCTCTTAAGTGTTCTGCCGACACCGCCATCGGAGATAACTTTAGGAATACATGGTCGCCGACATAGAACGTCAAGGGTCTCCTCCTTTTGTCCGCATAGCTCTTCGTCTACTATGTGCGGCTAGGAGTCTCTTCTTGATTAACGCGATCTGCTCGGAGGTTTGTTCAAGCATATCCGCCCAAGTAATTGCTTTTCGACGAATCTGTCCCAAAGATAATGGTGATTGACACTTCCGCCCGTACAATGCCTCGAACGGGCCATTTGTATACTAGCATGATAACCGTTGTTATATGCGAACTCGGCTAGCGAAAGATGTCGATCCCAACTTCTTTGAAATCAAGGGCACATGCTCGCAACATATCCTCCAAGTGTCGGATCGTTCTTTCGATTGACCGTCGGCCTGAGGGTGATAAGCCGAACCGAACTTCAGCTTTGTACCCATACCTTCATGTATCGCCCGCGAAACGGGATTTGAAACGCGTATCCCGATCGAGACAATGCTCTTAGGGACACCATGTAATCTCACTATCTCCTTGATATAAATCTCCGCCAATCGTTCCGAGAATAGTGGATACCGATGGGAATGAAGTGTGCGACTTGGTTAATCTGTCAACAACTACCCAAATTGTATCATGATTCCCGATTTTGGGCGACCCACCACAAAATCCATTGTTATGTTCTCCCATTTCCATTCCTAAGCAGCTCTAGTCCTTGCAAAAGACCAGGGGGTCGACGTTGTTCAATCTTCACTTTCGACAGTCAAGCACTTGGCCACGTACTCGCAATGTCTTTCTTCATTCCGGCCACCAAAGTTCGGATTTCATACTGTACATCTTGACCATGCCTGGATGCAGAGTGTATTTACTCTTATGAGCCTCATCCATTATCTTCCGCCTTAATTCATCAACTGGCGGTACATAGATTCGCTTCTTGTACCTGACCAAACCACTAAGTGATAGGTCATGGTCTTGGGTCTCACCTCGAGAGATCTTCTCACGTATCTCTTTTGCCCAACGTGTGTAGGATAATTCAACTCGTGAGGCTTCACTGACGAGAGGCATAAGCCACCACTCGCCTCGTTGCATCAGACACATCCCAACCCTGCCCACCGGCATCACCGTAAACAACATACTTCTATCCGGATCCGGGATGATTAACATTGGTGCCGTAGTCAATCTCTCTCTCTCTCAAAGCTCTCCTCGCGCTCATCTCCCCATATAAAGGGTTGATTTTTCCGTAAGCTTTGTCAATGGAAGGGCTAGACGCGAGAAATCCCGTATGAATCTGCGGTAGTATCCCGCTGACCAAGAAAACTACGGATCTCCGCGCGCTCTCGGCCGTTTCACCCGTAACCGCATCCACCTTGCTCGGATCAACCGCAACTCCGCCGCTAGATATAACATGGCCTGCAAATTTCACTTCCAAGCAGCCAAAACTCGCATTTGCTCGCCTTAGCATAGAGTTGCTTCTCCCTGAGTATGCCTAACACCTTTCGCAGATGTTCTTCGTGCTCTTCTTTGCTCTTGGAATAGATGAGAATGTCATCAATAAACACCACCACAAACCGGTCTAGGTGTTGTCTAAGATACGGTTCATGTAATCCATGAATACCACAGTGCATTTGTTAATCCGAAGGGCATCACAAGGAATTCATAATGCCCGTACTCGGTCCCGAAAGTCAGTATTGGAAATATCACCATCTTTAACTCGCAACCGGTGATATCCCGAACGCATATCAATTTTTGAAAAGACAAAGGAAACTGTATAACCGATCCAAAAGATCATCAATCCGGGAAGTGGTACTTGTTTTTTACCGTTACTTTGTTCAATTCACTTCCGTAGTAAATGCGTAGCCTAAGCTTCCATCTTTCTTCTTTACAAATAACACCGGGCTCCCCACGTTGATACACCTGGGTCGAATGAACCCTTCTTCAAAAGCTCTTCCAACGCTTCTTCAACTCCCGCATCTCGTTAGGAGCCATACGATACGGCTCCTTTGATATTGACCCTGTACTGCATTAAATCAATATTGAACTCCACTTCTGATAGGAGGTAACTCGTGAGATCCTCCGGAATACATCGGGAAAATCATTCACCACAGGATGTCCTGGAGTGAAAGATCGCCTTCGTTTTGATCAAAAGAATACCATGTAGGCATGGCATCCTTGCTTTACGCACCGATCGCCTTCTCGCAGCGGAGAGAAAGTTCAGCTTACTTCAACCTTTTCTCCAGAAATGATATCTTCTTTTTTGCCACGCCGATCATCGCACCGTTGGCCGTCGCCCAATTTAGACCGAGTATGACGTCGATGCCGTGGAAGAGGTAGACGGATAAGGTCCACTTTAGAAACTCGTCCATCCACATTAGTAGTACTGGGCCATACATGCGTCGGGTTAAAGATTTTACACCCAGCGTGTAGATACTACAAGGTCAAAAGGTGAACTACAGTATGCATTCCTGGCGACTTGCACAATCATATGAAATGAAAGAATGATCGCTCCCGAATCATACAATGCCTCAAGTAGATTTCCATTAAGGTAAATAGTACCTTGGACCATCTCCGGACCTGTCCGCTTCGTGTTCGTTAGTGCAAAGATGCGCTCTGCGCCCGAGGTCTCGCTCCCCACCTTCTCGCACACTCTCTCGCTATAGTGTCCAGCTTCGAGATCCAAGCATATCTCGCTTCCTTCACGCTCACGCCCGGGTGATGCTTCTTGCATTTGGGGCACGTTTGAGATCCCTTGTCCTGGATAGTTCTGTTGCTCAGCTTGGTACGGCCTTTGTTTCCACCACGGGGTTATTCCAGGCGCCTTTCTTTTGTGAAAAGTTCTCGCGGTTGAATCCACCTCGACCAAAGATTGTTGTTGTTGAAGTTCCTTGATCTCCGGAATCCTCTAAGATTACGTTCTGTCATTCGACAAGTTTCCACCGCGCTTGTCAAGTTCTGAATCGGGGACATGAGTCTTTCACCAATTTCATATTTAAGACCATGAATCGCATGTTCACCATACTACTTTCGTCGTTGCCCTTCCGCAAGTGTGGTGAGTATCGGACAAAGTTGGTGAATCGTACGTAGTAATCGTCAAAAGATTCCTCGCGACCCCCGTCTGATATGGAGAAATTCGACTCCTTGTTCATTTTCACCGGCTGGAGGGAAATATCTGCTCATGAAATTTCTCTAGAAATTTCTCCCATGTCACTGACAAGCAATCGGTCCGTAGGGTTTCGCCGTGACTTCCCACCAACGGCCGGCATCTCGCTCGAGTTGGTAAACCGCTAGTTGGGCTTTGCGATTTTCCTGCAGTCAATAACCCCGAACACTTTTTCCAATCTTTTCAGCCAATCCTCCGCCAAGTCCATCTTTCCTCGAAAAGTTGGCGGCTTCAGCTTACAGTCATCATCATTTAATTCGCCCTGGCATTTTGTCTTTCTTCTTCAAAGATTCCTTCTTTCTTCCTCTCGCCTGTCGTTCGCTAGTTTCCTTTCGCCTTCCCCGATCTTGTTGGTTCTGTCTCTCTAAGAGCGCGTTAATGAGAGCTCTCTCGCTCCCGTAGAGTTCTCCTCATCTCCTGAATCTCGTTTTGTTCAGGTTGGTTTGGTATAATATTTTGTTCGGGATTTGCGCCCATTTGAGGCCGCCCGCTCGCCTCGCCTCTCGCCTCGGCCCCTACCTCTTGGTGCACCTAACCTCTTATGATGGCCATAATTTAACTTTTCCTTCGTTCAAATAATCTGATATAAGTGTCGAAAATAACACAATACGTGAATTAAGACATA
Source organism: Acacia pycnantha (assembly GCA_025563575.1). Taxonomy (NCBI): domain Eukaryota; kingdom Viridiplantae; phylum Streptophyta; class Magnoliopsida; order Fabales; family Fabaceae; genus Acacia; species Acacia pycnantha. The sequence continues at coordinate 467,036 of JAMWYP010000297.1, read as the reverse complement.
TATATTTTCATATTAGATGTAATGTACATGCTAACGTATATTACATCATCCAGCTGGTTTATGACCAGTGGTTACATCGTATATCCCACGTTGTCGCATCGATGAAAGATCTCGAGCCAACAGTTTCTCCGCCTAAAGGCATACTAGCCATTGATTCAGTAGCACACTGGGTCGATCATATTTCTGTCCGGGGTCATCGTAAATATCAAGGTTTCGCCTTCGTCCCGCCGTCTCTCGGAACTACGGATCCACGAGCGCTATGTCTTATTATTACGGGATAGAAGATATACGAATTTTCTTTTTCGTCCATCACTACATATTACACTGTGGTCATATCGCATTCTTTTCAAAACGTGCTCAAAGTTTAAAAGGCTTAAGAACCTAACTCCGTTATCCGAACTGCAATGGCTGTAAGTGTCTACCATGGGGCCTCACCGACTTATACGGCGACTAATTGGCACACCCACGTAGACTCAACATTGCCTTCGCACCAAACCATTCGTGGTAACATAGTTAAATACTTGCCGAAAGATTTGCTCGATACCAAAATGTAACATCCCATTTTCTAAAGCGGAATTTTTTTTTTTCAATAAGAGTAAAGCATGGAGCGAAAGAGTAACTGATCATAACAAAACATGAACCATAGTGTAACATAGTATTGACATTACAGTGATCCTACCGCTTTCAACTAAAACTACTGCTTTCAAGGTAAGCATGTATGTAAAGCGATAAGATAACTTCGGCCGTAGCCTACTCCCGCCGCTTTCCCTAGCACCGATCCGTGGTCCTCCGGATCCCGAGCTACAATGAGATTCAACTCACCGCATTGAATCTCGTGTAACGGTTAACCTCATACTTAAATACAACAAAGATACGACATACAAGATATTCATAGCATAACAAAGAAGATAACATCACATAAGCATATAGCAAATTGCATGTTTGCATGATTGTGACACATGCATGTAACATAAGCACTGGGTAGTATGTAAAGTCCTACACAATAACAACAGACACAGATGTGACATAAGCATAAAGCAATATGTAAAGTCCTACACAACAATAGCTCGCACTATTCACCAAGTGCCACGATCACGTGTCCACAGCGCTAGGAAAACTCAAAACGGCGTTACTATGGCTATAACCCGTGTAAAGCTGTACGTATTACGACGACCCTAAACAGTGTTACAAGACGCGTCCGTACCTTCGTTGACGTATGTAGACGTTTTCGGCGGAAACCGTACTTTCTCACTAAAACAGTGGTTTGTCCGACAATGCACGTTGGACAGAATGGCAAGCAGATCAGAGTTTCTGATGTCCTATAAGGGTAATATCACTTTCATTAGTGATTCGGCATTATAACTGGCATTTTAGGTAAAAATTACCATTTTGCCCCTATACCCCTAATTGGCGGAATTTCGCCAGCACTTCGTTACTTTGGCTCCGATTTTCCAAAATTTTGCCAGAACTTCGACCCAATGATAATTTTCGAAATTCTAGACTAAAATAGCCCTATCATATGATATCTAATCATACTTGAAAAATAAAGGCTACTCTAGCATTACTACTCTAACTACTGAAAGAACTACTAAACTAAAAGCTCTGGTGCATCTAAAACTTACCCGAGTTTTGCTACGCATTTTCCTGAGCTTCTCTCTCTACTTCCTCTCTCTAGATTTTGGCTGGCCTCTTCAAAATGTGAGAAATCCAAAGGGGGAGGGGGTATTTATAGAAACGGAGGAAGGGGTTTCGCCGTCTGATCAACTTTGCGAGAATCGATCCGAGCCGTCCAGTGGAAAACTTTGGAAACAAGTTTTCATCTTCTCCTCCTTCCATGACCGACTTCAAGGGGCTGAGGTGGCAGCCCATGATTGGTCCAAAAATGGTGACTCACAAATCACTTTATGCCCTGGCTCCGGCCGATTTCCCGACGGCACCCGATTCGCGTAATTTCGAAAAACCTCAAAATTCTGGATTTACAACTTTGAAGACATATTCTCACTTAATAGAAATGTCCAAGTTAACCTAAATTTTGGTTCCATATAGGGCTCCAACCACAATCCAAGTTCCTCGTAATGCGTGCTCTAAGCACGTAACGCATTTCGAATCATCAACTTCCGGACAAAAATTCACCGAGTCCAAATATGTCCAGATAATTTCAAACTCATTTTTAGATGTTGAGTTAGAATTTATTTTCTTCAGTCCAAAATGTGCCTATCAGCATTTTTCCCTATTTTGTTTTATTAGGAAAATGCACAACCTGGCTTCGTAATTAACTTCCTAAAAGCCTAATGGAAGATAAAATTCCACTGATCAATATTTTACCTTGACTTTGGAAATCCCATTCCTAGATCTCTAGATAGGATCCGTTTCCTATTTATCTGATTACTATTCACTCTATTTCACTTTAATTAATTATATTATTAAAATAATAAAACTTATAAACTAAGTTTCCTTTTTTTTTTTTCTTGGGGCAAAATTCGGCTGAAAAATTACCTAATTGGTTCATTCTTGTATTTAGGCTTAAAAATACCTAAACTCAACCATTTTTCTCCAAAATTTCCAATTAATTAAAAAACATGTTTTTACTAATTTTAAGCCAAAAACCACTAATTTTAGGGTTTCATACAATTATTCATGAATTTCCTTTACTTATACTTAAGTAATTAGCCCAATATTACTTAATTACTTTATTATCACTTGTTGATAATTTTCTTAATTGAGATACCTCATTACCATCATATTCGTGTGTTAACATTAGAATTTCCATGTCTCTTGCATTACTTCGTAAATTACAATGGTATTTTAGTCAGTTCAATACTTTTTGAGTATTTTTCTGCAATTTCTCCAAGTTCATAATTTATTAAATTACCATAATTAGAGATAATATACTCTCCTAATTCACTTGATCATTTTACTGCCTTCTGGTATTTTTTATAAGTTAATTACCCTTCCTGTGGGTATTTTGGTCATTTTGGCACTTAGGCCTTAAATTCCCGATTCCCTACAGAATTTTAACTTAGAATAATAGGCTAAATTCACACAAGTCCTGGAGACATTAATTTCACTTATCGAAATATCCAATTTATTCATAATATTCCGTATAATAAAATCCGGGTATTACAAAAATATACTGTATTTAATTAAATAAATTTTAATTTTCAAAAGATATTGAACTATGCTTTCAAATTCAATAAACCTCATACCTTTTAATAAAAAATTATGTCGAATTCATACCCTATTTATAATCAAACTATTCTATATTTCTATTGATCTAATCAGCTAGATATCTTTTCATTCCATGAATTATATTTATGTAAATAACATAAAGATGATTGAACTCTTTCTTAGTAGCGGGCCAAAAAAAAAAAAAAATCTTCCACTATTGTCATTGCTTTAACCAGAAATCTTTTCTAACTCATGCTATGAATTCTACTTTATATGGCCATTATGTTAAAAAAAAAAGAAATAAAAACTAGACACAATTTCTTCCACCTGTGTTGGTATATTATATTTAGTAAGAATTTAAATTATGAGTTAAGTTATTTGTCAAACATTTAAATGATCTGAAATCCTGATCAAATGTTGAGTTTCTCTACTTTGGCAGAATGAAACAGAGCAGTTACTTAAACATGCAATATAAATCAGTATTCACAAATACATTCAGATGTATAAAACTTACTTAAAATAACAGACTCTATATACCTTGTATCATTTTAGCAATCTCCCTTTAGAATTAAAATGAAGATGTCCCCAATCCTTTTCTCATTCTTCTTTCCCTTCTTCCCTGTTTCTCAAACATCTAAAAATTATTTGAAATTTTGATAACGTTGAGTTTTCCCTACTTTGGTAAAATGAAACAGAACATTTACTTAGACAAGCAATCCAGAAAATCATTCACAATTGTTTTCAAATGTGTAAAAACTTGGTTAAAATAACAGACTCTATATATCTTATATCATTTTAGAAATCTCCCTTCAAAATTAAAGATTAAGATACCCCAAATCCTTTTCTCATTCTTCTTCTTGCTTCTCCCTGTTTCACAAACATCTAAACACAATTGTATTCAAATGTGTAAAACTTGCTTAAAATGACATACTCTATATACTTTATACCATTTTAGCAATCTCCCCTCAAAATTAAAAATGAAGATGTTCCAAATCTCTTCCCACCCACAACCAATACGCCAAAATCCTTTTCTCATTCTTCTTCTTCTTCCCTCCTCCTCCCCTGTTTCTCTCTGTTCCTCTCTGAACCAGAGAGCGAAAATGAGTTCACCACTTTCACTTTCATGTCTTCTCATCCTCTTCATTACCACACCCACTTCTTCTTCTTCATTTTCAAAATCAACTCTCGACCCGAACCAGACTAAAGCACTTGAATCCCTCAACATCCCCACCTCAACTGATCCTTGTTCTGAACCTTCTTTCCACAATGTAACTTTCTGTGACTCTGCCACCCCCTTTCGTCATCTTCTTTCTCTTTCCCTCTCTAACTGCTCCTCCTATCTCACTCTCACCTTCACTGCTTTGAAGTCTCTCTCAACCCTTCAAGCTCTTCACTTCCAAAACTGTCCTATCGCCCCCGTCACCTTCCCTTCTGAGCTCATTGCTTCTCTCAAATCCTTCGTCTGCATTAACAGCCTCCGTAAGCTCACTGGCGTCTGGCTCTCACACCTCGTGAATCTCACTGATCTGACTGTGTCCAACGTGCCTTTGAATGCTTCTGGTCTTCTTGTGATCATTGGACGTATGAAGAAACTCAAGTACATCACCGTTTCTAATGCCAACCTCACTGGTTTTCTTCCCAACTTCATAGATTCTAATGTCACCCACATCGATTTCTCCGGCAATCAGTTCAAAGGAAGCATACCTACTTCATATACGAGGTTGGACAGTTTGGAATTCTTGAGTCTATCGTACAACTCGCTGGATGGTGAAATACCCACTTCCATTGGAGATTTAATATCCTTAAAAAACCTGTCTTTGGCTTCGAATTCTATTTCCGGACCTATACCTGATTCGGTTTCTGCCATTCCAGGCTTGGTTCACATGGATCTGAGCTCAAACAAACTAAATGTTTCGATTCCAAAGTTCCTATCGCAGATGAAGAATCTCAAGCATTTGAATCTGGCGAACAATGATCTTCATGGGGTTTTGCCTTTCAATTTGAGCTTCATAGAGAGTTTGGAAGTGTTCAGAGTGAGTGGGAACATTAATTTGTGCTACAACCACTCGGTTCTGTCATCAAAGTTGAGACTTGGTATTGCTCCCTGTAATAAACATGGAATGCCCATTTTGCCCCCAAGAGGAAAGGATCTTTCTTGGGATGATACAAGTGATTCAGACTACGATGACTATGAAGAGGATGCTGGTAAGGAACATCGTCATCGGCCCCATAAGCTTGTTCTTGGTGTGTCAATAGCGCTTTCTTCCATTGGCATTCTTGGTATTTTCTTTTGTTCTGTATCAAACGTTGTCATTGAAGAAAGAAATTAGCTTAGGAATAATGATAAATTAAGTTGGGTTTATATTCGTTATTTATTGTGAGATGCAGAACCTCAAATTAATATTAAGTAACTGTAATTTAAGGCTTTTTTTTTTTTTTTTGTGTGTGGGGGGGAGGATTTACTTAGACAAGACTCACATATACATGTGATCTTCTCACTTCAATTGAATCACTTCTTCAAAGACATATTGATTGGTGATTTGGTGCTATCTCCATATGCATATCTTCTTTCTCAACTGTTAGAATCTTATGCAAATGGGTTCAGGCGTTGCAACCACATGCTATTTATAGTCTCAAACAAAACAAAAGAAAACACAGTTATTTCACCTTCCCTAAATCCCCCACAGCTTCACAAAATTTCATCTATCTATTGTGGTGCTTACAAGTCTTCTAATTTACTCACTCTGAATTTTAATGTAAGACTTATTTGCCTAATTTAATTAGAGTAAGGAAGTTAATTAATATAAAATATATTTTCTAAAACAACTTGACATCTTCCTTAATTCCTCTCATTCTCTCTTACTTGATTATTGTTGAGACAACATCAATCGGAGTAAATTAGGGAAAAAATTAACAAATATGAGAACTAAATCTTATATTTAGGCTATGTTTAGATAAAAACAAATGAGGGCAAAGTAGAGGGAGGGAATACTAGGAAAGAAAACTTCCAATAATAAAAATTTTTTTACTATTTTCAGGAATTTTTCCTTCTAATATTATTTCCCCCTAATTTTCTCTTCATCCAAACATATAGTTAGGATAATATCAATTCCCCAATTAGATCTACGTTAAGGACTGGAGGAGTATTCACTTTGGTTTAAGTAAAGAGAGAGACATAGAAGGCACAAAGACATGGATGAATCTCTATTTCTCCCCATTTCAACTGAATTGCACTTTTAGAGAGGATTTGTACTACTTGAAAGCCAAACAATAAATGGCCACAAATAACCCAAGTAAATATATGTAAGAATCCAAAATGTAACAAATAATTGGTGATTATATCATAGGACCAAAAGGTGAAAAACACAATAATTTCTTCAAAAGCTCGAGCTAAACTTGGCTATAATCACACCAAAATTTTAAAAACAAAGCAATATGCTTCAGTGCAATGCACTAGGATAAAAGTTCTTGGGACTTCTTAAAATTACACCTTCATACTTAACTTGGAACCCCTTCATTGCATCTTCTTTAGTGACCTGCTGCTGAATTCCAACGTGGGACTCGCATCTTTGGGTCGACCAACTCAAAATCTAAGGTTCAAGAACAACAAAGAAATCCCTCTCATAGATCCCAATTGAAGGATCATACCTTAAGATAGAACTAGAACAGTCAGATTAGGTCCAGACATGAATGCCATCAACAAAAATTGTCAATCAAACAATAGTAAATGGGTCATATTTATTGATGGTCCCTACCAGAACAAATGCATCACAAAAATGAAAAACAGTCATAAAAAAGCATAAAGACATAAAATATATATATCATGATACAACTATTGTTTTTTTTTTTTTAATAACTGATACAAGCATCATTTGATGTACACAGATTAGTGCTTGTTGCAAGGCCCACTCAAATTTTTTTGGTTTTGACCAAAATGCATCATTAATAAGACAAGTTTGATTGAACTGATACCAAAGACTTTATGTAATACCCCAAAATTTATATTTTTGGCAATTAATACCTATTTAATATAGGAAAACATGGTGTCTCTAATTTTAGCAATTTATTTGTTTATTTTCCTTATAAATTAAAGAGGCAAAAATCCAATTTTATTTTAGGGACCATAAGTTGCCCTATGATTATTAAATTAATGCATGGTGCATAAATGATCAAAGTAAAATCAAAAGTTGTGAGAAAATAGTTAATCTAATTAAAGAAAATTGTCAACAATTAGTAGATAATTAAAAGAGAATAAGAAAGGGTTATGAAGACTCTTAACCAAAGTAGCATAAGTTAGAAATTGCTAATTTATTTAGCTTGCACTAATTGAGATTAGTTGCATAATCCTTCAAGGTGATTAGAGGAAAATTAGGATTATCAATGGAAGGCCCTTATTTTCGAAAATGAGAAGGCTAATGGGAGATGAGATTTAGTTTACTAATGATACTCTAATGACTAGGATTATAGAGTAAACTAATTAAGCAATGAAAGATGCAATGCAAGGGCACTTAAGCACATGATTAAGATGTTAATTAAAATTTGTTAATCAAGGTTGAAAAGTCAACAATTGCAACTAGATCCAATGGCCAAGACTTAACCTAATAAAGTTAATCTAATGGTCCTAATTAATCAAGCCTTAATCCAAGTAAATAACCATTGACCAATAGGGAGATAAAGCATAAAGCAAAATTGATGAGGGAGGAGGACGAAATTGTGTGTGAGAGAGAGAGTTGTGAGTGTGGTAGAGAAAAAGGTGAAATGTGTGGTGTGTGAGTTGTGAGTGTGTGGGTGATTGTGGACCAAGTATCTGGGAGAGAGAAAGGGTGCAGATATTTTGAGAACTATTGGGATTAATTTAAGACATAAGTAAATGGTAACCGATGAAAATAAATTGTGTCTTGAAATATATTAATCATAGATCAAATATAAGAACTTTTATGAACAAGTGTATTTTTAGCTTGGAGTGGGTTATCTCCAAAGTCATTTCGTAACTTTTTGGGATTTATCCTAAAGTAATTAAAAGGCTAGTAAAAACCCCTAATGAAGCCATGATTTTGTGATTAGAGTATTGAAGAAGAAACTTAATTAAAACTATCATCTTTTCAACTAAACTACACAAACATATGGTGAGGAATTGCCCAACAATGCAATATTTTGATAAAGCTAGCATAAAGTGAAGCTTGTGGACATAAAAGAGGCCAACAATGTGTTTTAAAAGTGGAAGATATTAGGGAGAGAGAGGGAGGACGAATTTGGAAGAAGGAGAGGTGAGGATTGAGAGTCATAAAGTGTTTTTGATCCTATGGCTCCAATTGAAGAAGAATTAGGTTTGAAATATTTGCAAGAATGCCATAGCAAAATTCTATAAATAGGCACCTTTGCTTTCATAATTCTTCACACCAAGACCTTTCCAAAGGGTAGAGAGAAGTGAGAGTTAGTGAGAAGCAAGAGGGAGGAGGAAATTCTTCAAGAGGTAAGCAAGCTTTGAGTTTTTAGTTTTGTAGTTCTTGAAGTTCTAGGTTAAGTTCATAAACTTAAATGTTGTTTTGATCTTTAGTCTTCCAATATATTGTTGTTATCATGTTTTTATGGTTAAATATGGTTCGATTTCAAAATATGGTTGAAGAAAGTTATATAGCAAAATTTTGGAAGATTGTGATCAAAGTAGCGAAGCTCTCACGAAATTTACGGTGGAAATGTCAAAATGGGTGAAAATATCCATTTTGATATTTTTCTAGGAAATATGATATTAATTATAATATCATGAAAAAGGAAATAATCCGACAATAATGTATAGGATATCCTAAAAGTCCGAGTCGGGTTCAAAAGGGTCTGGACATTTGGCCATGGTACGTTCGCGTCCGTAACACTAACTCGATGCTTATTGTATGCATATATGTAATAGATGATAGCTTTACATCTTCTGTGTGATACATCTACTAGGTGCTTATGTACTATTGGGATACGTTTTACGTGTGCGATACATCCGCTAGGTGCTTATGTACTATTGGGATACATTTTTGTGTGCGATACATATGCTAGGTGCTTATGTACTATTGGGATACGTTTGTCATGTGCGATACATATGTTGTGTGCTCATGTACTTGTTAATGTTGTGAATATCCGTAATTCATATACCGTCATATTTAAGCATGAGGTTAAGCGTTACCTCGAGGTCCGATGGGCATTGGACCTCGGTCTTAACTAATAGTACAGAAAGGATCAAGGATAAGAGAGGTACACTAGATGGAGTCGTAAAAGGCATCAAAGGTTCTTGGGACTTCGAGAGGAGGCACTTCATCGAGACAAGAGTTGGAAGAAGATTATCGAGCCTATTGTCAGCATGGATCCAATAAGGTTACTGCATGGCTTCTCGGTCGACCAAGGCTAGTCTATGTGGGTCGACCAATAAGTCACCGTGAACTCATGAGGCCCCATGATAGACACCTACTTTGCCATTCTGTTTGATTAACCGAGTTAGGTTCATTGCATCAAGTTTAGTTAAGGCTTTGTCTAGATTGTATAGTTACCATGTAAAAGTTGTAATTATACAAAGCTCTGTATATTGTATCACATGAATATTCCTTCGGGATTTTCAATTTAACCAAGATAAAACGCATCATCATATGTCGGGTATTTTATTTCAGTTACTCATTGTCCAATTATTAGCACATTGCTCTCCGTTTTCGCAGTACTCTGATGTAGCACCTCAAACATCATTAATTTTCTTGTAAAACTATGTCTTTTTAAACAATAAGAGGTGTGAAATTTGAACTGTTACACTTGAATAAGTTCAACCATAACAGAAGTATCAAGACAAGGTTCTATACCTAATTGTTATGATTTTCAGGAAGCTATATCTTGAAGGCACAAGTCTACAATCAATCTGGTTACTTTTAACATTGTTATTTTTGCCAACTTCAACAAGAACTGACAGTATCATATGAGCCTTTCACCCTTTATAACAAAGAAACATAAATCAATTGCCCAGATAAGGTAACAGCGTGATACACAAGACATTAAAATTTCTCCACCACTTAGCCTAATGACATGAAAATAGATAACTAAAGTGAAGTTAGTTTCCTAATCATAACAAAGGACATATTTTTCATAATTCATCATTCTACACTCGACCCAGATACTCATAACGTACTTGATTCCAAGATAAATATTGTTCCTGAATACCGAATCCAAAAAATTCAGTTTCATTTAAGTTGCTTCTCAATAGTTCATACTCCTTCACCTTCAACCCACTTTCAAGAAGCTGCATCGCCTTGTCACCCCTGACGGTGACATAACAAGCAATCTTTTCATTACGCCTGATTCCAAAAGATCTGACAGTATACATAGCTGTTAGTAGCAAACCAAATGGATATGAAATAGTTGAATACCAACCAAAACTAGATCAACAGGATGTCAATAATCTGAACTTTCGAGAATACTGGGGTTTGTCCACTTAGTTGCTTTGACACTCGAGGACAATACTGAAGAAAAAAAAGAGTAATTACGGAGTAAATAGGGCAATTCTCAATTTTGTCTCTTATTAAATTGCCTTCTTAATTAGGTTTTTAAGAGATAGATATTTCTCAGTGAGTCCCTCCCAAATAAAACTGTTATAAATAATGGTCCCTCGCATATGAGTATATCTGAATTTTATAGATATATGGAGATATTTGATAATAAAGAGATGAACAGATTATTTAAACAACCAGATTGAGAAACACCTTATCTATGAGGTAAGGACTGAATTGAAAAATAAATGAGAGGGATTTTACGTAGTGACTATATATATAATAGAGTACTAATATTGTTCCACGGCAACAATAACTTGCTTCAAAACGTCTATAATGCTTCCATTTTGTGAGTTTATCTTAGCCACTAACAGACAAATGAACTCGATGAGACTTTTTTTTTTCCTCGTCTCATTTAATTTAGATGAGACAAAGTATCATATGTAATGCAAATGCTTAGCAGAAACATTTTGATTTCTTAAAATTCAATATTCTTCTGAACACGAGAAGAAATAGGAAATGGGTACTGGGCCAACCTTAGCAGCACTAGCGAACGCTTTCACCAACAGAGATGTTGGGGACGAGCTTCTGGACTTTGATTTTCCTCATTGGGTTCGGAGACTTCTTTTCGGAAGCCTGAATAAGCATTCGTATAAAACAAATTCACAAAATGCCAATGTATAAAAAGAAAATCGATTTATCAGTGAAAAAACGTCGATGAAGCGATAACAGAGAAGCATACCATTATAAAGCAGAGGAAAGAGCGGACGAGAGGAGAGAAGGTTGGAACTTTTTTTTTCTTTTTGCTCAAAACATACTTATATTAATATGGGGATAGGATATTGTCACTGTCATTTTCAGTCACTACCAATATTAGTACCACTTTTTTACAGTTAGATTAAAATCTCATCTATCGTTATCATTTATCTCTCCTGTTGAGATTCTGATCTAACGATGAAAAAGTGATAGTGACATTGGTAGTGACTGAAAATGGTAGTGACAATATCTTATCCCTAATATGGGATAAGTTATTCTGCCTACCTTATTTTTCCTACATTTTCCTACCCCTCTCAATACCGTTAAATTATAATTTCATCTAATGGTGAAGATTTGAGGGATAAAATAAACTCTTTTACCCCTTCTTCTCTCTCATCCCTTCCTCTCTCCCACCGTCTCACACCCCCTCTCTCTCTCCTCAGTTGGCATATACAAACTCCTGGATCTATTTAATTCCATTTTATTTCTTCAACGATAAAGAAAGAATTTTCACGTTCCCACACTTTCCCCAAAAATCTGTTTAATTCTCCTGCAATTCCTAGATTTGTGTCAAAGAAGCCTGTACGCAATCAGAATAGTGCCGAGTTCATTGAGCAGAAATTGGTATGATTATTAAAAAAACATTAAGCGACTAAATATCCTCCAAAGACAATTGTTTCTCCAATTGCTTCTTCATTCCTCTCAAAAACCCAAGATTCTTGCAAATCACAAAAAGGTTCGAGGAAATTTGTTTTCTTTTATTATACGAAAATTAACACTGAGTTCATCTAAAGCTACTCAGAAACTAAAGAACAAGAAAATAATTTGAATAAATTGATCCTCCTTATGCTAAAATTTAAATTTAATTCTCCTCAAATGCATGGAAGACTACACACATTACTAATTTCAGATAAAGAAGTGTTCCCATCAGTCGCTAATCAATGACTATAGAGTATAATTCCCAATTTTCTGATTGAAATTAGAGGGGAAAGAAATCGCGTCGTATAGAAGCGGCCAGATCATGAAAGCAAGACTATAACATTGAAATGAATCACTCAAAAGAAGAACATTGTTTAATTTGTTAAGATTCAACGAGTAGCATTTACCACTTCTTCATATCAACAATAGTTGCACAGAGAAAGCAAACTCAAAACCCTAAATTGCAAGACTAAGAGAGGGTGGGAGGCGGTGTGAGAGGGTGTGCGGCGGAGAGAAAGGGTAAAAAGGTTTATTTTATCTCTCAAATCTTCACCGTTGGATGAGATAATAATCTAATGGTATTGAGAAAGGTAAGCAAAATAAGAGTAGGCAGAATAACCTATCCCTATTAATATTAGGGAGAATTACACACAGGTCTCAAGGATGACAAAAAAATACAATTAGGTCCCAACAAGAATTCATATTACACAGAAGTCCTTAGGGACTTCTGTGTAATTATATGTGAATGTAAATTGACCATTCTGGACAAGGTATATTTACAACAAACAAAGTATAAATTTACAATGAGACAAAGTATAGATTTACAACAAAATTTGAAAACGAGCTTTTTCCATTTTGACTTCCAGAGGCTATTTACAAATGATAAAGTATAAATTTACAATGACAAAAGTATAGATTTACAACAAAATTTGAAAACGAGATTTTTCATTTTTGACTTCCAGAGGCTTTTTTTAGAGCAGAAAAGTATAAATTTACAATGAGACAAAGTATAGATTTACCTCTCTCTCTCTCTGATTTCTCTCTTCAGTGCAGCGGAGTTAAAGCAAAGCCCTTCACAGCTCACTCAATATCAAATGCTCTTTCACCAGGAAAGAAGAAGTAAATCCAAGACACCCCAGAATTGATTTTTTCCATCGAAAAAAAAAAAAAGTGAAAAAACGGAAAGAAAGGAAAAGCAAATGCTGGAGATTAATCAATTCGATCCCACCTACTGTATCTCTTTGACCGAGAACCGTGCCCCGGCAATCTTGTTTCGCTCCAAAATCAACTTTAATAAACAGGAAGCAAGGACATTGACTCTCACAAAAGAGAGAGAGAGGAGAACGGAGAGAGAGGAGAGAGAGAGGAGAGAGAGAGAGGAATTAGAAGGAAGGTCAAATTGGTAATTGTACATTCACAAATAATTACAACCAGGTCCCTTGGGACTTCTGTGTAATGTGAATTCTTGTTAGGACCTAATTGTATTTTTTTGTCATCCTTGGGACCTGTGTGTAATTCTCCCTTAATATTATATAAAAGGTACATCAAAATATTTCAATTACACTGAAGGAAAATAAACCACAACGGGAACACAAATAAATAAAACAGAACAAACCAAATGAAAAGGAAACTAATAACCAAAACCACTTAACATGTAGGAATAAATGTAGCGTCAGTGACTGCACTGGGTTTCTGGACATCTAAGGTAAGAAGTGATATGAAATTAGGTGTTGGTTGCAAAACTCACCCTATAGGACACACCTCCTTATAAGCATAAGCTGCAAATTGATGAGCTACACAATTGCCCTAATTTGGGGTAAAACACAGAGAAAACCCAACCTCAAAAGAAAGAAGACAAATAATGTCCCGAAGAATACTTCTTTTCCTCTAATCAAGCGGATCTGACGTTGATAACTTAAACAAACTAAGGCTGACACTAGCATTTTGGATTCGCCACCATCAAACAATCCTAACAATGGTTCTCTAAGAGGTAAAGCATATAGTAGCAAAGACCATCAACACCACCCTTCCTATAAAAACCCGAATTCGAGCCACAATAGAAAATACTACCACTAAAACCCAAAAACACAAAAAACTTAGAAAAAGACAGACGTCCGCCTTGCCGACGGAGACCACCAAGGAGGGAGACGTCGTTACTATAGCTCACATGGCGAGGAAGAAGACTCCCACCGCCTCAAGAAAGATTTGGAGAGGGAGAGGAAAAGCTCGCCCCAGAGGTGAGAGAGGACCACAGTCACATACAGAGATCAGAGGGTCGCCACGGCTAGAGTGACGATGAAGACGGAGAACATTGGAGGGTCGGCGCCAAAGAAGATGGAGACTCACCGCTATGTGTCTTTGTGCCGATCTAAGAATCGCGACTCCAACAATCTCCGGTGCTACCTTCTTCTGGTTCTTCAAGCTCTGATCTACTACTCTATGGCGGCTATGACTTAGGATGGTGCTCGCCGGCAGCAAGGACGCCGTCAGTGAGAGAGAAACCCTAATGTTGGAAGATGAGCAAGAGCACGACACGAGAGATTTGTAGGAGACCCAAATTATAACTACCCTTTTATTTTAGTGACTTGAAAGTTATAATTTATACATGATGACTACAAAAAACTTTTTGCTGGCAAAGTGAATTGCCTTAATCAAAAAAGGAGGCAAAAGAAATATAACAGGCTTGTAATGAAAGGAAGACAACATGAAGTAAAACCAAAATATAAAATAGCATAAAAGCATAAAAGGTCTAAAGTCATAAGACTTAGCCAATGCCTTCTTAATCTACCTCCATCGATCGCTGGATCGTGTCACAATAGTCTTCACACAGTTCATTCGCAAAGAATAAAAGTAGCTAGGTCCCAACTCCCTTGAAGCCAAAGCAGCTAAATAGTTGGTGGCATTGTTACCTTGACGACGCAACAAAGAAACGGAGACCAAACTTCGGTTCTCCAACATGTCAAAGACATTGAATAGGTCACTGCAATCAAGTTCAATAATGATTGGGATCTAGTCCTAAAAACCAACAAGCAAAATAATTTGGGTAAAGGTGCAAAAATGTACATATGCTTTGTCCTCAGGAGCACCTAACACTAAGTGTTTTTTAGGTGCAAAAATACATATGTGGTTATAACATAGGTGCAAAAGTCACAGCACCATTAGAAGAAGATAACGTCAGTTAATTTTAATTTGAAAGTACCAAAATACCCCTAACTCAAAAAAAAAAAAAACTCTCCCCATCCCTTCTCCCACCCAAACAACTCTGATTCATCCTATTCACCTCAGATTCATCCTCAACCAGCATCAAGAAGAAATTAATGATATCCAACTGCCACCAGCATCAAAAATACAAAGTATTAAAAAAAACACCCACCGTCTCTCCTAGATACTCAAGTCGCTAAAACATTCCTGGGAATTTGAGTTCAAGTAAACAACCCAGAATTCATGGTAAACAACTAGAAATCTTTAAACCTCTAAAATTCATGGCTTATCGAATCTAATATGCAAACCCACTTTGATTTGATGGAGAGAAACAAAAACCCAATTAGAAAGGAAGCTCTAAAACTTAGGTAGGTATGACATTGAAGGGATTGAATTCAAAGAAGCACAAATCAATCTCAGAAGAAGATGAAACAAATGTGGAAGAAGACTCAAATCAAACTCAAAACAAGGCTAATTATAAGCCACAAACTGAAGGCATAATCAACAATGCAAAAAATCGCAAATCACTCACTTAGATCACAAATCAACAAGCAAAAACCACAAATCAACAAGCAAAAATCGCAAATCAACTAGCAAAAATCGTTGTCAGATCTATGTCCACACAAAAATTCACAAATCAACCAGTAAAAATTGCAAAACATAGAATATAAATCACTAGCAAAGATTTCCACAAAGGTAGAGATTCAATGAGAAGATGAATCGCTGTCAGAGCTATGTCCACGCCCTTGATTGAGTTCGGATCTAGGGGCCATCGTTGAAGGGGATGAATAAGGGAAACCATGGCCGCCGTCACTGTTGCTCACCTGGATCTGGGGTCCACCATGGAAGGGGATGAAAAAGAGGAAACCGTCATCTTTGTTTGAGGTTGCCGTCGCCAGTGCTAGAGGAGGCCATGATCGTCGTCACTCACTTGGATCGGCAGTATGGTGGCGAAGAAGATGGCGGAGAGTTAGAGACCATTTGCAAAACAGTCTAGGTCTGGATCGAAGAATGAATGGAGGGTGTTTTTAAAGGGTATTTTGGTATTTTCATAATTATATTGTGGGCCCCACCCCCAAAATTAACACCATCAGGCAAGCTTTTAACGGTGCTGTGATTTTTGTACCTATTTTATAACCATAGGTGTATTTTTGCACCTAAAAGAAGCACTTGGTGTTGGGCGCTTCTGAGAGCAAAACACATTTGTATTTTTATGAGTCCACATTAGGTGCATATATTTATGTGCTTTTATGTGCTGACCTCTAATTAGAGGTATGAGCATATTTTTTTTAAATTTTTTTATATTGTATTTATATATATTTAAATTATATCTAAGCTTTTAGGATGTTTTTTTGCACCAAGTCTCAAATTAATTAATTTCTAGTTACGCATTTGTGTAATATATTTTATTTTAGAAATTAATTAATTTGAGATACCGATTCAATAAAAACATCCCGTAGCAACATTTAATTTAAATCTATATAAATACAATATATAAAAAATTAAAAAAAAAATCAAAAAAATTATGCTCATACCTCTAATTAGAGGTATGAGACAAGTCAAGACATAATTATGTGCACCTAATGTGAACTCGTATTTTTATACCTTTACCCAATAACTTTAGATATAGCTAAAAGCTTTTCATAAAAAGCTGAATCAGCATTGAACTATTCTGCCGATAGGAATTAGATATTGGATTTGTGTTGTAATATGTAACGGGCCAAGCTGTTGTAATATTAGGCCCAAGTCTATCTAAGTATTTTAGGATAAGAGTTTTGTGTAAGTCAAGTCCATATAAAAAATGTGTTGAATCCACTGATCTGTGTGTGTGTGTATATATATATTTTTTTATTTTTTATTTTTTTGCTCATACCTGTAGATATATTTTCTCATCATTCAATAACATAATATTCTGCCACTGTGCGTTATTGAATTCCTGGGCTAGTCAACATGGCATAGAGCCTCATGTTCAAGAATAAGCCCAAAACATCCAGAAACAGCCCAACAGCTCATCGGACAATCAAGGTCCAAAGCCAAATCAAGGTAGAGCATTGGTTATTGACCTAACAAGCTCACGGGTACCAACAGTGGTTGGTCCAATGAATGCCGCTGGATTCCCTTAAAAGGTCTAGGGTTCGAGCTGCGGTAACGCACTTGTAATCCGTCTTGTATGGAGCTACCACTGTTGGGAGGGTCGTCAATTATTTCTTGAGATTCTTACTACTTTTCTTTATCGGCCTCCTCCTTCTCTCTTTCATCATGTTAATATCCCAGAGAACTCCTCTGCCACTGCCCCCCTCCTCCTCATCATCATCAATGCTTGTAGGTAGCAACAAATGGCTCAAATATTGAAGATCTTAACCACATTGCCCCCTTAGCCATAGCCAGCGCTTGGCCCCCTTCGCCAATCCATCTATTAAGCTGAATGATGAGATGACACAAGAGAAAAGAACACTTGGGAAGGATTTTGTAGTCATGGAGGAGGTCCAAAAAGTAAATTAAGAGAGGGGGGAGGAAACTTACTATAGATAATACAAGAAAGGTCAGATTTTGAAATTTGACAAAGTTCAAAATTTGTTAGATTTCACAATTTTTCTTTTCTTGTTCCACCTCATAGTAAGTTTCCTCCCTTATCTCATAATGTGCTTCATGGATCTCCTTTCTGACAACAAAACCCTTCCCCAGTGCTATTTTATCTTATGCTATCTTATCATTCAGCGCATTAGATGGATTTGAGAGGGACGGAGGCGCTGGCTACAACGAAGGTGGTGACATGGTTTAGATCCTCAGTACTTGAGATACATAATGGTTATTAAGTAAAAACTATTACTTAATAAAATTCTAAGGAAATAATAACGGTGGTAATTAGTAATCGTCATATTTTGTCTCACATGAACAACGACTATTAAGCAATTGAAACATATAACCAGGGAAGGAGGGAGTAATTACTATAATATATATGATCTGTATAAAACATTTACAGTAACATTAGATTATTTATTAATTTTTAAATAGTTTTAAAAATGATAAATATAAGAGATAAAATAAAATAAAAAATATTATCAAACATAACTGACATGTTTAAATAAAAATAAAATTTCTTTTTACATGGCGCAAAAAGCAACAAAGGAAGGATACAAATTATCATTTTACATAAGAAAAGAAAAACTTCCGTTTGTACTTCCATTTTCTATCAATATTACTGGAAATTTACCCCTATCTCTTTATTCCTACGGATTTTTTTCAAAATTATTTTATTTATCTTATAAATACCCTTATTTATCTTGCAAATATTCTTCTGAAAAGGATAAAAGACGGCATCATTATCTTTTCACCAATCAAAATTAATTTTATTTTGATCTAAGAGTATAATTATAGCATATGTTACATTATCTCTTTCAAATACTTTTGTGTCATTATATTATATATCAGTTTATAAGTCAAATAAATTAGTTTGAAAAAAATCATAAATATAAATATTTTAAAAATAATTTATTTAGTTCAATTAATCTTTCTAAATTAATAAACTAAATCTTCTACTACATTCGGTCCTCTAAATTTAGAACAAAATTTATAATATAATTTATATTACAAACTATATTCTATATTTAAAATCGATATTCTATATTTAAAATCGGATGAGTAGCACTTTTTATTGCTTCATTTTCATTGCCAATCTTATTCCTAGTATAAGTCCTTCAAAATTCATTTTTTCTCACCGATCAAGCGTTTAGATTCCATAAATCTGTTTGGTGGCCCAGCCCTTTCGATCAAATTGAGAAGAATGGTCCAAAAGCGAAATCAATATAAACCACAAATCATCTATTCATGAAAATGAAAGAAGACGACCGTTTTGAATATTTTTGGATAAGCTTCAACTTCTTGTTGCGTGGCAAGAAGATGGACCAGATAAATCTTATCTTTTAGATTTTTATTTTCTTCATTTTCATGATTCTCTCTCTGTTTTTTTTTTTTTTTTGTGTGTGTGTGGTCGAACATGATTCGCCTTCTAGTATAGTACAGGAGGGGAATCATAATAGCCCAAAAAAAAAAAAACCAAAACAAAAGGAAAATCACAGTGATCCTTAGATACAAAATTAATTACAAAAAAGTCTCATACCAAATTTTTCTTATTTTTATGGTTAATTGTTGAATTCCCCTCACAAATAATATTTGAAATATTACCAATAAGAATGTTCATAGTCCAAAATTCAAAGAAAACCCATATTTACAATGTCAAAATAAATTTCTAAAATTATTTCAGTTAATAAAATGCGGAAGTCTTAAGGTCATGACAATTGCAAATGACATAATATGTGTTCTAAGAGTATAAAAGAACCTTTAAGACTTACCCCATATGTGTCTTCCTTTGCTTCCTACTAAAATAATCACTTGAATATATATATATATATAAACCATAAGATCCAAGTATCTTAGTAACTAATGGTTATTCAGAAAATATCGAGAACACATGGTTCAAAAATAAGTTCAACTCACAATAATTTATTTATATTTTTAACATAAAATCTTTCACAATCTAGTTCTCGATTTGGTTATCAAAATTCCCTCCAAAAAAGGGTTTCAAAATGAATTAACATCATTTAATTTTCAAATATCATTCACAAGAAATTTCACAAAAACATATAATTATATAAAAACTTTATCATTCAAATCATAACTAACTTATATAACATGCCATGCCAATGTTTGATGCATCGACCTCCTTATTCCTTATGACCAGCCTTATAATCGCTGACCAACCTTATCTGTAAGGGCATAATTTAAAAAATAATATATATTTATTTCCTTTAACTAATGTTAATTAACTATTTTTTGTTAAGCCAGATCAGTTATTTGAAACATATAACCAGTGACAGAGGGAGTACTTAATTACTGTAATGTATACGATCTCTATAAAACATTTACTCGAGGATTCTGAAAAAAATACTTCATGATCTTAATAAATTATTTTAGGATCTTGAAAAAATATTTTAGGTACTAACTGATATCAAAAATATACTTCAGGATATTTTTTTAATATCCTAAAATAATTTTTCAAAATCATGAAGTATTTTTTAGTACAAGTTAGTATTCTTAAGTACCTTTTTAATACAATCCTGAAATATTTTTTCAATACCTTAAAATAATTTTTTAAGATCATAAAGTATGTTAGTATTCTAAAGTAAATTTTTTTTTACTATCTTTTAAGTATCTGTTAGTATCTAAAATATTTTTTTAAAAAACAAAATAGGGAAGAATTCAATTTTATGCCCAAAACGACGTCATTTAGTACAAAGGATGCAGTCGCGTCGATCTTTTTAAACCCGTTAATAATTCTCATGAGGAGAAAATTTAAGGGAAAATCCATCTTAAAGCCCAAATTAGCAAAAAAATGTCAAAAAAGACCCCATAGTCTTTTCTAGTGTTATTTCATAAAACGTTAGTTGTTAACGCATACTGATATAGTTGTTAATGAGTATTAATTTAGTTGTTAATGGTACTGATTTAGTTGTTAGGATATTGTTGTTAATACTATTGATTTAATTGTGAATGTTCTACTAATATAATTGTTAATTCTACCGATTTAATTGTTAACGTTTATGAAATAATATCAAAAAAAAAAAGTCATGAGGTCTTCTTTGATATATGAGTTTATTTTTTAAGACCTTTTCTAACATATTTTTACTAATTTGGACTTGAGGTAGGTTTTCCCATTCAAGGGAAAATCCATCTCACTCAAATGAACAATGCCCGAACGCTGTGTCTTTGTGTTTTTTTTTTTGGTCGAACCACGCCAGCTCACTCACGACTGTAAAGTGTGAAGTGTGAACTATGAGATATAAGAGGCATTTTAGCTTTATTAGTTATTAGGCTTTTTACCATAATAATTGTTTTAAAAAAAAATTACCAAAATAAATCACATTTCAAATTATTTACCAAAATGATGCGATTGGTTGCGTGGTCCGACAGACGGAACAAGATACGTAAGAATTGTTTACGGGATGTTTGCAATGTTTGATTAAATCATGTGGAAAACGTTTACGGGAGCAAAAACACGTGAGGTTCCATTACTTATCTTAGTTGCGTGGGAAAGCTCACGGAGTAAGATGCGTGAGGTTTCCTCACGCAACTAAGATGCGTGAGGAAACCTCACGCAACTAAGATGCGTGAGGAAACCTCACGCAACTCAGGACTAAGTTGCGTGAGGATTCCTCACGCAACTCACTGAGACTAAGTTGCGTGAGGATTCCTCACGCAACTTCGTCACAGCGTGAGATTCCCACTCCCCCTCCTTTCTTCAGTTTCTCAGAACGACGTACCTCTCTAGTTTTCCCGTGAACTTTTCAAAATGTGAGTAACTCCTCTTCTATATAGTCCACGTCTTTTCGTTTTGCTCTTCACTTTGCTTTCGGCTTTGCTTCTTCATTCATTCCTCTTCTTCTTCTTCACTTTGCATAAATAGCCCTCATCATTCATTGCTAACTCTTTGAAAATCTCTTCATCCACCATTCGAACAAAAAAATGAATGAAATTCGCTCATTTGTATATTGTAATGGTTCTAAAAGATAGGTCCAAACGGTTTGAGCTTTGAAGGTGAAAGAAGAGGAATGTATATTGTTCGAGGCATGTCTGTTGAAGATTTACATGAAAAGATCCGTCGAAAGTTAAAGTTGCAACCAAATCAGGTAATATCATCAGTGACTGGTAGAGTACCATATGCGGTTTTGAGATATCCGATGATGAGGATCTGGATGTTTTTCTACAAACATTTGAGAAAACCGTACGTCCCAATTTGCCGAGTTATGTGTGGATATTGAGACGTCGATAATATGGCTCATTCTCGTACACCTCGGCCAACACAATCAACTCATGCGCATGGAGAAGAAAGTGACTATATGCTAGATGAACTTGACAATGAGGAGGAGCAAGAGGAAGAAGATGAAGACCATTTATTGGATAATGACGATGAACAAAATGATAGTGATGCGGATGATGAATCAAGAGGTAATGATTATATATTTTATTTTTTATTTGTTACCTTGTTTTCGCATAAATTGTATTATGTGAGCATGCAGATATTACACCGTTTTGGAATGACATTCCACATTATGAGGCTCTACATGAAGATTACCCAAATGAGGATATACTTGGATGAAGGCCTCGGGACCGTGGGTTAGAGGAGATGGATTATATCTTAAACAAGAGTTCGCGTCCAAGAGTGATGTGCAAGCCGCAATAAAACATTATTGCATGAAGGAACATCATGAAGCTCATGTGGTTGAGAGTACTACAATGAAGTTGATAATGAAATGTCGAAATCATGAACAAGGTTGTGATTGGAGAGTAAGAGCAATTAAACCGAAGAACAACAACGCTTGGGTGGTAACTAAATGGGTTGGAAATCATAGTTGTGTGAGCCAAATTCTCTCCCAAGACCATAGACAACTTGATTCTGAAATTATTGCTGAGACCATAATAGGTATGATGCAGAATTTGCTAATTTGTGCATTTATTTGTGTTTATCAGTGCATATAACTAACATTCCTAGCGTACACTTTTTGTGCATCGGTTTTGCGAGACATGGTCAAGGAAACACCTTCGCACTGTGGTTTTGATACAAGAAAGGGTGACTGAATGTTTGGTTATCATGTTTCTTACAAGAAGGCATGGAAGGCAAAACAAAAAGCAATGGCTAAGATTTACGGTGATTGGGAAGAGTCATATGCGTTCTCGCCAGGATGGTTCGAGCACATGTTGAAATTTTCCCGGGATCTATTTATCATATTCAAGATGGACCGTATATTGTTAATCGGCGAGTCGTTAATGGTACCGGGTTTTTCAACGTACATTTTGGACCTTCCGTCAATGTCGGGAGTATGTTCCAATGGTGCAAACCACTCATACAAAGTTGACCGTACGCATTTATACGGTAAGTATAAGGGGACATTATTGATTGCCACCGCCCAAGACGGAAATAATGAGATCCCGCCGATTGCATTTGCAATTGTTGAAGGTGAGACTAAGGAAGCGTGGGAGTATTTTTGTCTTCCATACGATCGTATGTTACAAATCAGTTGGTCTATGTCTTATTTCCGACCGTCACAAGAGCATAATATCGCTAGCCGCCAATGGGATGACTCGGTTGGCAACCTCTAATGCGTACCATGTATTTTGCATTCGTCATATTGCCAGCAATTTTAATACCCGCTTCAAAAACCAGGAGCTGAAGAAAACATTAACCAGATTAGGTAATGTACTCCAACCGATGTGCCGTGACGTTCATTCTTTCCATTACTACGACCTTATACTGTTGTGTCTCTCCGTCTTTTTACGGATATGTTCCAAACAAGATACACTTCGATGCCGCATATGCCCGCTTTTGCGATTGCTGTGATGTGGCTACATGGATTGAGAGAATTCCAAAAGAGCAATGGTGTCGGAGTTATGATGAGGATGGAAGAAGATACGGTCATATGACAACGAATTTATCTGAATCAATCAACAAGGTTTTCAGGGGAGCGAGGAACATGCCAATAACAGCGTTTGAAGTTGATGGTCCGGACGATACGTACTCCGTGAACTTGACTCGAGGAAATGTCAATGTGGCAAGTTTCGTGCATTCAAATTCCCATGTAGCCATGTAATTGCTGCATGTTCGCGGTATCTCATTTTGCCGAACAAGACGTGGATCCAGATTCTCAATCTACAACATCATGAATGTTTACTCTTCATCATTCCACCCGATCGCAAAAGAACAAGGAATACCGCCCGCCACTGTACCACAACTTATCCCTGATGAATCAAAATTGCGTGGTAAGGGCCGCCCAAAATCCTCACGCATCCGCAATGAAATGGATGAGGTCGAGGTCCAACCTAGCTCCGACCGAATGAGATGCGGTATATGTAAACAGTTTGGTCATAACAGCGTTCATGTACAACGGCGCGCATAACTAATTAGTTGATGTTTGCTTTTGTATTTGCCTCCATATGTGGATTCGAATGAGACGTTGTAATTGAATATTTACGATTTTGGCGTCAACTTGATTAATATATGCATGTTCGCTATCAAACCAAGCAAATAAGTCATATCTGCATCTCAAGCAACTATGTCATAATACAATAATCCAACCAAATAAGTCATATACTCGCATCTCAAGCAACTATGTCATAATACAGTAATCCAACCAAATAAGTCATATACTGCATCTCAAGCAACTATGTCATAATACAGTAATCCAACCAAATAAGTCATAGTACAGTAATCCAGACAAATAAAACATATACACCTAATAAAATCATATTATGATGGTGGAGTAAATGGTGGCCACGGTTTCAGACGTGCATCACGCGCAGTGGTTCCTACGAAGAATGAAATCCTCGCATTGAAGCCGCAGCCCGTAAGAAGTCATCATCCCGGTCACCCGTGTCTTCAGATGTGCGGTGTCCTGACTGTAGGGACTATTACTCGATCCTGCCTCAGTACATGCGTGGTGTCCATGCTGGGATGAACTGAATGCAGTAAAACCATGTGCCTGCTGATAAGCATTGAAGCCAGGAAATACATATTGAGGCTGGTAGGCACTGAATCCCAAAAAACCATGTCCGTGCTGATAAGAACTGGATGAAGCAAAGCCGGTCTGGGAGCTCTGTGATTGCCAATCATAAGAGTAAGGAACTCGTGTGCCTGAAGAACATCGTCGTGGGCCTGTGCGTAAGCTCGGTATTGGCACATGCACCTCTCGACGCACCTCCGCCGCACCCTCGGACGCACCTCTCGCCGCACCTCCGTACGCACCTCGGACGCATCTCCTCAGGTACCACGGCACCTGAGTATAGGCCATACTGGGCCACATGGGTGGTCGATATACACCTAAACCACGTGGACCACGCCGCGGTATCTCCTCGCCTCCATCTCGTGCCGCGGTCGCGTTGACCGAGTCCTCGTCCTTCCGCAAGACGGCGAGGGACCTCTAGTTCAGATCCGGTACACCGACTAGGTGTCCACTTGGTGCGCTAGGACCGAGCTCGCAACTCGGCCAATCTCATTAAGTGCTCCCATAAGCTGATCACAGACCTCCTGAACCTGCGTATAACTGAAATCCGGCTGAAATTTGGGGCACACATCCACCAAATCGATCAGTACTCCATCTTTCTGCGATTGTCGAGCAAGATAAATAACAATACTGAGACAAAGTTAGGGATAATAAGATGACATATGTAAGATAAACACGTACCATGTGGCCGATCCCGGCCTCCCGCCTCGTCATAAACCGTCTAGTGTGTGTGAGGAACCAAGTCATGTACTCGAGTTTGGGGAAATTGGCCCTCCGATGGCTCGAGTCTCGATGCGCTCATGTCGCGTGTTCCACAACCTGGATGAATCGATCCAGCTTGGCCTCCCAATCCTCAGTGCTCTTACCACGTAAGGTAAGATCATGAGCACCCTTAAGCTGTGCACCAGGGCTAGGGATGTGTTGCTTGCATGCCAAATTGCCGCATGCAGCCGATCGGCCGATGGTACTCAACAATGTGGAAACAAAGTACGGGGTCACCGCCTCCACCTCGTCCCGTTGGTCAACATCTACACCCATAAACTCATATCAAGGCGTCCCTATATGGCTCCCGGTTCACTCCGTACATGTCAACAAATGGTGAATTAGTTTACTATTTTGGTTTCCAAATGCCAAAGTTAGTATACATACATCATCTCGACCCATCCGGTCAAGATCTACCCGATATACAATGAGCGTGACGTTTCCACAACTTGAGTTCAACATTGTTGAACACGCAATATGTGAATGAATAAAATTAGTGAAACTTCCGCAAATAATAATATAATCGCTCCAATACTCTATACCCGCGTCCGTAATGATCGCACGCGTCGGTAGGCGGTGGAATGGGAGGTGCAATGGCGAGAAATCTAGACCATGCCCATATTTGCAATAACAACAAGCAACCACCCATGTCTCTAGCATTTGCTGACGTAGCCTGGCATAGCTCGCGAAACAGTATGGCGAGTACAGCTGACCCCCAACTGTATGTAGCAGTCTCCGCAAGGTCATCACCCAGTAGTTGTATATATCGGCAAGGGACATCTGAGCTGGACTTATCACACAACAAAAATCCACCAAAAAGCCGCATCAGGTAAGCACGTGTGTACAGAAGCTGGTTTTCAACCGTTAATGAGTGCTCCTCCCATCGGCCCCAATGACGGTCAAACCAACCCATCCTAATATTTCCGCCATTCACATCCTCTGGGGGGTGGAGCCACTCCCATGTATTGCCGCATAATCTACTGCCCGGTTGCCATGCGTCCGACCGAAACTACTCGACCCTCAGTGGACAAACCTAAAATGCCCTCTACATCCTGTAGAGTAATAGTCATCTCACCAACCGGCATATGGAAGGTGTGAGTCTCCGGCCTCCACCTCTCAACCAAAGCAGAAATAAGGTATTTGTCAATCTGCACCAACATTATCCGTATCATGCACAAACAACTAAATGCGTATAATTAAATTAATTACTTAAATAATTTTAAAACATACCTGAAGTCTCTTCATGCGAGACACATGCCAGAAACCTGCACGCATAAGGTGTCTTGAAAATCAGTGGGAAGAGATCCGGATTATGGATATCTCGCACTGAACCCTGCGCGGCTCGCCTCACCCTCAACACATTGCAATCTCCAGTGTTCCACACAACTTGTGATCGGTGTGACTCTTGCACCTCCTCTTTAAGAACTCCCCACATTTTGGGGCCGGGCTCAATATTGCGTGGACTTCTGGTCATCCATTTTGACTAATAAAAATTTTAAATAACAAAACACATTATTAAGTCACTAATTATTATTCTCTAAATAATAAATAACTGAATTCATTGTTTGAGTAATTATTTTTCTCAAATTAATCTTATCTTAACTATCTTGGGTTACTATAAATATCAAATATTAAAACATATTTCAAAAATTTGGAATTAATTATTTTACAAAATATGAAATAATTAGACTATCATCTTAAGGTTTAATTAACATACAAAATAAATACTTATTCGAGTATTTAGTTAATTTACTAATTATTAGTCTTCTATCCTAAGGTTAATAATAAATTTTAATTATTTTAATTCCAAAAATGGTTGAACATTTTAAATATTTAAAATAATAAATTTGTATATTAAATAATACACAAATTTAAACCATAATTAGTCATTCATCTTAAGGTTTATAATTAACATACAAAATAAATACTTATTCGACTATTTAGTTAATTTACTAATTATTAGTCTTCTATCCTAAGGTTAATAATAAATTTTAAATATTTTAATTCCATAAATTATTGATTGTAATAATTAATTACTCTTACATATTTATTTATTAAGCATGTATCCTACCGTTATATATTTATTAATCCTATCATTAAACCATAATCCAAGCAAACAAATAAATGTTTAAAAGTTAAATCCTATTATTTAACAATAAACATAACAAAAACATTAAATGTTAATCATCTATCCTATCTAATTAAAAGTAAAATCTAATATTTATTAAACAATAAACATAACAAAAAAAATTAAATGTTACCTGTTCCAACGTGAAGTGAAGTCAGTGAGAATCAAATTGAGCCTCCTTCTTCTCCTTGGTCTTAAAATTTCTTAGCTCTCTCAATATTAGGAAATAGGGATGACAATGGGGGACGGAGTAGAGAATGAGGGAGAGAGTGAATGAAAAAAATTAAAGATAGAAGGAAAGTGGGGGAGACAAAGAAGAGAAGAGAGGCATGTGTTTTAAAAATGGAAGACAAGAAGAGAGACACAAAAATGGAAGACAAGAAGAGAAACACAAAAATGGAAGAAGGGAAATGGAAGAACGAAGGAACGAAGAGGGGTGGGGGTTGACGACGGGGGCGTGGGTTGAAGAAAGACGATTTGGGGAGGGCCTGCAACAAAATTTTTTTGGGGGTGGCGGTGAGTTGAAGACGGAGGGGAGGGGTTACGCAACTTGTGGGGGGTCGTGGGTTGAAGACAATGGGAGGGGGTTCGGGAACAAAATTTTTTTGGGGTCATGTCAGTGCACCTTGGATCTGCCTGCATGTTAGAACTTCTTTGCATGCGAAGAGGCTCATCTGACGCAGCTGCGTGCGTGCAGGAGGCACGCCACCTTGGCAGCAGGCGTGCAGAAAGTCACACTGGCACCAAGGTGCCATGTGAACATTTCTTACGCGACTTTGTCGCGTAAGATATCTTCACGACACCTTGGTGCCGTGACATTTTCCCACGCAACCCACCTATACCGCCCCACCATCCTCACTGCCGTGTTTAATACCAAACTCCGTAAACAAATGCTACGTAACTTGTCTATTACGTTCAAAATCCTCACGCAATTAGTCACGTAAGACCTAGTTTGAGAAATAGTTTGAAAATAGGTTTATTTTGGTAAATATTTTTTTAAAAAAAATTAATCTGTTCAAAAACCCTTAGTTATTACCCTTTGAAATTTTCCCTCACCCCCCGCTCCCACATGCCACATGTCTCTCCTACAACAAACGACGCTCACAAAATACAGCCAAGCGTCTTTGTTGAGTTTTTATAGTGCCTGTTCGGGTGGTTTTCTAAAACATAGGTTTTGTTACAAGTCTGTTAAATACCTCCTTTTTTTAGAGAAGTTATCCTGCATTAAACCTAGCTTTTGCAAAAGTTTGTCAACCATTTTACCAGAAGTTATTCTACATCAAAACCTAGGTTTTGGAAAAAAATATTTTTTTAGATTTTTCTCTTTCTCTACCATCATCACTATTTTTTCAGCACCATTCGGTGTCCTAAGTATTTTTTAGTACCTTGAGCGCCTGAATTATTTTTAAGATTATTCATAACCCTCGAAATATTTTTCAATATCCTAAAATAAATTTTTTAGACCATGAAAATATCTTGAAAAAAATATTTTGAGGTATTGACGGGTACTAAAAAGATACTTAATACTGACTGATACTGAAAAGATATTTTTCATGGTCTTAAAAATTTATTTTAGGATATTGAAAAATATTTCAAGGAAATGACTGATCTTGAAAAAATATTTCAGGATACTGACAATCTTGAAAAAAAAATTCATGGTACTAACAACCAATAAGTACTAAAAAGATACTGAAAAATATTTCTTGATCTTGAAAAAAAATTTAGGATACTGAAAAAAAAAATTCAGGGTAATGACTAATTTTGAAAAAATATTTAAGGATACAGGAAGATACTAAAAAATATTATAAGGATAATGACTTATACTGAAAGAAGATTGATGATGACAGAGGAGAGAGAGGAAAAACTGAAAAAAAAAATAGTTTTTCACAAAACTAGGTTTAGATGCACAATAACTTCTGGAAAAAAATAGAGGTGTTTGGTAAGGTTATGACAAAACCAAAGTTTTTATGCCTGGAAGGTACTTGGCAAACTTTTGTCAAAACTTAGATTTTGATACAGAATAGCTTCGCACAATTTTGGGGTGTTAGACAAACTTTTGTCAAAATCTATGTTTTGAAGTTATCTAAACACTCATATATCCAAAAGCTATTCTCCAAAACCTATTTTCCAAAAATAATTTTTATCTCATAAATTCCAAAAATTATTCTTCAAAAGTCATTTTGACCTCTTGAAAATCATTTTCTAAGAACTATATAATGTTTGGATAGTTAACTAGATAAAAATGAATAAATATAATAGTTGAAATGGCCAAAATATTAATGACATGGGGGAAATTATAATGTGCATGTTTGATACCCTGATTATGTCAACTTATCGAACGACTGGATTTATGGGATTTTTTTTTTTTTTTTAATGTTTAGTTGAGAAGTTGTTCCAATCGGTGTATGGACCAAAAATTACTTATTTAAAAAGTTACTTATGAACTTATGAGGTATTTTTTAGTACCGCCAGTATCCTAAAATATATTTTTAGTACAATTCAGTATCCTAAAAAATATTTTAAGGTACTAACTAGTACTAACAATAATTTTTTCAAGATTCTAAAATAATTTTTTAAGATAATAAAATATTTTTTTTTAATATCGTTTAATATATTTTTAGTACCATTCAATACCCTAAAAAATATTTTAGGGTACTGATGGATACTAAAAATAATTTTTTCAAGATCCTAAAATAATTTTGATAAAATCTTGTATGAAACCCATCCGGACCTGAAGCACTATTAGCTTTAATTTTAAATACAACCTTTTCAATTTCCTCCACAGATAACTCGCTGTTTAGGTTCCTAAATGATGATCAGATAGTTTTGAAAGATTAATGTGAGCCAACGTTTCATCAACCTTATGAAAGCTGAATCGTCCCCAAAACTTTTGAGAAATAGGACGTTGCCTCCTGATGAATAGAAGTAGGATCTTCAGTATTTTGTATACGAATAATATATTTTCGCATGTGTCTGTCTATGAGAAGCATAACCATGAAAATATTTAGTATTTCAATCTCCTTGTAGAATCCAGTTCTGTGTTGCCTTTTGATACCAAAATATTTCTTTGTTTATTAGCCCCTTCTTTAATAATTCTGATGAGGAGAAAATTCAAAGTCCTCCCACGCGCAAGTAATAGCTTTCCCGAGAGTAGTATAAGGACAAATGTACAATACCCCACGCCAGCTCGCTCACGTCTGAGTTAGTGTTGAAATCTTCAGTCCCGAAAAGTAATCTAGACGCTCCACTGCTCCCACATGTGTTGTTATACATTTTGGAATGACATGTCTATGCCTTTACATTTCTCCTTGGTAATCTCTAATCACATGGGAGTAAATAATTCTCATAAACCGTACAGTGTCTGAACCACTATGTATTGACTTGACTTCCTTCTAAATCACAGACTTTCTCAGTTATTACTACTCCTTGCGAAGCGAAGCTTCAGATCTGCTTCTTCTTCCTTAGTTCCATCAATCTCCTGCTTTCTTTCTTGTTATCAAGTTCCACTTTCCAATTTCCTTTTTCCTTTCTCTCTTCCCCACCCAAAGTCCCCCAAAAAAAATGTTTGCTGAATTACTGCTTTTGCAACTTTCAATCACTCCTTGTTAGCTCTTTCTTTGTGATTTCTCCGTTCCCCAACTTGTTCTTCAACGTCTTCTCAGCTCTGTAAAAAATCCTGAGTTTACTACTCATGCATTTTTTGCTGGCACTTCTCTGTTGTTATCATTTTTAACTATTCTGGTTTTGTGATATTTATTTCAAGAAGAAAAAATCCGAAAAAGGTTGTTAAAAAAAACTCTCTTCTAGTTTCTTGTTTAGTTGAGGTTGTTCCTTCTCATATCTAAAAGAAAACAAAAAAAAGACTAGTTATTCCTTGTGATTTTATTTTCGGTGAGTTCAACTGCTTTCTTGTATTTTCTTGTTCAGTTGATGTCGTATTTCCTATTTGATTCCACAAGTTCATCATCTTTCTTAGAAAATCTTCGGATTTTATAGTTGTCTTCCATTTTTGTGAAGCATTTGTTTCTTAAAAAAGTTCAAAACAAGAGTAGTCTCTTATTCTTCATATGTGTTGGAACACAAAGGAAAGCTGATTATTGCAGCGAGATCTGAGGTTTCTATAACTTGAAATTGCTAAGTTTCACATCAGCTGTGGTAAGTTTGACAAAATAGATTTATATATGCCAAAGCCAGTAGGTGTTTAATTGATTTGAATTTTCAAAGTTGAATTTGCGTTTCAACTTTTGCAGCATGTTCATGTGTTTCTGAATAATATTGAGAACAACCAAGAAAAAGAAGAAGAAGCCTGTTCCAACCATACTGAAGGTGAGTTACTTTAAAAGGCGTGGCTCCCTTAACTAGTTTTACATTATGTATAGATGCTCCTTTTTTATTTGATCAAAGATAATTTGTATTGAGGTTTCCGTTTGTTATAAAAAAAAAAAAAATACTGATTTGGTTTCTATAATTTTAGTTCGACTTTGAAATTTAATTTTATAAGACAGTTCCTATAATGTTTACAATAAATAAGGGTTTCCTTCCCATTTTGCTAAAATCATTGAATTCTTTGTTTTTACGAAAAAAAATAAATAAAGGTTTTTTCTTACTGAAAAAAATTAATGATTTGGTTGCTATGCTTTTGTCTTTTAGTTTGATTCTAAGTTACTCAAACTTTAATTTATACAATTTAATACCTATAGTTTTATTTTGTTTAAAGTTCCTTACTTTCATTTGCTACAACTTGATGATTCTTATAGTGATACAATAAAAACTCTTAAGTATGGATTGCACTTACAACACAAGACAACAATGACTTTTACAAAGTGATAATTTAATTTTATCTTTGTGTGTACTGAAGGACAAATACAATGATTTTGATCTCTTGTTGTTGTGTGATTTCTGATATAAAATTCCTTAATTTATAAGGACATAACTTTTCAACAAACACATCTTTTCATTTTAAAATATTCCAACAATATGTGTAGAAGAAACTGGTTTCTTTCTATTTCTCCAAATTTTCACTTTACCACCATTTTGTATTTATATCATGCAATCATACAATCTATAGGTTGTTCTAATTCTAAATTGATGCCAAGGAATCTAATCTAAATATTTTATAATTAAACTTGTACAAATGTATATACTACTAACTACCAAGTAGAACAGTAAGTTTTTTTGGAAACTTGATTCTTTTGTCACTTTCAGAGTCCACATGCCATTTTTAATATGTTTCTCCAAAGTAAAAACAATCAAGTCTTGACCTTTAGTCTGTGAACGTCTTGGCAATGTCTTGTGCTTCATATTTTCCTTCATTTGTTGCTGTGTTCTAGCACTATCAATTGCTCCTTACAATTTCATTTGCAATTACTATTACTTTCTAATTTACTTCACTTGTTTTCTTTTTCTGTTATCTAATTCAATTGACCACTGATTATATGACTTTCATAGCTCGGTTTCACATATTATACAATGAAAAAGGATTGAGTTTTAGTTGTCACAATGCAAAAACAAAAAAAAAATTATTATTTCTCAGATCTGCTTCTTCTTTCATAGTTTCACATTTCTGCTACTTTCTCCACTATTTTCCTCATTTCTCAGCTTCTGTTAACATTATCTCAGAAATTTCCTGTATTTTTTATTTTTATTTTCTGATTTCCATTTTATTGTTTCTTTTATGGATGCAAAAAAAAACTCTGAACTTATTCCTTTTCTTGGCACTTTTTATTAATTTCTGCTACATTTTTGTTTGTTCTTGTGTCTTCTTTCATAATTTCACAGCATTCCTTACTTCTATGTTTCTTGATTTCTCAACTTGTACTTCAACATATTTTCTGCAATTTCCTTTATATTTTCTGATTTCTGTTTACCTTTCTCTGTTTCATATTAAAAATTACAAAAAGATCCTAAATTTGCTGCTCTTGCACTTTTTGTTGGCATTTCTCTTTTGTTGTGATCATTTTCAACTGTCTTTGTTGCTTTTTGATATATCTTCAAGAAGAAAAACCACACTGCACTTTGATGTCACTATCATATCTCTAGAAAAACGATCGAGAGTTATTCCTTCTGCTTCCATTTTCATTATTAAGTTCATCTGCTCACATACTAGAAGGAGGATTACAGAGATGAAGAAACAGTAAAGACAGAGAGAAATCAGAGAGAATTGGATCTGGATCTTATTGTGTTATACAGTCGTGTTGAGTGTATATATAGAGAATACAGATGGCACTTCATGACACTAGTGGGTGCATTATGTACACTAAACATTCAGCCGTTGAGACTAAAACAGACTTCTAACTTGGTTGACTTCTAACTAATCAGTACAGTAGTCTGAACTATCCAAAGCCATAAAATTGCTGTAAATCTATAAACAGAAATGTGTCCTAATTGTTCGGTAATAAGTTGCCTATGACCTTACTTCACCTAGATGGTGATGTGTTCAAGAGTTTCAAATAAAATTTAAAATAAAAGAAAATAAAGAATAACCTTATTCTTTGAAAGGAACACCTATTTGCAAAAAAAAAGTAAAATGCAAAATATCAAGATCATATTTTGATATTGTATAAATGAAATTAATACTTTACATGACTACAAATGATTTATTATTGTGAATCCTTGTCATTCAACGATCTAACTAACTTTGCTTTGATTTTCACAGGGTGAAGAAAAGAAAGATAGCAAAAGGGAAAATATATTTTCATTGTCATTAATTTAGGGGGAGAAAAGGTGAGATTTTTGTTTTCAACGTTACCAATATTTCTACATTAACAACTCAAGTTTAATTGAGTTTTGTCTATATATAACAGACTACAAATTAAATGGATCCTACTTGTGGTTTGACTGACAAGATACGGGACCTAGTGTTGGACCTAATTTGGAAGCAGCTTCTTTATCTAGTTCACTATCACAGAAACATTGAGCAGCTCAATGGACAACTTGATGATCTCAACCGTGAAAGAAGCGCCTTACAACATCGAATAGATGAGGCTAAAAACAATGTAGAACAAATTGAAGAGAATGTTCTTCATTGGTTGGGTGAAGTAGATGATCTATCAGAGCAAGTGCAAAAGTTACATAGAGAGAGTCAAGCAAAATTAGAGTGTGGCATAACTTCATGTCCCAACCCGTGGCTACGCTATAAACTAAGCAAGAGAGCAGAGACAATTGCACAAGAAGTTGTTAAAATTGCAAAGAAAAACTTTGATAGAGTTGGATATCATCTTCCTCTCCCGCCAATGCCGAATTAACCAACAAAGAAGGCAATGAAGGGATTGATTCAAGAGTGGAAATTAAGAATCATATTATGGAGGCATTGCGGAATCCAAGATTTAATATGATAGGATTGTGTGGGCTTGGTGGTGTTGGCAAGACCACTATAGCTAAAGATATAGAAAAGGAGGAGAAGAATCAAAAGGTATTTGAAAAGGTGATCATGGCAACTGTTTCTCAAGAAATGAACATTGGGCATATTCAAGACCAGATTATTGAAAAGTTGGGTATGCAACTCAATGAAAGAACGAAGAAGGAAAAGCTTATCGTCTATATGAGAGGTTGAAGAATGAGAAAAATATGCTCCTAATATTAGATGATCTTTGGCAGGAACTTGATTTGGGCAAAGTTGGAATTCCCTTTGTTGATGTTGAAAGATATAGCAAAATCAATGAAGGTTGCAAAATTTTTACTAACTTCAAGGAATGAAACACTGCTATCAAAGAGCATGAAATGTCAAAAATCATCGGGGTGGATGTTTTGTTAGAAGATGAAGCATTGGAGTTGTTTCAAGCATTGCTGAACTTAATGAGTCAAGCAGTTCGACTTGAAATCCATAGCCAATGAGATTGTTCAAAAGTGTGGAGGCTTGCCACTAGCAATTGCTACAATTGCCAAGGCATTGAAAGATGAAAATATAGAAGTGTGGAGAGACTACCTTTCACGATTGAAACATCCTTTAGCGAGAAGCGTCACAGAATTAAAGAGGTAGATACCATTTTGAAGTTGAGCTATGAAACTTTAAGCCGAGAGAACAAATATATTTTCTTGCTCTCGCCATGTTGTCCCATGATCCCTCAATTGAAGACTTGCTCATGTACTCGTGGGGTTAGATATTCTTAAACACGTACAAAACATGGAGATGCCTACAATGCAATCTTCGTATTGTAGGAAGTTAAAATCGTTAAACTTATTTCTTGATAGCTTTTCTAGTCATCATTTTACAATACATGATGTCTTTCGCGATGTTGCATTATCAATTGCATCCAAAAGAATTAAATGCAATTGAGAGGCATAGGAGGTTGAATGAGTGGCCGAGACGATCTAGAATGCTGCAAGGGAATTTGCTTACAAGAGAGTGACATTTGTGATCTTCCGAAGAGTTGCATGGTCCAATATTAGAATTCTTTTTGCTAAATAGCAAAAATCTGATTTGACCATACCCAACATGTTTTTCAAATCTTCAAAGGAGCTGAAAGTGTTGGCAATTACCAATGTGAATTTCTCATCATTGCCATCGCTTAGTTTTCTACAAAACTTAAAAGCATTGTGTCTACACTCTTGTTTGCTAGAAGATATAATCGAGATTAGAAGCTTGAGGAAATTAAAAGTCCTAAGTCTTGCTTACTCGAAATTCAACGACTACCAATTGAAGTGGCGAGTTGACTTCTTTACAAATGTTGAATTTATCCCATTGCTCCAAACTCAAAGTGATTCCACAAAAACTCCTATCTAGCTTGAAAAAATTGGAGGTTTTGTACATGGGAAACAGCTTTAACCAGTGGAAAGTTGAAGAATCTAGTAAAGCTGATGAAAATACAAGTCTTGACGAGTTAATGGATTTGCCAATCTCTTCTCTAGAAATTCATATTCCTAATCTCTCTATGTTGCCAGAGAACTTGTTCTTAAAGATG
The DNA here is from genome assembly GCA_025563575.1 of Acacia pycnantha. Taxonomy (NCBI): domain Eukaryota; kingdom Viridiplantae; phylum Streptophyta; class Magnoliopsida; order Fabales; family Fabaceae; genus Acacia; species Acacia pycnantha. Next base: position 430,357 of record JAMWYP010000297.1, on the reverse strand, counting down.
AAGTTGAGGAGATACAAAATATTCATTGGAAAGAGGTGGATATGGCAAAGCAATTATGGAGCTTCAAAGATGTTGAAACTTGAGCTAGAGAGTAGCATTGATTTGATGGTTGGGCTTCGAAATTTATCGAAAGGAGTTGAAGATTTGGATTTATATGGATCTAATGGGCAAGAAAATGTTCTATACAATCTTGATGCAAGTGGATTTCCATGTTTAAGGCATCTTCGGATTGAAAGTAATGATGATATTAAATACATTGTTTTGAACTCAGCACATCATGAAGATGCTTTCCCAATCCTTGAAAGCTTGGAACTCAACAATTTGAAAGCCCTTGAGAATTTATGTGAAGGACCGAATGACATCGTATTTGGTCAATTACACACTTTGAAGATGGAAAATCTGCCTGCTCTTACTGGAGATTTCAGCATCAAGGATAGAGCAACAAAGAATGCATCCAATAAAATTTTCAAATCACTTTTCAACAAGGTCTATCTTCAGATTATTTTATTCGCATTTTTTTCCTTATTTTATCTTCTTACAAGACTTAAAACTTAATGAGCGGCAAAAATCACTCTCACTATAATTACTTGCTTTGTGATTTGGCTATCATGAAAGTTCACAGTTTTTATTTTCTTTAAATTACTTAAAATTAGCTAATAAAAGCAACAATCTAACTTCAATTATTGAAATTAGTAATTAAGCCTCAAATTATTGTTTTGCTACCTAAAAACATGTGATTTCGATATTTTTGAGTATTTCAATATATGAAATATTCGTATCACTAAAATATCTATGTGGATGTAGCTTATGGATTTGATGATTGACGACTAATAAAATTTTTCAATCCATTTTCAACAATAAGATACTTTATTTTTTATTTATTCATATTTTTTATTGTTTTAACTTCCTATAATATGTGCACCCTTCATTTTTCACCATAATTATTTGCGTTGCCATTAAGCTTTTGTGGAGTTTTGCAGATTTTTTTCTTTGCTATTTTTGTTTTAATGTATTTACATAAATTACTTTCATTAGAATTACTTTAGTTTGACATTACGCAGGCTACTATAGTATATTACAGTTTCTTTTATTTTTTCAATTACATTTTTTTTTTTTAATGAACGTGAGATTTGATATTGAACTTTTAGCAATCTCATAAAGAATATTGTGGCAGATGGGAGCTTTATCTAGGCATTTAAACAATCTTTCATGAAAAATAAGCCTAAGATCAAAAGTGACTTCGTTTAATCATATTTTCTTTTCTGTAGGTGTTATTACCAAAGTTAGAGATATTGGAATTATCCAATTTAAACAGTTTGATTCCTTTGATATGGGACGACCAACTTTTACACAACTGTTTCAGTAACTTGAAAACACTGTCGGTGAAAAAATGTGGCTTTGTGAAATTAGTGCCCCTTCATGTGCTGAAATCTTTAAACAACTTGGAAGAAGCGGAAGTCATATCTTGTGACATGTTGGAGATTGTGTTTGATTTTGAAGATTTGAATGATTATTATAAAGAGATGGATTCATCATTAGTGGTTGTGCCACTGAAAAAGCTAGAGCTATGGAATTTGCCAAAATTGAAGAATGTGTGGAGCGAACATTACCAAGGAAATGTCTCCTTCCCAAGTCTAAGGAGCATAGATGTTTATAAATGTGAAAGCCTCACAAGTATATTTCTGCGTCTATAGCCAAAGGCATGCTTTGTGATCTTGAAGAGCTTCAAATATATAATGTGGTGTAGATGTGATTGTTGCAAAGGATCAAGTTTCAGAATCTGTTGCTGTTACATTTGGGTTTCCTAGGCTAACTTCCCTTGTGCTTTATGGCCTTCCAAATTTGAAGAACTTCTATCCACAAAAACACACATTAGAATGGCCGCACCTTAACAAGTTATTTATTCAATGTTGTGATGAATTAGAGATATTTGAAAAAGAAGTCTCAGGTTCATCAGAAATATATGAGGAAGAGAACATGCTACACTCAAAATATCCTCTCCTGCCCCATGACAAGGTACATTTCTAAACTAGCTATTCATAGCTTATTTAAGCAAAAAATAAATTTGAGCATTAAGAAAATAATGAGACATGCATCAAATTAAATATTTTGTTTTACAACCTAATAAATTTGATATTTTTAAGTATTTAAATATGTGAATAATTCCTCTCAAATATTTAATAGATTGCTATTATTGGTTGGATGATTAACTTAAAAACTAAGAAAGGAATAATTCATAATAATTATTTAACAATAGATATTAAAAAATAATGAAATAATTTTCTATTCTTTCTTATGAAAAGAGGGACACCAATCCTGAAATTTTCATATTCAAAATAATTAATATTACAATATACAATAATTAATTTTGATATCAAAATTGTGGAAGTAACAAATTTTAATTTGAGGATGGCCTCATGATGAGAAAGCATATGCCGTATCTCAATAATCAACTTTCCGTCTTCACGCATGAGGTGTGTGATGAATGAAGGGAAATGATATGTTCAAAAAATGAAGGGTTTAGGGTTTTTTTAAAAAAATGTTATAAAGGTTAAATTTATAATTTTCATTTTTAAACGAAAGGAATAAATTTTGTATGTTATGACGGAAGATTGAAACAATTCATAAAGGTGTGCTGAGGAATGAAGGGAAGGGATAGGTTTTTTTTTTTTTAAATTAAATAATTAAAAGAAATGAATAAATTTCCTATATATAACGGAAGATTGAAACACGGGACTTAGAAATTCATATTCACTTTAATTTACAATAATTAATATTTGATATTAATGAGATACGGATATCAAGATTGTGGAAGTATCAAATTTTAATTTGAAGATGGCCTCATGATGAGAAAGCATATGCCTTATGATGTATTAATTAGTTGTTACATTTTTTTTAATACAAGATACTTATTGTTTATGCATTGTGCAGGTTATTGGTAATTTGGAGATGTTGACATGGCAGGGTAAAGAAGTTGAAAAGATTGGAAGTGGTCAGTTTCTAATGTACCACTTCCCCAAATTAAAGCGGCTTCATCTATCTCTTGAGAAAGAACCTTCTTTACATTTTGGGGATGTCTCCAAATTCAGGGAGTTGAAGTTGAGTGGGGACTTTGAGAAGGCTCTTGGAGGTGATAATGTTGTTGCACTTACTTGCTCGCTTTCCAAAATTGACTCTCGAGAAGATTTCCATTATGGGAAGCTTGTCACCATCCTTAGTTTCTTCACCGAATCTTACACATCTTAATGTGAAGGGTGCAATGGGACCACTTTGATGACATCATCAATTGCTCGAAGCTTGGTCCATCTCACGCATCTCTCAATTAGTCATTGCAATCAAATTGAGGAAATTATAACAAAGCAGGGAAGGAGAGGATGATGAGGACAGAGAAATCTTTTTAGAAAGTGGAGTTCTTGAAACTTGATAATTTACAAGATTGAAGAGATTTTGTGGCTACAATTATACTTTCAAGTTCTTATTGTTGCATCAACTAATCATAATAGGTTGTCCAAAATTCAAAATATTCTCTCATGGACTCATTGAAACGCCATCTCTTAAAAGTGTTCAACTGACACAAAAGATTGGGAAAAAGATCACGAAATCTGGGACAATGATCTTAACAAGATTTTGTCCCGCCAGGTGCGTCAAGCATGTTCAATTCTTATTATTTCTAGCTTTTTCAAAAATACTCATATTTAAATCTTCTATTGTTATGATATTTAATATAAATACCCATATGCATATTTCGGTTTTAAGTTTCTATTAAGCCTTTAATTATAATTTTCAAATTACATAACTTTGATAATTAACTGGGATACATAGCAAAATGTTTTAGTTTTATTGCTCTTTTTTGTTTAATTTTTTATTTTCCAAGATTAATTATGAAAATCAAAATGTTTGACACTTGTTTGATTAGGAAGAAAGTGGGAACAAAATCATTCCAACTTCCAACTTTTCTTTATTCTAGTCAGTACATTTGACTTTTGGACGCAATAAAAAAAATAAATTGATATTACTGAGCTTCTAATTTAAGAAGTTATGTTGTTGTAATTGAATAATATCTTTTCCCCTAATTGTTTTACAGCGATATCTGACATCAAGAGAGGTGGTGTTAGATGAGGATGATGCTATCTTGATAAGGAATGACCAATTTCCAACGGGATTGTTTTCCTAAAGTGGAAATTCTTCAAATAGAAGGATTTGTTGAAGAGTGGGTAACATTTCCGTATACATTGCTCGAAAGATTTCCAAAGCTGAAGGAACTTCGCGTGAAGAATAGTTCCTTTGAAGAGATATTCCCATCACATACACCATCCTTCACTTCATTTCATAATTTGACAGTGCTAAAGGTGTCCAAATGTCATCAGCTTGTCTATTTAGTGACAACTTCAACTACCAAGAGTTTGGTGAATCTTGAAACATTGGAGATAGATGACTGTGCAAAATTGGAAGAAATTGTAAGGAATGATACTGACGAAGATGTGGAAGGGGGAATCACATTTAATGGGTTGAGAATATTAAAACTCACTCATCTGCCAAGATTGAAAACACAAGTGGATCAAAGGGATTTTAACATTGAAGACCGAGCAACAAATACCACATGTACAAACATTCCCATATCACTTTTCAGCCATAATAAGGTGTGTTAAAATTAATTTGTTCTTCTTTTGGTGGCAAAAAAATTGATTTATTAATTTTTTTATCTTGCATTAACTTCTTAATTTCAAACTTCATATTAGCGTTTGAATTTGCTATTCTTAAGTATTTAAATATGTGAATAATTCCTCTCGGATATTTAATAGATTGCTATTTTGGGTTGTATGATTAACTTAAAAAACTAAGAAATGAATAATTCATAATAATTATGTTAACCAATAGATATTAAAAAATAATTAAATAATTTTATATTCTTTCCTATGAAAATAGGGACACCAATCCTCGCCTTTCCGTCTTCACGCATTTGGTGTGCCGACGAATGAAGGGAAGGGATAGGTTTTTTTTTTTAAAATGTTATAAGGTTAAATTTATATTTTTCTTTTAAAAAGAAAGGAATAAATTTTGTATATTATAACGGAAGATTGAAACAATGCATATTCATTTTAATTCACAATAATTAATATTTGATATTAATGAGATATAGATTTCAACATTGTGGAAGTATCTGATTTTATTTTGAAGATGGCCTCACTATGAGAAAGCATATGCCTTATGATGTATTAATTAGTTGTTACTTTTTTTTATATAAATTACTTATTGTTTAGCATAATGCAGGTTATTGGTAATTTGGAGAGGTTGGTATGGCAGGGGTAAAGGAGTTGAGAAGATTGGAAGTGGTCAGTTTCTAATGTACCACTTCCCCAAATTAAAGCAGCTTCATCTATCTCTTGAGAAAAACTTTCTTTTCCGACATGACATTTTGGGGAGCCCTCCAAATTTAAGGGAGCTGAAGTTAAGTGGGGACTTTGGGAAGGTTCTTGAAGGTGATAATGTTGCAGCACTTGCTGCTTGCTTTACTAAATTGACTCTCGAAAATATTTCCATTATGGGAAGCTTGTCACCATCATTAGTTTCTTCACCGAACCTTACATATCTTAATGTGAGTTTTTGTGTAAGTGGACCACTTTGATGACATCATCAATTGCTCGAAGCTTGGTCCATCTCACACATCTCTCAATTAGTCATTGCTATCAAATGGAGGAAATTATAACAAAGCACGAAGGAGAGGATGATGGGGACAAGGAAATCTTTTTCAAAAAGCTGGAGTTTTTGAAACTTGATGAATTACCAAGATTAAGGAGATTTTGCCACCACAATTATACTTTCAGGTTTCCATTATTGGAACATGTAAGTATAACAGAGTGTCCTCAGCTCACAATGTTCTTGTCCAGAGCCATTCATGCCCCGCAACTTCAAAGCGTTAGAGTGAATGAGTTTAATCCTCATAAAGCCATATGGATGACTGATCTTAACAACACTATTCAACATCTATTTACTTTTGAAGAGGTACGTTGAATGTATTGACATTCTTATTTTCCACTTTTAAAGAATTTCTCATCATCTAGAATTTAGCATGAGATAAATATTTAATACAAATATTGAAGTTTGGACATTCTGTCATCTAACCATGAATGAATTATAAACTTTACATGACTCTAATTGCACATGAAACTGTACAAGCAAATGATGATTTATGAATGTGGTAGACTGCAAATAGTGTTATTATTGTTTGTTAAATCTCTGACTAGAAAGAAAGGGGCATTAAAATGATTTAAAAGGCTTCATTTTGATTTTGAAGTGTGGATGTGATTTTATTAGGGAAAATTAATAATTAAAATATAAATATTATGAAGATGACGGATCAGTTAAGAAAGATTTTATCTACAATAAAATAAGAAATTATTCTATTAAAAAGTATCGTAACCTAAATTATTAAATTGCATTCTTCTAGTAATATTTTTATCAGTGATCAATTTACTGTAAATTTTCACTGTTAAAAGGCTAGCACAAAATGTGAATTTGAAGTTAGCAATGGTGACCTTTTGTCTAATTCAATTTAGAGAAAAGAAAGTGGGCAATAACATTAATTTAAAGATTTTTCTTCTTCTAATTTTAACATCCGGATATGATTTTAGGGGAATGATGAAAATTATAAATGTTAGGAAAAGAAGAGTGATCCATGAAGATTTAATTCTTTAAAACAATGTCTTGATTTAATTTACTTAATCGCCTACTAATCATGGTAATTTCCTTATTAATTATCATTCTATAGGTAATTTCCACATGCAGTAGCATGGCGTTAAATTCGAAGAATATCACAATGATAAAGAATGTATTTCCAAATGTGAGCGTCTTTATGTAGACAGCTTCACGGATGAGGGGTAACCTTTCCCTATAGCTCCCTTGAAAAATTCCCTAAGTTGAATTGGCTTTATGTGGAGCATTGTTCCTTTGAGGAGATATTCCCATCACAGGACCAGATTATTGATTTTATGAGCAGTCTTTATTTAATTGGATTATACATTGCCTATATGGATAAGCTCAAGAGCATATGGAAGGATGATTCTCAGCTACCACCTATTCATCAAAATCTAAATATCCTCAAAGTCGAAAGTTGTTGTAGCTTGGTCCAGTTAGCTCCATCCTCTGCTTCATTTCAAAATTTGGAACAGCTGTATGTATCTAGATGTCATCAGCTCATCCATTTAGTGACAACTTCAACTGCCAAAAGCTTAGTGAGTCTTAGGTTGTTGGAGATAAATGATTGCAAAAGGATGGAGGAAATTGTAATGAATGACACCAATGAAGATGTACAAGTTGGAATCACATTCAACCGATTGTATTCCATCAAACTTACTGATATGCCAAGCCTAAAGATGTTTTCTTCACAAAGCCACACCTTCAAATTCCCAAAATTAGAAGAGATAGAAATAAGTGGATGCCCTGAAATGAAGAAGTTTTGTCTAGGAGTGTTGAAAACACCAAAGTTGTCTAAAGTGAAAATAGAAGAGCATGACAAGGAATGGAAGGATGAAGAAGACGTTAACAAAATAATGGAAGGCCCTCAGCAAAGGTATGATATATCCACACCAACAAATAATGTTTTAAAAATGTATAGTTAACGATGGAAGAAATAAAAATTGATAATTATATCGTGCTTATGCCAATGTCTTCTTTATTGCAAAATTACATTTTTTTGAGGCAAACTATATTATGATTTGTTGTTGCAGGATAGCATTAATATATAGAAGGATAACTCCATCGTCCATGTTATCATCTTCAGGTTTGTTAGTTTCATGATTTCTTTCGCTAAAGAGTATCTTTCTCTTTTCTTGAACTGTTTGTAGCTTTCTACTTATTGTATGTGTTTTTTTTCCCCTAGAAGTAGTTACTGTGGTATCAATAAAACTTCATGCGTGAAGGGACAAAGCATAAAAGAAGCTTGAATTGGTTTTTCCCCCTCTATACAATAATTTCTCTTTTCTTAAATGATCTTTTTGTCATGTTTGTTTGTGTTTTCCTATCACACAAGAATAGAGTTGATTGTTGAAATTTATTTCAATTATTCTTTTCCAATAGTAGTTACTATACTATCAACAATTTTAAAGGGATGAAACAGAGGAGCTATCTTTTCTTGTGTTTTTTTTTATTTTCATATAACTTTTTTCTTTCTTTCTCATATATGTCAACTTTTCTTTCTTTCTTTCTGCACAAAGATAAAAGATACAAACCACCCGCACACAGTTTTCCACCCTCACATTCAAGTAACATGCATGGATAGGCGTAGTTGTTGTCTATCATCTTCTAGTAGTAGTTGCTATGATATCTGTAATTTTATGAAGGGTCAAAGCATAAAAGAAACATGCATAATATTTTTGCCCTTTATGTGCGGATTTCTCTTTTTTTATATTATTTGTTTTTCAGCTGTAGTTTTAAGATTTCTTTTTCAGGAGTTATTATAATATGATCAACAACAGCGTTTTGGAACAGAGAGATTATGGCTTTTTTTTTTTTTTTTGCCAAATGAAACAGAGAAACTATGGCTTTGATTCTATTTTGTGTTTATATGTTCCTAAAACAGTTCAATAAAATATTTTGTAAAACAAGTTTGAAAAACGAAAAATTTAAAAACTATGTTTGTTTTATTATTTTTAAAAGCATATTTAAAATGGTGAGGTGAAAGGTGAAAACATAGTTTATTTGGCAAATTGCTATTAAAGAAAATACAATGTTAACAGCCTCTTCTCTAATTTTGTAGGATAAAAAGTAACAAAACATAAAAAGATGTTCTGACCTCTTGTTTTCCAGAATTTAACTTTTATTTTTGTTTTTGTTTTTGTTTTTCAGAACACAAAAAAAAAAAAAAAGAGAGAGAGAGAGAAAACACAAAATTCCAAATCAGTCTTGTTATGCCTACATGAGTATATGTATTGATTATAAAAGTATCACAATTGACAACTCATTTTAGTAGGAAATAACAGATTTGGGATTTTGAAGTTCAAATGGTTTTTTCTTTTTTGTCTTTTTTGCTTTTTTCCTAATAAAAACACATGTTCAAATAAGTTTTTTTTTTTCAAAATAAAAGACTGAAAAATTGTTATGCTACTATATCTAACAACATGGACTATAATATAAACACAATCTTAATAGTTCTTTTCTTTTACTTTCTTTATTAATGCAGGTGTTGGTGATGATGCTGACACTTGATGAAGAATGTGGATAGATGTTTGTTCGATGATGCTTCGTTGAATATCAAATTATATGTTTTAGTAGTTATATATATGTTCGATTATTTGATAACGAGACTCTGTTTTCATCTCGAGCACTACTCCTACCAATAAATTTAGGGATCAATGACTTGGCCCTACTCAAAACTCTATCCTTAATGCATGGTTTGTTTTATTTTGTATTATGACTTTAATGTATGGAAGATTCAGAAATTGATGTGGCATGATTGTGAAGTTTTCACATAACAATTGTGTTGTCTGCTTATATGCTATGAAGACTAATTGGTTCAGTGAGTTTAGTCACAATTGACCATGGAGTCCTGATAAATGTATAAAACAAGATACATTTTTATGATACGTAAAGATATAGAAGAACAATATATAAGTGAAATAAAATGTAAGATTCATGTCTATAATTTAAAATGCATAATTAATCATTACTTAAGTACAAGAAATCTATATTAGAGATAAGTTCTTTTTACTATTATACGCCAATTTCTCTTTTCTTGAATCTTTTTGCTACATCTATCTATGCTTTCCTATCATTAAAAATAAAGTTGCTTGTTGCAATTTAGTTCAATATTTCTTTTACAGTGGTAGTTACTGTAATATAAACAACAATATATATTAAGGGATGAAATAGGGCAGCTATCTTTTTGTTTATTTTTTCCCTTTTTACTTGGATATACATAGAATAAAAACAAAATCTTAGAAGTCCATTTCCCCCCTTCTTGGTTAATGCACTGTTGTTGGCAATGATGTTGACACTTGACAAGAATGTGGATAGATGTTTGCGGACAATGCTTTTGTTGAATAATTCTCGAATTATATAGTTATATATAGGTTCAACTATTTGGTAAAAGACTTTGCTTTTATCATAAACTGTATTCCTGCCAATAAATTGGGTGATGAATGAGTTGACTCTGGCAAAAGCTCTACCCTTAATGCATGGTTTGTTTTATTGTGTATCATGACTGTGATGTATGAAAGACTCTTAAATTGGTGTGTTGTGATTCTGAAGTTCTTCATTAAGCTTGTTTTAAAGTCATAGATCGATTAATCGGATCCTTAATTGTGTGTCCAAATGACAAAATGATATTTAGGAACTCATGAATTAAGTTTATGTCATTAAATTTAAAAGACTTAAATTTTTACAATATCTCTTAAAGACCCAACCTATACAAGAATTGATCATTTATCTTAGATATACACGCATATCAATAACTAAAGTGTAACATCCCAACTTTTCAAAAGCAATATAAAATTTTTTTCATCGTAGTAGAGCATCTGAGCGATTGAGTAACTCGATATGTATATTCAATATACCATAATTACATTTGGATACAACAATGTATAGTAACCGTGTGGTTCAAAAGTAGATAACAACATCAAAAGGAAGGCTTCAGATGGAACAACAAAAGAAATCTTCTGTCGGGTCTCTAGGCGTGCTGCTTCCCTCTCTCCTCGGTCCTCGGTCCTTCCGACCCTGAAGCTAAGTTAAGGGCTGGAGTCCATGCATCGAACCCCAGGTAACGTTTAATCTCATGTTTACATACACATATACGGATAACATACATACCACATATATGCATACCATAAACATCGAATTAGTGTTACAAGATGCGCGACGTACATACATAAAGTATTCCAATAGTATATAAACAAACATCACATCATCAATGTAACATCCCGACTTTTCAAAAGCAGATAAATTTTTTCATCGTAGTAGAGCACCTAACAAGAGTGTAACCGATATATTGATATAAAATGCCCACCGGCTAGTTACATAAACGGTTCAACAACCGAGAGTTTTCAAAAGAAAGAACAACGTCTGGAAGTCTTCACTGGATCCTCGAACTTGCCGCTTCCCTCTCTCCTGGTCCTCGGTCCTCCCGAACTCGACGCTATGTTAAGAGCCGAGATCCGCACCGGATCTCATGTAACAGTTAACCTCATGTATACATACACACATATGGGTTACCAAACAACATATAAACCACACCCAACCAATGCACATGTATCGCTCCCAAAGATTACGTATGTATCGCTCCCAAAGATTATAAATGTATCGCTCCCAAGATTATAAATGTATCGCTCCCAAACCTTACAGATATATCGCTCCCAAAGATGCATACAGTTATCCTAACATAATATGCATTCCAACAATACCCCACATATATACATATCACACACACATCACACACATACCATATACAAAGATACCATATCCATCCGATTAGTGTTACAAGACGCGAACGTACATGCTTCCGTAAACCGAATGTAATGGCCGGTAGTAAGTGTCTACCATGGGGGCCTCACCACTTATACGGCGACTTATGGCACACCCACGTAGATTAGCCTTGCCTTCGCACCAAACTGTTTCTAACACATTTGCTTTCAATAAACATACCATAACAATACACATAGCACATATATGCATACCATAAACATCATAGTTAGTGTTACAGTACGTGAACGTACCTTCGTTGACGAGCGTAGGTACTTCTGGCGGAAACGGCACGTTTTACGGAAAACAACGAAACGTCTGACAAAAGACGTCGGACAAACATAATGGCGGCAGATTCGAGTTTCGATTCCTATAAGAGCAATATCACTTTCATTAGTGATTTGGCATTACGACCCGGCATTTTAGGTAAAAATTACCATTTGGTCAATTACACACTTTGAAGATGGAAAATCTGCCTGCTCTTACTGGAGATTTTAGCATCAAGGATAGAGCAACAAAGAATGCATCCAATAAAATTTTCAAATCACTTTTCAACAAGGTATCTTTAGATTATTTTATTCGCATTTTTTTCCTTATTTTAACTTCTTACAAGACTTAAAACTTAATTAGCGGCAAAAATCACTCTCACTATAATTACTTACTTTGTGATTTGGCTATCATGAAAGTTCAAAGTTTTTTGTTTTCTTTAAATTACTTAAAATTAGCTAATAAAAGCAACAATCTAACTTCAATTATTGAAATTAGTAATTAAGCCTCAAATTATTGTTTTGCTACCTTTTTTTTTTCATTAGAATTACTTTAGTTTGACATTACGCAGGCTACTATAGTATATTACAGTTTCTTTTATTTTTTCAATTAATTTTTTTTAATGAAGGTGAGATTTGATATTGAACTTTTAGCAATCTCATAAACAATATTGTGGCAGATGGCAGCTTTATCTAGGCATTTAAACAATCTTTCATGAAAAATATTTGTTTAATCATATTTTCTTTCTGCAGGTGTTATTACCAAATTTAGAGATATTGGAATTATCCTATTTAAACAGTTTGATTCCTTTGATATGGGACGACCAACTTTTGCACAACTCTTTCAATAACTTGAAAACACTGAAGGTGGAAAGCTGTGGCTTTGTGAAATTGGTGCCCCTTCATGTGCTGAAATCTTTAAACAACTTGGAAAAAGTGGAAGTTGAATATTGTAACATGTTGGAGATTGTGTTTGATTTTGAAGATTTGAATGATTATTATAAAGAGATGGATTCATCATTAGTGGTTGTGCCGTTGAAAAAGCTACAGCTATGGAATTTGCCAAAATTGAAGAATGTGTGAGCAGAATTGGCAAGAAAACATTTCCTTCCCAAGTCTAAGGAGCATACTTGTTTATAAATGTGAAAGCCTCACAAGTATATTTCCTGCCTCTATAGCCAAAGGCATGCTTTGTGATCTTGAAGAGCTTCAAATATATAATTGCAATATAGATGTGATTGTTGCAAAGGATCAAGTTTCGAATCTTTTCTGTTACATTTGGGTTTCCTAGCCTAACTTCCCTTATGCTTTCGGCCTTCCCAATTTGAGGAACTTGTATCCACAAAAACACACATTAGAATGGCCGCACCTTAAGCGGTTATCTATTGAATGTTGTGATGAATTAGAGATATTTGAAAAAGAAGTCTCAGTTCATCGAAATTTATGAGGAAGAGAACATGCTACACTCAAAATATCCTCTCCGGCCCCATGACAAGGTACATTTCTAAACTAGCTATTCATAGCTTATTTAAGCAAAAAATAAATTTGAGCATTAAGAAATTAATGAGACATGCATCAAATTAAATATTTTGTTTTACAACCTAATAGCGCTTGATTTTATATTTTTAAGTATTTAAATATGTGAATAATTCCTCTCAAATTTTTAATAGATTGCTATTATTGGTTGGATGATGAACTAAAAAACTAAGGAAAGAATAATTCATAATAATTATTTAATCAGTAGATATTAAAAAATAATTAAATAATTTTCTATTCTTTCTTATGAAAAGAGGGACACCAATCCTCAGCTTTCCGTCCTCACGCATGAGGTGTGCAGATGAATGAAGGGAAGGGATAGTGTTAAATTTATATATTTCATTTTTAAAAGAAAGGAATAAATTTTGTATATTATAAACGGAAGATTGGAACACCGGACTTGAAATTCATATTCACTTTAATTTACAATAATTAATATTTGATATCAAAATTGTGGAAGTAACAAATTTTAATTTGAGGATGGCCTCATGATGAAAAAGCATATGCCGTATCTCAATAATCACTTTCATCTTCACGCATGAGGTGTGTGATGAATGAAGGAAGGGATAGGGTTTTTTTTTTTGAAAAAAAAATGTTATAAAGGTTAAATTTATAATTTTCATTTTTAAACGAAAGGAATAAATTTTGTATGTTATGACGGAAGATTGAAACAATTCATAAAGGTGTGCTGAGGAATGAAGGGAAGGGATAGGGTTTTTTTAATTAAATAATTAAATTTATATTTTTCTCTTTTAAAAGAAAGGTATAAGTTTCAGATATTATAACGGAAGATTGAAATAACGCATATTCATTTTAATTTACAATAATTAATATTTGATATTAATGAGATATAGATTTCAAAATTGTGGAAGTATATGATTTTAATTTGAAGATGGCCTCACTATGAGAAAGCATATGCCTTATGATGTATTAATTAGTTGTTACTTTTTTATATAAATTAGTTATTGTTTATGCATAATGCAGGTTATTGGTAATTTGGAGAGGTTGGTATGGCGGGGTAAAGGAGTTGAGAAGATTGGAAGTTGTCAGTTTCTAATGTACCACTTCCCCAAATTAAAGCTGCTTCATCTATCTCTTAAGAAAACACCTTTTCCAGACATAAAATTTTGGGGGGGCTCTCCAAATTTAAGGGAGCTGAAGTTGAGTGGGGACTTTGGGAAGGCTCTTGAAGGTGATAATGTTGCTGCACTTGCTGCTTGCTCTACTAAATTGACTCTCGAGAATTTTTACATTATGGGAAGCTTGTCACCATCATTAGTTTCTTCACCGAACCTTACATATCTTAATGTGCAATGGTGCGATGGGACCACTTTGATGACATCATCAATTGCTCGAAGCTTGGTCCATCTCACACATCTCTCAATTAGTCATTGCTATCAAATGGAGGAAATTATAACAAAGCACGAAGGAGAGGATGATGGAGACCAGGAAATCTTTTTCAAAAAGCTGGAGTTTTTGAAACTTGTTCATTTACCAAGATTAAGGAGATTTTGCCACCACAATTATACTTTCAGGTTTCCATTATTGGAACATGTAACTATAGGTGAGTGCCCTCACCACAATGTTTTGTCTGGGGAGCCATTCATGCCCCGCAACTTCAAAGCGTTGGAGTGGATGAATTTGATCCTCATAAAGCTATATGGATGACTGATCTTAACAACACCATTCAACATCTATTTACTTTTGAAGAGGTACGTTGAATGTATTGACATTCTTATTTTCCACTTTTAAAGAATTTCTCATCATCTAGAATTTAGCATGAGAAAAATATTTAATACAAATATTGAAGTTTGGACATTCTGTCATCTAACCATGAATGAATTATAAACTTTACATGACTCTAATAGCACACGGAACTGTACAAGCAAATGATGATTTATGAAAGTGGTAGACTGCAAATAGTGTTATTATTGTTTGTTAAATCTCTGACTAGAAAGAAAGGGGCATTAAAATGATTTAAAAGGCTTCATTTTGATTTTGAAGTGTGGATGTGATTTTATTAGGGGAAAATTAATAATTAAAATATAAATATTATGAAGATGACGGATCAGTTAAGAAAGATTTTATCTACAATAAAATAAGAAATTATTCTATTAAAAAGTATCGTAACCTAAATTATTAAATTGCCTTCTTCTAGTAATATTTTTATCAGTGATCAATTTACTGTAAATCTTCACTGTTAAAAGGCTAGCACAAAATGTGAATTTGAAGTTAGCAATGGTAAGTTGGTGACCTTTGTCAAATTCAATTTAGAGAAAAGAAAGTGGGCAATAACATTAATTTAAAGATTTTTCTTCTTCTAATTTTGACATCCGGATATGATTTTAGGGAATGATGAAAATTATAAATGTTAGGAAAAGAAGAGTGATCCATGAAGATTTAATTCTTTAAAACAATGTCTTGATTTAATTTACTTAATCGCCTACTAATCATGGTAATTGCCTTATTAATTATCAATCTATAGGTAATTTCCACATGCAGTACCATGGCGTTAAATTCGAAGAATATCACAATGATAAAGAATGTATTTCCAAAAGTGATTCGTCTTTATGTAGACAGCTTCACGGATGAGGGTAACCTTTCCCTATAGCTCCTTGAAAAATTCCCTGGTTGAATTGGCTTTATGTGGAGCATTGTTCCTTTGAGGAGATATTCCCATCACAGGACCAGATTATTGATTTTAGGAGTAGTCTTTATTTAATTGGATTAGACATTGCCTATATGGATAAGCTCAAGAGCATATGGAAGGATGATTCTCAGCTACCACCTATTCATCAAAATCTAAATATCCTCAAAGTCGAAAGTTGTTGTAGCTTGGTCCAGTTAGCTCCATCCTCTGCTTCATTTCAAAATTTGGAACAGCTATATGTATCTAGATGTCATCAGCTCATCCATTTAGTGACAACTTCAACTGCCAAAAGCTTAGTGAGTCTTAGGTGGTTGAAGATAGATGATTGTAAAAGGATGGAGGAAATTGTAATGAATGACACCAATGAAGATGTACAAGTTGGAATCACATTCAACCGATTGTATTCCATCAAACTTACTGATATGCCAAGCCTAAAGATGTTTTCTTCACAAAGCCACACCTTCAAATTCCCAAAATTAAAAAAGATAGAAATAAGTAGATGCCCTGAAATGAAGAAGTTTTGTCTAGGAGTGTTGAAAACACCAAAGTTGTCTAAAGTGAAAATAGAAGAGCATGACAAGGAATGGAAGGATGAAGAAGACGTTAACAAAATCCTCAGCAAAGGTATGATATATCCACACCAACAAATAATGTTTTAAAAAATGTATAGTTAACGATGGAAGAAATAAAAAATTGATAATTATATCGTGCTTATGCCAATGTCTTCTTTATTGCAAAATTACATTTTTTTGAGGGAAACTATATTATGATTTGTTGTTGCAGGATAGCATTAATATATAGAAGGATAACTCCATCGTCCATGTTATCATCTTCTTTGTAGCTTTCTACTTATTGTATGTGTTTTTTTCCCTAGAAGTAGTTACTGTGGTATCAATAAAACTTCATGCATGAAGGGACAAAGCATAAAAGAAGCTTTAATCTGTTTTTTCCCCCTCTATACAATAATTTCTCTTTTCTTAAATGATCTTTTTGTCATGTTTGTTTGCGTTTTCCTATCACACAAGAATAGAGTTGATTGTTGAAATTTATTTCAATTATTCTTTTCCAATAGTAGTTACTATACTATCAACAATTTTAAAGGGATGAAACAGAGGAGCTATCTTTTCTTGTGTTTTTTTATTTAAAACTTTTCATATATGTCAACTTTTCTTTCTTTCTTTCTGCACGAGATAAAGATACAAACCACCCGCACACGTTTTCCACCCTCACGTTTAAGTAACATGCATGGAAACCAATGTGAGTTGGCTTAGATGGTAAGGGATTCGAGTTAGGCCCTTGGGTCATGGGTTCGATCCTCTGCCGTCATTGGGACTCCTTTGGTGGCGATCTCGTAAGTCCCAGAAGTGCTCATAGGAGCCCGGGGCCGTGTCGCCAGTTAGTATGCCGAACCCTCAAAACTTTTTCTTATCAAAAAAAAAAAAAAAGTAACATGCATGGATAGGCGTAGATGTTATCATCTTCAGTTTGTTAGTTTAATTTTATGATTTTGTTCCCAAAATATCTTTCTGGTTTTTGTCTATACATTCTTCTAGTACGTAGTAGTTGCTATGATATCTGTAGAAGCATCATATATGAAGGGTCAAAGCATAAAAGAAACATGCATAATATTTTTGCCCTTTATGTGCGGATTCCTCTTTTTTATATTATTTGTTTTTCAGCTGTAGTTCTAAGATTTCTTTTTCAGCAGGAGTTATTATAATATGATCAACAACAGCGTTTTGGAACAGAGAGATTATGGCTTTTTTTTTTTTTGCCAAATGAAACAGAGAAACTATGGCTTTGATTCTATTTTGTGTTTATATGTTCCTAAAACAGTTCAATAAAATAAATTTTAAAACAAGTTTGAAAAACGAAAAATTTAAAAACAATGTTTGCCTGATTATTTCTAAAAGCATATTTAAAATGGTGAGGTGAAAGGTGAAAACATAGTTTATTTGGCAAATTGCTATTAAAGAAAATACAATGTTAACAGCCTCTTCTCTAATTTTGTAGGATAAAAAGTAACAAAACATAAAAAGATGTTCTGACCTCTTGTTTTCCAGAATTTAACTTTTATTTTTTTGTTTTTGTTTTTCAGAACACATAATAAAAAAGAGAGAGAGAGAGAAAACACAAAATTCCAAATCAGTCTTGTTATGCCTACATGAGTATATGTATTGATTATAAAACTATCGCAATTGACAACTCATTTTAGTAGGAAATAACAGATTTGGGATTTTGAAGTTCAAATGGTTTTTTTGTTGTCTTTTTGGTATTTTTCCTAATAAAAACACATGTTCAAATAAGGTTTTTTTTTCAAAATAAAAGACTGAAAAATTGTTATGCTACTAT
Organism: Acacia pycnantha; assembly: GCA_025563575.1. Lineage (NCBI taxonomy): Eukaryota > Viridiplantae > Streptophyta > Magnoliopsida > Fabales > Fabaceae > Acacia > Acacia pycnantha. The sequence continues at coordinate 412,102 of JAMWYP010000297.1, read as the reverse complement.
ATCTAACAACATGGACTATAATATAAACACAATCTTAATAGTTCTTTTCTTTTACTTTCTTGATTAATGCAGGTGTTGGTGATGATGTTGACACTTGATGAAGAATGTGGATAGATGTTTGTTCGATGATGCTTCATTGAATATCAAATTATGTTTTACTAGTTATATATATGTTCGATTATTTGATAATCGAGACTGTTTTCATCTCGAGCACGACTCCTACCAATAAATTTAGGGATCAATGACTTGGCCCTACTCAAAACTCTATCCTTAATGCATGGTTTGTTTTATTTTGTATTATGACTTTAATGTATGGAAGATTCAGAAATTGATGTGGCATGATTGTGAAGTTTTCACATAACAATTGTGTTGTCTGCTTATATGCTATGAAGACTAATTGGTTCAGTGAGTTTAGTCACAATTGACCATGGAGTCCTGATAAATGTATAAAACAAGACACATTTTTATGATACGTGAAGATATAGAAGAAGAAGAATAAGTGAAATAAAATGTAAGATTCATGTCTATAATTTAAAATGCATAATTAATCAAGACTTAAGTACAAGAAATCTATATTAGAGATAAGTTCTTTTACTATTATACGCCAATTTCTCTTTTCTTGAATCTTTTGCTACATCTATCTATGCTTTCCTATCATTAAAAATAAAGTTGCTTGTTGCAATTTAGTTCAATATTTATTTTACAGTGGTAGTTACTGTAATATAAACAACAACATATATTAAGGGATGAAATAGGGCAGCTATCTTTTTGTTTATTTTTTTCCTTTTTACTTGGATATACATAGAATAAAAACAAAATCTTAGAAGTCCATTCCCCCTTCTTGGTTAATGCACTGTTGTTGGCAATAATGTTGACACTTGACAAGATTTTGGATAGATGTTTGCGGGACAATGCATAAGTTGACTATGGCAAAAGCTCTACCCTTTTTTGTTTATTTTGTTGAATTCTCGAATTCAATGTCCTGATACCTCACAGCATGCAACAGGAAGTCAGGGTTCCGATAGTCCATCCTATTGCGAACTTCTGCATTAAAACTTTTTCCAGCATTCTTATACTCAAGAAATTTGTTTTTCTTCCTCTGCAATGATAAAATCAAGGCAATGTGTCAAGAAGATCAACAAATATGAAAAGGCTAAACAAATTTTATACAAATATGAAAAGGCTAAACAAATTTTATACAATTTTCTACTTTCTCAAAAATTAAGAGCAATTATTTTTTTGTTATTACTTAAAAATGCTAAGCTTTAATGAGTAAAGTGGTGATCATTCAACTTCCACTGTACAGAATGTCAAGAAGGTAAGAAAGCACAATAATTTAAGGAATATTCAATGAAACAGAAGTTTTAGTGGCCAAAAAACATGATACAGAGAAGTTTTGGCAAATTATCACTTAACTTGATGGTTTTTAATCACTGAATGAGCAACGTCTGAGAAGATTTTAGAGCATCAACACATAATTAAAGGGAACGTGTTAAGGAATCAAACCATACATCACCATTTAATAATTAAAAAAGAGCAGTAGTTGCTGAACTCATTGAAAAACACCCCACAAGTTAAGTGATTTTCACACTTCTAAACCTAAAATTCATTTTGAGTAAGTAAATTCCCACACTAAATCTTTTCTTAAAATTTTCAATGCCAAAATTCTAAACTCCAATCATTATATTCAAGTGTTCCTACTGAACCTTAGAATTATTTATGTCTTTTTTGTTTTTTGGTCAAAAGATACTTCCATTAAATCCCAAGAGAGGGTAACAACTACAAAGATGAAAGCAAAAACATAACAAGGGGAACAAGAAAAACAGACGGAAAACATAACAGCAAGCAACAAATACAAAGAAACAACAAGCCTACAAGAATAAAAAAGTAAAATGAACAGCAAACAAACTAGCCACCACCGATTGAAGGCTTAGTGGGCAAATAATCATTGACATCATCAGTAGTTTCCTGAGCTTCCAAAGTTAGAAGTGACAATAAAGCGGGTGTTGGTTGTGAAACCCACTTAATAGAGCACATCCCTTTATAAGCATCAGCAGCAAGAAGATCCGCAGCATGATTGCCCCGTCTAGAGGTAAAGTAGATGGAGAACCCAACCTTAGACGACGAAAGACAAATGATATCATAGACAATACTTCTACACCTCCAAATCAAATAAGTCCGGTGAATTTTCATCAACACAGTAGGCAAAGAGAGGTAGTCGGTTTCAAAGATCACTTTATCATGTCCTAAATCCACTTTGCTAGTAGCAAAGCCCTCTTTAAGTGAGGCAAATCTCGGTGAATTATTTATGTCCTGTGTAGCTAAACTATGTACAATCAATAAACAAGTTTGGAAATCAAAAGAGATTAGAGTGTAATATTACATTACAAATCTTCTAAAGTGTAATAATCTGATATTTATCTGGAATATTATAAATAAAAGTTGGATATTTCTGATAAGTGAAATTTCAATCTCCGGTCCTGTATAAATACAGTCTATTTTCTAAGTTGAATTTCTGCAAGAAATTAGGAGTTTAAGGGCCAAAGTGCCAAAATGACCAAAATGCCCCCGTAAAGGGTAATTAACTTAGAAAATTTATAAAAAATACCGTAAGGGGCAAGAAATGACCAAGTGAATTAGGAAAGTATAATATCTCTAATTATGGTAATTTAATAAATTATGAAATTGGAGAAATTGTACAAGAATGTGGCCAAAAGTAATAAAGACCAAAATACCCTTACAAATTATAGAAAATGTAAGAGGCATGGAAATACTAAGGTTAATGCAAAAATATGAAGGTAATGAGGCATTTTAATTAAGAAAATTATCAACAAGTGATAATAGAGTAATTAAGTAATATTGAGCTAATTACTTAAGCATAAGCAAAGGAAATTCAGTAATAATTATGTAAAGCTCAAAAATTAGTGGAAATTTGTTGAATATTAGTAAAAATATATTTACTAATTAATTGGAAATTTTTGTGAAAAATAGTTGAGTTTAGGTATTTTTAGACCTAAAAACAAGAATGGACCAATTAGGTGATTTTGTGGAATTTTTGGAAAAAGTAAATAAATTAATGATTAAATAATTAAATAAATAAAAAAATAAATATTTATTAAAAATAAAAATAAGGCCAACCGAAATTTTGGGCCAAGAAAATAAAAATAAAATGAAAATGAAATAGAACACAAGTTGGCAAATATACAATATAATATTAATATAATTAATTAAAGTAAAAATTGTGAATAGTAATTTTAAAATTTGGAAACGGATCCTATCTAGAGATCTAGGAATAGGAATCCCAAGGTCAAGGTAAAATATTGATCAAGAGTTTTTACCTTAAGTGACCTCTTCCTGAAATTAATTCCGAGGCCGTTGTGCATTTTCCTAATAAAACAAAATAAGAAAAATGCATATAGGCATATTTTTGAAATGAAGAAAATAAATTCTAACTCAACATCTAGGAATGAGTTTGAATTTATTTAGACATATTTGGAATCCGTGATTTTTTCTCAAGAGATTGATGTTTCTAAAACGAGTTTCGTAACCTGACCCTACTTTTACACGCTGAGGAACTTTGCATCGACCATTGGAACCCTATAAGAGACCAAAATTTAAGTTAAATTAGATATTGCTTACAAGAAATAGAAGATCTTCAAAGTTATGGATTTAGAATTTGAGATTTTCTCCGAAATTACGCGAAACGGACCGAGCGGGGAAAATCCGTGCACCTAGCATAAAGTGAACAATTTTAAAATTCCCACCTTGTCCCTTCAAAATCCTATAAATACCCCCTCCATCAAAATTCTCACACCATTCCCTTTCTTGCTCTTGGCCGAAAAAGCTGTGAGAGAGAAAAGAAGAGAGAGCAGGCTCGGGAAATCTTGAGTACTCGAAGCCTTCAGACTGTCCCAAATCTTCAACTGGCGCGCCTTTTAAGTTTTAGTCTTTAGTTCGGTAGTTAGTAGAATTGTTAGTTAGTTCTAGTAAGTAGGGAATGAGATTCCTACTATTGTTTTTAGGCCTCGTTGCATTGAAAAATGCCTGAAATCACTAATGAAAGTGATATTACTCTTATAGGACGTCGCCGAAATCCTAATTTGTTGCCGCTACGCCGTCCAACGTGCCGCCGTCTGACAAAACCCGTTTTCCGCCGTAAAGTACGCTTCCGCGTAAACATCTACGTACATCAACGAAGGTACGGACGCGCATCGTAACACTAATCCTATATTTCTCATATACATATATGTCATAGATACGTTCATATACCGGCTCTCGCTTAGGTCGCCGTTTACATACAATTTTGTACGGGTTATAAGACATGATAATACCGCTTTGAGTTTTCCTAGCGCCAGGACACGTGTTCGTGGCACAGGTAATGTGCAGTTTTTGTGTAGGACTTACATACCGCTTTTGCTTATGTCCCGTTCCGTGCACAATGTTGCTGTGGTAGACCTTACATATTTGCTTCATGCTTATGTTCTGTACTTATCTTTTGAACAAGTAGGATCACTGTAATGTCAATACTATATTACACTATGGTTTATATTTTGTTATGATCAGTTACTCTTTCGCTCCATTGCTCTACTCTGATTGAAAAAAAAAAAATTTCCGCTTTAGAAAATGGGATGTTACACTTTATGGTATCAGAGCAATCTTTCTGGCAAGTGTTTAACTATGTTACCACGAACGGTGGCCCCCATGGTAGACACTTACCCGGCCATTCTGGGTTCGATAACGGAGTTAGGTTCTTAAGCCTTTTAAACTTTGAGCACGTTTTGAAAAGGAGTACCGATATGACCCCGTGTAATAGGTAGTGAGGGATGTAAAAGAAAATTCGTAGACCTTCTATCCCGTAATAATAGGACGTAACGCTCGTAGATCCGTAGTTCCGAGACGGCGCGGACGAAGACGAAAACCCTGATATTTCTGATGACCCCAAACCGAAATATGATTTTGACCCAGTGTACTACCCTGAGTCAATGGCTAGTATGCCCTTAGAACCAGAGAAACCTGTTGGCTCAGATCATTCATCTGATGACGACAACGTGGGATATACAATGTAACCACTGGTCATAAACCAGCTGGATGATGTAGTATACGTTAACATGTACATTACATCTAATATGAAAATATATATGACTTGATGCCATGTGTTGTGTTATTGTTCTAACACTTATCCGTTATTTGATATAAAGGAAAAGTTAAAACATGGCCATCATAAGAGGTGCTGTGCACCAAGAGGTAGGGGCCGAGGCAGAGGCCGAGGTCGAAGGCAGGCAGGGCAAAGCTTGCCTCAAATGGACGTAATACCCGAGCAAAATGCTATACCAAACCAAATTGAACGAACGAAGTACAAGAACCGAGGAGAACTCTCAAAGAGCAGAGGGCTCTCATTGATGCTCGTTAGCAAGACAACATCAACAGGATGAAGAAGCCCAAAGACAATTGGACGCACGTCAACACGAAGAGGAAGAGCATAACAATGAGGAAAACGAGGAGAATGAAGAAGAAGAAGAGGAGGAGGACAATGACAATCAAAGCGAGGAAGACCATGAGGAAAATGCCGAGGAATCCGATAGATCACAATCACCTCCACGACGAGGAAGAAAGGAGAAGAATACCCGCATTGGGTTAACCAGCTTTTGGGAGTCGAAGCCGCCAACTTTTCGAGGAAAGCCGGATTTGGCTGAGGATTGGTCAAGAGACTAGAGAAAGTATTCAGTGGTGATTGATCGCCCGAGAATCGCAAAGCCCAACTAGCGATTTACCAACTTGAAGGAGATGCCGACCTGTGGGAAGTCACTTAGAACCCTACACCATGACATCTGTCCCGTGACATGGGAGAAATTCTCGGAGAAATTTCATGAACAATATTTCCCTCCTTCAAGAAAATGAACAAGGAGTCGGAATTTCTCCATATCCGACAAGGACAAGAGGAATCTTTCGACGATTACTACGCCCGGTTCACCAACTCCGTCCCGATACTCAAGACATCTTCGAAGGGCAACGATGAAAGCAAGATGGTGAATATACTGATTCACGGGTTAAAATATGAAATTGGTGAAAGGCTCATGTCCCGCCGATTCCGTAATTTGACAAGCGCAGTGGGAAACTTGTCGGATGACCGAGCGCAACCTCGAGGATTCCGAGATCAAGGAACTTCAACAACAACAATGCCGGTCGAGGTGGATTCAACCGCGAGAACTCTTCACTAAAGAGGAAGGCGCCCGGAGTAACCCCGTGGTGGAAATAAAAGGCCGTACTAAGTCGGGCAACAAAACTATCCAGCACAAATGATCACAAACATGCCCCAAATGTAAGAAGCATCACCTGTGCGTGAATCGTGGAAGGAAGCGATATGCTTCGTATGTCATAAGCCGGGACACTATAAAAGAGAGTGTATCGAGAAGATTGAGAGGCGAGACCTCGAGCACAGCCGCATCTTTGCACTAACAAACACAGAGGCCGATGGGCCCCTGAGATGGTCCAAGGTACTATTTACCTTAACGGAAATCTACTTGAGGCATTGTATGATTCGGGAGCACTCATTCTTTCATTTCTTATGATTGTGCAAGTCGCCTAGGAATGCATGCCTCGTAGTTTACCTTTTGACCTTGTAGTATCTACACCGCTTGGTGTAAAATCCTTAGCTTCCACGCATGTATGAATTGTACTGCTAACGTGGATGGACGAGTTTCTAAAGTGGACCTTATCCGTCTACCTCTTCACGCGCATCGACGTCATACTCTGGCCTAAATTGGCCGACGGCCAACGGTGCGATGATCGATCGTGGCAAGAAGAAGATATCATTTCCTGAGAAAAAGTTGAAGTGAGCTCGAACTTTCTCTCCGCTACGTAAGCCGATCGGCGTGAAGCAAGGATGCCATGCCTACATGGTATTCTTTTCACCAAAGTAGAAGCCGATCTTTCACCTCCGTGATATCCCCGTGGTGAATGATTTTCCGATGTATTCCCTGAGGATCTCACAGAGTTACCTCCTATCCGAGAAGTGGAGTTCAATATTGATTTGATGCCCGGTACAGTGGTCAATATCAAAGGCGCCGTATCGTATGGCTCCTAACGAGATGCAGGAGTGAAGAAGCACTAGAAGAGCTTTTGAAGAAAGGGTTCATTCGACTAGCTGTATCACCGTGGGAGCCCCAAAGGTTGTTTGTAAAGAAGAAAGATGGAAGCTTCCGACTCGCATTGACTACCGTGAATTGAACAAAGTAACGGTCAAAAACAAGTACCCACTTTCCTGGATTGATGATCTTTGGATCAGCTTATCTCGGTTCCACCGTTTTTCAAAATTGATCTCGTGCTCGGGATATCACCGCTATGAGTTAAAGATGGTGATATTTCCAAGACAAGACTTTCAGACTGTGTACCGGCATTATGAATTCTCTTGTGATGCCCTTCGGATTAACAAATGCACCTCGCCGTATTCATGGATTACATGAACCGTATCTTCCGACAACACCTAGACCAAATTTGTGGTGGTGTTTATTGATGACATTCTCATCTATTCCAAGAGCAAAGAAGAGCACGAAGAACATCTCAAGAAAGGTGTTGAGCATACTGTGGAGAAGCAACTCTATGCTAAACCGAGCAAATGCGAATTTTGGCCGCCTAAGTGAAATTTCTGGGCCATGTTATATCTAGCGACGGAGTTAGCAAATGATCCAAGCAAGGTAGATGCAGTCTGGGACCGGAAACGACCAGAGATCGTGACGGAGATACGTAGTTTTTTTTTGGTCTGGCGGGATACTACCGCAGATTCATACGGGATTTCTCACGCCTAGCCCTTCCATCGACAAAGCTTACGAGGAAGAATCAACCCTTTGTAATGGGAGATGACTCGTGAGGAGAGCTTTCTTAAACCGAGAGAGAGATTGACTACAAGACCGCGTGTTAATCATCCAGCATCCAGATGAAAAGTATGTTGTTTACAGTGATGCCAGCCAGGGCAAGGGTTGGGATGTGTCCCGATGCAACAGGCGTGAGTGGTGGCTTATGCCTCTCGTCACCGAAGCCTCACGAGTTAAACTATCCTACACACGATCTAGAGCCGGCGCTATCGTGTTCGCTTTGAAGATATGGAGGCATTACCAGTACGGTGTAACCGTAGAAGTGTATTGTGATCACAAAAGTTTGAAATACTTGTTCGATCAACGAGAACTCAACATGAGACAACGTCGCTGGACGGAGTTGATTAAAGACTACAACCCGGAGATCAAGTATCATCCGGTAAAGCAAACGTTGTTGCCGATGCTCTTAGTAGGAAGACGACAGTGTGGCATATATGATGATACAAGAGCAGAAATTACCGGAAGATTTCGTAGATCTCGAATCTATCCAATCAAGTCCGCATGGGTCTTCATGCACCAATGATGCCTATCTTGCAACTCTTCTTGTTAGTCAAGCGGGAGTATGATCCGAGAGACGAAGTTGACGAAGCCTTGCCGGCAAGATGATCGGGCAAAAGAGATACGTGAGAAGATCTCTCGAGGCGAGACCCAAGACCATGACCTATCACTTAGTGGTTTGGTCGTGCACAAGAAGCGAATGTACCGCCAGCTGATGAATTAAGGCGGAAGATAATGGACGAGGCTCACAAGAGTAAATACACTCGCATCCGTGCATGGTCAAGATGTACCAGTAGTATGAAGTCCGAACTTTGGTGGCCCTGAATGAAGAAAGACGTTACAGAGTACGCGGCCAAGTGCTTGACCCGTCGAAAGTGAAGATTGAACACCGTCGACCCCCGGTCTTTTGCAAGGACTAGAGTCGCCTAATGGAAATGGGAGAACATAACCATGGATTTTGTGGTAGGTCTGCCCAAAATCAGTGAATCATGATACAATTTGGGTAGTTGTTGACAGATTAACTAAGTCAAGCACACTTCATTCCCAACAAGCATTCACTATTCTCCTGAACGATCATTGGGATTTATATCAAAGAGATAGTGAGATTACATGGTGTCCCTAAGAGCATTGTCTCTCGATCGGGATACGCGATTCAAATCCCGTTTTCGGCAAGCGTTACATGAAGGTAATGGGACTAAGCCGAGGTTCGCTTCGGCTTATCACCCTCAAACCGATGGGTCAATCTCGAGAGGACGATTCGTACGACCGGAGGATATGCTGCGAGCATATGCCCCTTGATTTCAAAGGAAGTTGGGATCAACATCTTTCGCTAGCGTAGTTTGCATATAACAGCTTATCATGCTAGTATACAAATGGCCCCGTTCGAGGCATTGTATGGGCGGAAGTGTCAATCACCATTATGCGGACAGATTATCCGAAAAGCAATTACTTGGGCCTGACATGCTTGAACAAACCTCCGAGCGCATCGCATTGATCAAGAAGAGACTCCTAGCCGCACATAGTAGACGAAGAGCTACGCGACAAAAGGAGGAGACCTTGACGTTCTATGTCGCCACCATGTATTCCTAAAGTTATCTCCAAGAATCGTGTGGCGTAACGCTTAAGAGGAAGAAACCGAGTCCACGTACGTAGGGACCCTTTGAGATTTTGGCAAAGCGCGAGAAGTAGCTTATCGTATAGCCTTACCCCCGAACCGAGTAATCTCCACGACGTTTCCACGTGTCACAACGAAGAAATACCAGCCGACCGAGTTCATGTCATTGAGTACGAAGACGTTGAAGTACGGCATGATAATACCTTCATGGTTGAGCTGAATGCATCATTGATCATAAGGAGAAACGGGTCAAATAAGACTATTCTGACATAGTGAAGGTGGTCCGGAAGGGGTTTAACACCCGAAGAGGCAACTTGGGAAACCGAGAGTGACATGAAGGAGAAGTACCCGTGAGTTCATGGCCCGAAGTTTAGTTAGTATAGATTAAATTTCGAGGGCGAAATTTTGTGTAAGTGGGGAGAAATGTAATACCCTGGATATTTATCTCGGAATATTATAAATAAAAGTTGGATATCTGATAAGTGAAATTTCAATCTCCGGTCTTGTATAATTATAGTCTATTTTCTAAGTAGAATTTCTGCAAGAAATTAGGGAGTTTAAGGGCCAAAGTGCCAAAATGACCAAAATGCCCTCGTAAAGGGTAATTAACTTAGAAAATTTATAAAAATACTAAAGGCAGTAAATGACCAAGTGAATTAGGAACTATAATATCTCTAATTATGGTAATTTAATAAATTATGAAATTGGAGAAATTGTACAAGAATGTGCCAAAAGAATAATAAAAGACCAAAATACCCTTACAAATTATAGAATAATGTAAAGAGGTATGGAAATACTAAGGTTAATGCAGAAATATGAAGGTAATGAGGCATTTTAATTAAGAAAATTATCAACAAGTGATAATAGAGTAATTAGGTAATATTGAGCTAATTACTTAAGCATAAGCAAAGGAAATTCAAGAATAATTATGGGAAGCTCAAAATTATGAAAATTGGTTGAATATTAGTAAAATATATTTACTAACTAATTGAAATTTTTGTGAAAAATAGTTGATTTAGGTATTTTTAGACCTAAAAACAAGAATGAACCAATTAGGTGATTTTGTGGAATTTTTGGGAAAAAGTAAACAAATTAATGATTAAATAATTAAATAAATAAAAAAATAAATATTTATTAAAATAAAAATAAGGCCAACTGAAATTTTGGGCCAAGAAAAAATAAAAATAAAATGAAAAATGAAATAGAACACAAGTTGGCAAGTTGCACAATATAATATTAATATAATTAATTAAAGTAAAAATTGTGAATAGTAATTTTAAAATTAGGAAACGGATCCTTTGAGATTTTCCTGAGATTACGCGAAACTGGGACCGATCGGGGAAAATCCGCAGATTGCATTAAGTGAACAATTTTAAAATTCCCACTGTCTCCCTTCAAAATCCTATAAATACCCCCTCCATCACAATTCTCACACCATTTCTCTTGTTTGCTCTTGGTCGAAAAAGCTAGAGAGAGAAAGAAGAGAGCAAAGTAAGCTTGGAAATCTTGCAATAAGCCCCGTAGAATTGTCCTGAAATCTTCAACTAGTAAGTCTTTTTAGTCTTTAGTCTTTAGTTCAGTAGTTAGTAGAATTATTAGATAGTTCTAGTAAGTAGGAATGAGATTCCTACTATTGTTTTAGGCCTCATTGCATTGAAAAATGCCCGACGAGGTAAAACTTGGGCAATTGGATCGAGTACCAAAAGTTGTAGTTTTTATAGCTCTTTCAAAATTGGGGTAAGTAATGTTAGAATAAATTTTAAATTTCAAGTATGATTGGGTATCATACGGGAGGGCTATTTTAGTCATTATTTTCGAAAATCATAGTTGCGTCCGGGTTCGCGAAATTTTGGGAAGAAAAGCAGTCGAGTAACGAAGCGCCGCGAAATTCCGCCACTCAGGGTGTAAGGCAAAATGGTAATTTTTACCTAAAATGCCAATTATTGTATCAAATCACTAATGAAAGTGATATTGCTCTTATAGGACGCCAGAAATCCTAGTTTGTGAACCAAGAAATTACTGCCCAACGTGTCTTTAGCCGGACAAACCGCTTTTTCCGCCGAGCATACGCTTCCGCCGTAAACATCTATGTACATCAACGAAGGTACGGACGCTGCATCGTAACACTAATCCTATGGTTCTCATATACATATATGTCATAGATAATGCTCATATACCATGGCTCGCTTAGGGTCGCCGCTTTACATACAAAAAACAGACTGTTATAAGACATGATAATACCGCTAACAGTTTTCCTAAATACAGAGACACGTGTTCGTGGCAAAGTGGTAATGTGTGAGGCTTTATATGTGTAGGACTTTACATACGCTATTGCTTATGTCATGTCTCGTGTCACAATGTTGTTGTAGGACCTTACATATTTGCTTCATGCTTATGTTCTATTCCGTGTCACACTTCTCATTTCAGATGTTGCCGTTATGTCATGAATATCTCATGTCTATATATCGCTTCTATTTGAGCATAAGGTTAATCATACCTCGAGATTCAATGCGGTGAATTGAATCTCACTTATAGCTTCAAAGATCCGGAGGACCACGGATCGGCTAGGATAAGCAGCTAGCCAGAGTAAAGCCCTCGGTAAGTCACATTATCGCTTCGTACTTATCTTTTGAACAAGTAGATCACCGTAATGTCAATACTATATTACACTATGGTTCATATTTTGTTATGATCAGTTACTCTTTCGCTCCATTGATCATATGAAAACAATGAAATAAGAAGTTAAACAAAAAAAGCTTAAGAATTTAGAGAGTCCTGGCAAATTAAATGTAGAGCTCTAGTGGGGCACAAAGAAAAGGGCAAAAAGACATCAAACCACGCTTACACGAAAACTGTTTTTTCTTTTTGGGGAGGGAGCATAGCACACCAATTCAATTCAATAAATTAGCAAATCTCTGACATTTATTGAGAGTAATTTGTTGATGATTGCAATATACTCACTTATAGGTCTTCGAGCATTTAACTTTGGGTGGTGGTGGGAAAAAATTTATCCAATGGATCTACAAATTTTTGCTTCTCCGAGTTGTTTCTCCATGTTCTGCGCCATCTGATCCAGCCACGACGTTAACTTGCATAGTATGAGGTAGCTTAGAAAACTGAAGAGTGTTAACTCGACTGCTAGGTGTCAAAACCTAAACATATCCTAATGTAATGTTTAAGAAAGTTTATAAAAATTGTAATATTCTAGAAATTTTGTTAATAATAAATATAATAATAAACTAATTAATTAATTGACTTATTGAGTTAATAAATAAATGCATTGTATAAATTGTAGGAATCCCTAAATTGTAGGAGATAGAAATACAAAAGATAGGAAATAAATGTGAATAGAATATATTTGAATTTCAAATCTGATTTTGATTATATATTTCATACTTATATTCAAAGTTATAATTTGACTATAAATGAGAAGTCGTGTACAACAACAAAAATATTTAGAAATTAAAAAATTAATAATAATAATAATTATGATAACTATATTATTAATATGAAAATATGAGTTCAAGAGGGGTAAATATTAGGGGTGGGCATGGTGTGTGGGCGGTGGCGAGACCCTACCTGATGCCTAGCTCGAAGAATGAATAGGTTGCATTTTGCAGCCCGATGCCCTACTTGCACTTGATAAAAAAAGCCCTAACCATTTTCGAGTGGGTAAAGGCTGGCCGGGTAGGCGTGGCTTCCTCTGCCCAAGTAGAACGCATTGCTCTACTCCATAAAGATTCTAATTCACACTTCACAGAATTTCAAAGCTTTGGAAATACATGAAGTATAATATAATATATTTAGATATAATAATATAATATTTTTTAAATAAAATAATATATCTAGAATAATATTTATTTAAATATATTTAATTTTCCAGAAGGGTTAAATGGGCAGGGCAAGACCCTTTGCCCAATACTCACTTTCTACTCAGTTATTTGGCCCACTTTAAACTCTGCCCAAATATTTTCCGGTCACTTTTTAAGGGTTGGACCGACAATTTTTAACGGGCTTGGGCGAGCGTCACGCATCCGGGCACCATGCTCACCCCTAGTAAATATGTTGCTTATCTTATTGTGTTTAATATTTAAAAATCTTGTTAATGCAAGAAAACAAAACCATATATAGGTGATTAAATATGAGGTGTTAGGCTTAAATATTACCAATGATATATATATATATGTGTGTGTGTTCTCTTTAATGAAATTACCATGATTTAAAAAAACGGAAAAACTGTCAAAATGTTTTTATTTTCAAAACCTTTAGTCCCCTGTATCGCGTAAGAGAGGAGTGATCATCTTTCTCTGTATCATGGCTGTAACATCCCAACTTTTCACAAGCAGTATAAATTTTTTTTTTCCAAAACATCTTTTCAAATCATCAGAGTAGAGCATTTGAGCGGAAGAGTAACTGATATATATTTATTAAATGCCGTAAGTCTGGCTGGATACAACAACTAAGACAAGAACCGTGTGTTTCAAAGGTACAATATAACGAAAGGAAGGTTTCGTTGGAACAACAAAAGGAAGTCTTCACCGGGTCTTCTACTGGCCGCTTGCCTTTCTCCTCGCCTCTCGCCCTCCTGAGCCTCGACGCTATAGCCGAGATCTAATTTACCACATGGATCTCGAGTAATCAGTTAGCCTCATATTTACATATACGGTATATAGTCCACAGTCATTCACATTAACAAAGATAACAGATGTATCACACGGAGTGCATGTAGATGTATCACACGGAGTGCATAGAGATGTGTCACACGTAGTGCATGTAGATGTATCACACGTAGTGCATGTAGGTGTGTCACACGTAGTGCATGTATCCAAAGCACATAACAAAACTCACAACATATCAACCGACCTCAACCACAAATACGCATACAAGAAACATCAAAGTTAGTGTTACAAGACGAACGTACCTCCATTGACGGCATAGGATTTCCGACGTAAATCGTACTTTTACTTTAAAACTGCGAAACGTCCAACAGCGCACGTTGGGCAACAGAATCGGCAAAGAAATCAGAGTTTCTGATATCCTATAAGGTTAATATCACTTTTATTAGTGATTCGACATTATAACTGGCATTTTAGGTAAAAATTACCATTTTGCCCCTATACCCCTAATTGGCGGAATTTCGCCAGCACTTCATTACTCTTACAAATTTTCTTCCCGAAATTTTGCCAGAACTTTGACCCAATGATAATTTTCGAAATTCTAGACAAAATAGCCCTATCATATGATATCTAATCATACTTGAAAAACTAAATATTACTCTAACATTACTACTCTAACTATTAAAAGAACTACAAAAACTAAAAGCTCTGCACTTGGAAAACTTACCCAGAGCTTCGCTCAATTTTCCCCGAGCACTTCTTCTTCTTCTCTCTCTAATTTCGGTTTGGAGCTCTTGGATTTGTGAGAAAATGAAGAGGAAGGGGGTATTTATAAACTGTTGCAGATTTCTACTATTTGGATCAACTTTGAGAAACGATCTAGACCGTCAAACACTACTTTTCAAAAACCCTTTCTTCCCTTTTGCTTTCACACTTGGCCGAATTTCAAGAGGGCTTGGCCAATGGGAGGTGGCCACGTGTCACCTTCCCGTAAGCCTTCCCATTCAATTTCCCGACGGTATCCGATTCGCGTAATTTCGAGAAATCTCAAAAAATTCTGTTAACTAACTTTGAAGATCTTCTCTTCTTTACTAGAAATGTCTATTCTAATCTAAATCTTGATTCCATACAGGCATTCCGTGTTCACCAAGTTTCTCGAAAGACGTGTCCGATTTCAACGAAATTCCTAGCTACCGATCGTGGACAAGAATGCACCGATTCCAAATATGTCCAGGAAAACTTCCAACTCCTTTCTGAACGTCTCATCATGACCTGTGGACTCTTAATTTCCAACTTGGCTATCTGGCTTTTCCTCGCAATTCCCTATTTCGTTTTATTAGGAAAAAGCTCTACCTATTTCGAATTAACCTCCGGAAAAGTCTAACGGAAGATAAAAACCCACTCGATCAATATTTTACCTTGACTTTGGAAATCCTATTCCCGGTTCTCTAGATAGGATCCGTTCCCCTATTGATTTGGTTACTATTCATCATATTTAATTATAATATTATAATAATACAACATGTGCAAATTGTCACAAAATATCATGATCTTTTCTTGCTTCTTCTTATCCTCCAATTCGGCTGGCCCTTAATTTAATATAATAAATATTTATTTTTTTAATTAATTAATTAATTAATTATTTGTTTATTCTATTTTTCCAAAAATTCACAAAATTCTCTTAGTGGTCCATTCTTGCATTTAGGCTCAAAAATACCTAAACTCACCCATTTTTCTCAAAAATTCCAATTAATTAGTAAACATGTTTTTACTAATTTTAAAACAAAAACCACTAATTTTAGGGTTTTACATAATTACTTGTGAATTTCCTTTGCTTATGCTTAAGTAATTAACCAATAATTACTCAATTACCTTTTATCAATAGTTGATAATTTTCTTAATTAGAATACCTCATTACCTTCATACTCTTGCATTAACATTAGAATTTTCATGCCTCTTGCATTATTTTAGAAATTACAGGGTATTATGGTCCTTTCAATACTTTTTGAGCATTTTTATTCAATTTCTCCAAGTTCATAATTTATTAAATTACCATAATTAGAGATAATATACTCTCATAATTCACTTGGTCATTTTACTGCCTTTTAGGATTTTTCATAATTTTTCTAAGTTATTTATGTCCCTTAGGGGCATTTTCGTCATTTTGGCACTTTGGCCCTTAAATTCCCTAATTTCCTAAAGAATTAACTTAGAAAAATAGACCAAATATATACAGAATTAAGACCATATATATTTGCTTATCAAAGATACCCCTTTTATTTATCCGGGTATTACAATGGCGTTGTTGTATGGGAGCAAAGCACTTCCTTCTCTGTCTCTTGCTTCAGTTTGTGGGTATGTATATTATCTTCTTCCTATTTCTCTAATTTCCTGAATGCTTCTAAGTCTGATTTTTGTATAAATTGCTGCCTTTCTTTTTGTTGTGTTGTGCGTGGATTGGAAGAGGTGGTGGCTAATTCATTAGTCTGTAATTAGTTATTAGGTTGAGTTATATTAATTAGTTAAGATTATATTGTAGTTTTAATATATGAAATTTGGATAGTGATTTTAAAAAAGATTATTCTGGGAGGCTTGTAATATAGAGTGCACATAGGTGTTTGATAAAATGCTTGAGAGGAGAATTTAAAGCTATAATGGTTAAGGATATCATAGACTAAATCATGAAATTAAAGAAACTTTGCAATCGATTTTGCTGTTGGGATAGGCATGGCTGGATGTTTTTTTTTTTTTTGGGACTTGAACTTTGATTATTGTGAGGTGCTTGATCAATTGTTTGGTTGTGAAACTTGAGTTGTGGCAAATTAGTGTGACAAAAATGTTTGCTTTATGAGTTAATCTTGAGTGGCTACTAGGTTTATTGAAATGTTTGAAATGAAGGAGACTTAATTTGATATGTTGCGATAGTATTTATATAGTGGTGATGAACGTATTCATACACACACATCAACTTGAATTTAATTCTTGCTCAAATGTGGAATTTGAAAACTTTATATCTTCATGGTCATGTTGGGAAGAGGTCTATTGAAAAATTCCAAAGATTAAGTTGTTTATTCTTTTGTTAGCATTTGGGTAGTATAGAAAGTGTGGAATGTCGGATGAAAGAACTTAATGAAATTGAATTCACTATTATGTTAAAGTGGCATTGACATAATTATATAATGTAGAAACCACTAAAAATGAATGTTTAAGCTTGAAAAAGATTTATATGCACCACAATGATATAGAAATTCTATAGAAATCAAGAGGCTTGCTTGATGAAATAAGTCTTATGGTATGCTTAAACAAGGAAAATGAAAGATATTTTCTCAAGACTACCGAGCTATTAGGTGAAAAAATTAAAGTTGTTGGAAGGGGATTTGTCTTCTTTCCTAAAAGTGTGAATGTGTGGCTATGCAATTTAATAAAGAATATAACTAATAAAATTATCTTGAGTTTGGGATGGATGTTTAAACTTGAGCATACGTGAAAAAAAAGAATTATATTGAGGTGTTGTGTAATACCCTAAAAATCGCACTTATGATAAGTATAATAATTTAGTAAATAATACCTATTGAAAATAGGTGAATATGTGGTCTCAAATTTTGTAAAACAATTACTTTGTTTCTAGGGCAATTTCTATTAAAATTAGAGGAAATAAAGTGCTAAAAAAACCCTAAATACACGTATGGGTCATAAAATACTATGATAAATCCTAAGAGGCAATAAAATATTTATTAAAAATAGGAAAATATGTTGTCTCTAATTTAGATAATTTATTGGATTATTTTCCTTGGAAAATAATGAGTCAAAATTAAATATTATTTTGAGGACCACAACTCCATAAGTGACCCCATGATTTTAAAATAATATATGGAGTATAAATTACCAATGTCAGATCAATAGTTGTGAGGAAATGATTAATCCTAATTAAGAAAATTATCAAAAATTAGTAAGTGATTAAATAAATAATTAATGGCTAATTGTTTAAGCATGAATCAAGGGATATGATCGAAGATAATTATGAACATATGCATACGTTTAGGAGCTAGGTACATCTGTATTCGCTAGGAGCGGAATTTTATCTACATGCGCTTTGGGAGCTGTACATCTGCATTCACGTGGGAGCGGTACATTTGCATTGGTTGAGAGTGATTCATTTGTTGTGCTCATATCTTACTGCTAATGTTATGAATAAGCTGTAATACATATGTGTGTGTATGTAAACATGAGATTAACCATTACCCGAGGTCTCGGTGTATGGGCATTGGACCTCGGTCTTAAATGATAGTACAGGTAAGGATCGTGAATGAGAGAAGGCATGGATAGACGGAGCCATAAAGAGAAACCAAGGGGCAAACCGTAGTAATGCACCGGTCGAGACAAGAGCCTGGAAGAAGATTTTCGAGCCCGTTGTCGTGCATGGATCTAATAACGTTACTTCGAATAGGTTGGTGCCTAAGGCAAGGCTAGTCTATGTGGGTCACCAATCGATCGCATAGTGAACTCGGTGAGATCCCCATGATAGACACTTACCTGGCCATTCTGTTTGGTTAACTGAGTTAGGTTCATTGCCCCAAGTCTAGTCAAGGCTTGGTCTAGGTTGTATAGTTACTATTTGAGAAATGTAATTGTACAAAGCTCTGTATATTGTATCACATGAATATTCCTTCTGGAAAATTTTAATGTACCAGCATACGCTCGGCATCGTTAAATGAGTATCAATTCGAGATATATTGGATTAAATTTATTACTATTTATATATCTTGCAGGAGTTATTAGCTGATTGAGAAAGAGCAGAAAAAGGAAATCAATTTGAATTAATTGCGCCATATGAGAGAGTGGATTACAAAATGTTGAAAGGCGATTGGAAATCTCAAAAAGATATTGCATATCTTTTATTTAAGGAAAGGATCACATCACAACCCAAGACAAACCTAAGGGAATTTCTATATAAAGAAAGAGGGAGAGACATACTGACACCACACGGAGAAAGAAGTAGAAATAACAAAAGCACAAAAGAAAGAAGAAACATTCTTATGCTCTCTAAATCTCGGTATTTACCAAAGGTTTAGAGAGAAAGGACGAAGAAAAGAAGGAGACATGAAAGGAAGAAAGAGGATGCAAGAACAATTCCAATTTTCATCTCTTTTCTTCTATTTTGTTAACCTAGCCATGCTTGGCTAATTTTATTTAGTAGTTAGGGCGAGGATGAACCCTATGTGAATTTGAGTATTTGTTTGAATTCTTGATTGAACGTTATTTACCATGATTGATTGAATTATCTTTGCTTAAAGCTTTCTTAAAGATTGATCACCTTTTAGATTGTTCATAGGTTGGTGTATGACAATAGAGATGTTGGTGCATTTAATCTGAACCGTTAATTCATCATAGAGTTGCATGACCTAGACATAGGCTTACGAGTTTATGCGATCTCATAATTCTCGTTTAATACATTGATCTTTCCAAACAATACTAAGACATTAGGTTGTTTTCAAAGATAACGGACTAAGGTAGCGCCAAGACATTGGGACTTAGTCTAATTTGAGAGAATTGATCGTCAATCATGGGAATAATAGTCAATTAAGGATTTAATTCAAATACTCGAAGGAACATAGGGGATTTCTATGCCCTAGCTGCGCTTTCTCTCTATTGATTTTCTTTTCTTTTAATCAAATTCAATCTAGTTTTCTCAACTTAAACGAAATTGTGAAATTAATGCCTAACTAAAGTTTGTGATACTAAGTCCTCGTGGGAACGATACTTTTCTTATCACTTTATTACTTGATACGGCCGTATACTTGCGGAGTTATAGGCTTTAAAGTTTTGCCCTATCAAGTTTTTGGCGCCGTTGTTTGGGGACTTGTGTGCCACAACTATCTTGGTTAGAATTGATTGAGCATTAGTAGTTTAAGTTTGAGTTTGTAAATATTTTATTTTATTTTTTTCAGAAAAATTAAAAAAAAATGGATTTCAATTGGCAACCAACTGGTCTTAATGTTGAGAAGGAGATGAATTCTTTGTCTTCTACACAAGAAGGATTGATTGCTGTTTTAAATATTTTGAATGAAATTAGGCAACGTAAAAGGAGCATAAATGATGGTTGTATTCCATATGTTGATTCTTCTCAATATGTTTGCATGTCTTGTGTTTATTGTGGAGGGAATCATTTGTATGAATATTGTCCATATAGTACAACTAGTCATTTTGTGAGGGATGATTTTGCTAGGAACCAAGCTTATTTTGATCATTCATTTTGTCCTATTGAAAGTTTTGAGCAACAAAAGTTTGAGGATCCATATGTCGATTGTTCTCATGAAAATACCCCCCCTTTTACTCGTATCCATATGTTGAAGAACACACCATTGAGTATAAGGAAAAATCTAATTTAGAAAGATTAGTTGAGGAGTATGTGGAAGTAGTAGAGAGAGGTATTAGAGAGCAAAAGGAGTTTGCCACTAGCATTAAATCAAGTTTCCAAAATATTGAGGTAAGTTTGAATCAAATGGTTTCAACCGTTGAGACTATGGTGCAAAATAATTCTTTAAGCTTCCATGACCACCTCTTATGCTAATAATGATTATTGTGAGGAAGTTGAAGGTTTGGAATCACATGAGACTATGGATAATGTAGAAAATGATTGTGGGTTTGAAATTGATTTAGATGAGAATAGTGAATATCTAGAAGAGGTTCCGGCTGTGGAACCTAAGGATTGTGATGTTGGTGATCAAATTGATTTAGATGAGAATAGTGGATGTTTAGAAGAGGTTCCTACCTGTGGAGCCTAATGATTATGATTTTGGTGATCAAATTGATGTAGATGTCCCAATTGTTGTTGTTCATGACTCTCCTTCTGAAGTGTTGACTCTTACGATGAGAGTCAAGTGGATTTTATTGGATGCTCTAAATTCTTGGAAGTGCCTATATTTATTTTCAAGGATATACATGTTGTGCTTCATTTAAATTCAGTTATTGCTTGTAATCCAAGATTGTCTATGATTAAGGAAGTACAAGTAATTAACTTGAATGATCAATTCTTGTGTGTGATACCTTGTTGTTTGAAAAGAAAAGAAAACAATGTAATTATGGTGTTTGATACTTATGATTAGTGGTTTCTTTTGAGAAGTCTGGCTGAAGACTATAAATTTAGCGCTTATTGGGAGGCAACCCAAGGTTTTGTTTGAATATTTTATTATTATTTTTTTTTTTTTCTTTTCTTTTCTTTCTTTCTTTCGGCTTTTTTTTTTCAGTTTGAAGATGATCACTCCTCTTGTTGTCGCAAGGTCTTGCTTGAGCACTCTCTTTTCCCTCACGTTTGAAATATCATGGATGGTACCAGAGAAAACACTCCACATTAGAGTTAGAGGCCTAAACTAGGGGAGTACTAGTTTCTTTCCCTCTTTATATTTTTGCAACATTGAGGACAATGTTTGATTTAAGTGTGGGGGAGGGATATAATTTCTTTGGTTAAGCTTGTCCTTATGCAATTGAAAAGATTTTTTATTTGAGATTTTTGCATTGTTGATGATTGACCTTAATTTTGAGCTTTCCTCATCTTAGAGAATATTATCAAGTCAAAAATTAAAATAGAAAAAAAAAAATGTCTCAACCAAGTCTCTAAGCCTTGAGTTTTTTTTTTTTTTTTTGCAATCTTGAGATGGACTATGAGAATAGGGATTAGTTTGTAATGTGAGCAACAAATTATTAGTTCATGGATATTTTGTTACATGATTTCTTTAGGAAATTAGATGATGACATTTGCCAGCTAAGTAAAACTTTTGTGTAGGGAAATGACTCAAGAGAAAAAAAAAAATCTCAAAAAAAAAAAAAAAAAACTCCAATGACTTCTCTAGGCCTCACTTAGTAACCGGGGGCACTTCATCACCAATGTTGGCACTCGCGTCAAACGGTAAAGTCAAAGAGGGTTATAAGTTGGGCTAAAAGCCTCTTGAGGTGCTGTTGGGGTAACCGAGTAACCGGTCTGCATCACCCATGTGCAGGGTCGCGTAAAAAAGGGACCTACAACGGCTCAAGAAACAAAAAAAAAATTAAAATTAAAATTAAAAAAAGAAAGAAGAAAAATGAGTTATTTCCTACCTGAGAATTCTTAATGAATTAAATAAAAAGCTTGGTTTGGTGGGGGCATTTGAATTTTTCTGGAGAAATTAAGTAGCATAATATCCCTCTTCTAATCTTATTGTTGCACTTATTGCTTGCCGATCTTTAGATCATGAGACGTTAAGAGATTGTTACAACTCTATTGGCTTAGCGAGACATTAACTTAAATAAGATTTGATGATATGATCTAAGTGTGGTGGTTTATTGCTCTCTGTTTAGGAATTTCATAGGCAATGTTCTTTTTAGATGATGAATTTTCTTTCTTTTGCTTGAGGACAAGCAAATGTTTAAGTGTGGGAGAGTTTGATAAGTGCATATTTTATGATTAAATGAGTATCAATTCGAGATATATTGGATTAAATTTATTACTATTTATATATCTTGCAGAGTTATTAGCTGATTGAGAAAGAGCAGAAAAAGGAAATCAATTTGAATTAATTGCGCCATATGAGAGAGTGGATTACAAAATGTTGAAAGGCGATTGGAAATCTCAAAAAGATATTGCATATCTTTTATTTAAGGAAAGGATCACATCACAACCCAAGACAGCCTAAGGGAATTTCTATATAAAGAAAGAGGGAGAGACATACTGGACACCACCGGGAGAAAGAAGTAGAAATAACAAAAGCACAAAAGAAAGAAGAAACATCCTTATGCTCTCTAAATCTCGAGTATTTACCAAAGGTTTAGAGAGAAAGGACGAAGAAAAGAAGGAGACTGATCAAGGAAGAAAGAGGACGCAATAATAATTCCAATTTTCATCTCTTTTCTTCTATTTTGTTAACCTAGCCATGCTTGGCTAATTTTATTTAGTAGTTAGGCGAGGATGAACCCTATGTGAATTTGAGTATTTGTTTGAATTCTTGATTGAACGTTATTTACCATGATTGATTGAATTATCTTTGCTTAAAGCTTTCTTAAAGATTGATCACCTTTTAGATTGTTCATAGGTTGGTGTATGACAATAGAGATGTTGGTGCATTTAATCGAACCGTTAATTCATCATAGAGTTGCATGACCTAGACATAGGCTTACGAGTTTATGCGATCTCATAATTCTGGTTTAATACATTGATCTTTCCAAACAATACTAAGACATTAGGTTGTTTTCAAAGATAACGGACTAAGGTAGCGTCAAGACATTGGGACTTAGTCTAATTTGAGAGAATTGATCGTCAATCATGGGAATAATAGCCAATTAAGGATTTAATTCAAATACTCAAGGAACATAGGGGGATTTCTATGCCCTAGTCTGCGTTTTCTCTATTGATTTTCTTTTCTTTTAATCAAATTCAATCTAGTTTTCTCAACTTAAACGAAATTGTGAAATTAATGCCTAACTAAAGTTTGTGATACTAAGTCCTGGGAACGATACTTTTCTTATCACTTTATTACTTGATACGGCCCGTATACTTGCGAGTTATAGGCTTTAAAGTTTTGCCCTATCACCAAGTCATCCAACACAATTTGTAGTATGGAATTTGGGATGTTACACTTTGGTATCGTGAGCTAGCTTCATAGCTAGTCTCAAAGCATTGTATGGACATGTAGGTTAGAATAGTGCGATATAATACTGGTTATGTGATACGGAAAGGACGTATACCCTAAAGGAAAAAGGGTTAGGCTCGGGTAAGTGAAGACCTAGAGAATAAAGTGATGGCACAGAATATGGTTTCTGTTGCTAAACTCTAGGACTTCTTATATGGAAATCAGAGTCTGAGTTGAATCCCCGCCTAGTGTCTTAAGGGAAGCGAAATTCTCGATCACCGAGAGAAACGACTTAGAAATATTTTGATAAAGTAAGTATACTGGAGCGTATGGTCCGAAGTCTAAATAGTACTGAGTCTAGTTAGTATAGAGCAAATTTCGAGGGCAAAATTTTATTTAATGGGGGAGAAATGTAATACCTCTTAAAAATCGCACTTATGATAAGTATCATAATTTAGTAAATAATACCTATTGGAAACAGGTAAATATGTAGTCTCAAGTTTTGTAGAGCAATTACTTTGTTTCTAGGGCAATTTCTATTAAAATTAGAGGAAATAAAGTGTTAAAAAAATCCCTAAGTGAATTATTGGGTCATAACTTAGGGTATTCTCTTATATCGTATTTGATACAAGCTATTATGGTATTGAAATAATAACTTCTCATTGCTTTGGTAAATGGCCCCAAGCATGGTTGTATACGTTTTTGTTAGAGGATTGAATACAAAACACCGGTTACTAGCAGTAAGATTGTTTTAGTCCTTGGTGCACCATGGTCATACTCGAGCTCGCTTGATATTCGTGGGATTTGTTCTTACGCTTGTTATTCGTGGGTCTTGTACCTGCGCTTGTTTCGTAGCCTCGTCTTTGCGCTTGCTTGGTTACTTACTCTCATGGACTGTGTGTCCACACTTGTTTTTCATGGCCTCCGACCGTGCTTGGTTACCGTGGACTTTGTGTGTCCATACTTATTATCCATTCTGTTGAAGTCCTATAACACGATGAAATTTGGGATTTATTGTTCTTGAACTAGTTTTGAGAACAAATTGTTTTATTTCATAGTTGGTATTTGTTCGTTCAATGATCTTCTATACCGCTTTAGTTATGCTAAGTAATATTCTTTTATATAAATTCGTTCATGGTTATGATTTCGTGCTTTGAAGTTGAAATTAACAAATTATCTATTTATTATATGTTTTCATCATATCAAGTTATTTTTTATTTTTTATGTATTTTAGTTATTTTCATTACCTTTTATTAATGGGACGTTATTTACAGGAAAATTTACTTTTGGCTGTAGATAACGTAGCTGACCCAATTGTATCACAATACCATATTCGTGCCATCTCGTCATTCTCTGAGTCTCAACTTACCCGACTTAACCCTTTACCTTCAGGGTATACGTCCTTTTGTATCACAATACCAGTATTATATCAGTACTCTTAACCTAGTTGTCCATACAATGCTCTCGAGACTAGCTATGAAGCTAGCTCGATACCAAAGTGTAACACCCCAATTTTATACTACAAATTGTGTCGGATGACACTTGGTTTTAGAAAAATTCAACGAGAATTTGAGGTGCTACATCGTAACTACTGGAAACAGAGAGCAATGTACTAACAAATGGACAATGACGAGTAGCTGGTATAAAATACCACGACATATGATGATGCGGGTGTATCTTTGGTATATTAAAAATTTCGAAGGAATAATCATGTGATACAATATACGAGCTTTGTACAATTACATTTCTCAAAAAGTAACTATACAACCTAAACCAAGCCTTGACTAGAGTTAGGGCAATGAACCTAACTCCGCTTATGTAAACAATATATGCATAATAGATATTTCTAACATTACAGCAATGATCAAGCCAATATGTCATATGATCATTTGATAACAACTACAATAACATGTAAAGTTATCCCTGGTCTGCACTTTTACCCTGTGCCACGATGTACGGTCGTGTCCTCAGCGCTAGGAAAACATAACGGTAACAGTGTAAAACTGTATTTAGTGATCTAGATACGGTTCCTAGTCACGCATGTGTCGGGACGAGTCCCTGTTCATGGTATCCACAACATATACAAGCATAACATAAGCACTAGAATCAATGTTACGAAGACGTCGTGAACGTACCTTCTCCGATATGTTGGCCAATTGTCGGCCTTGAACCCGACTCCGGACCTCCGGATATCCTAAAGGGTAATATCGTATTCATTAATTCATAAACAATATCCTAACAGATATCCCGGCCACAAATTACTATTTTACCCACGACTTCGCTAACAGCGAAATTTCGTCGAGCTTAGCTACTTTAACTCTAATCTTCCAAAATTTTGCCATATCTCTTTCTTCATCATATTTTCAAAATAAATACTATTTTTAATCATAAAACATGATATCATAAATATATTGGAAGATTAAAGATCAAAACTAAATCTACCCTAGAACTTCAAGAACTCACAAGAACTAAACTAGAACTTAAAGCTAGAGGCAGAAGAACTTACCCAGGCTTTGCTACTTTTCCTCAAGAGCTCTTCCTTCTCTCGACCATCTCTCTAGATTTCGAATTGCACAAGTGAATTGGTGAGTTTTGCAATGAATCAAGAAGCCTATTTATAGAAGAATTGTGAGGGCAAAGAGGTAATCCTCCAAATTTTCTACTTCAATCTTGGCCATTGGATCTAAGGCACTTTTTTGAATCTCAAATCCTCACCACAAGAGCCTTGGCCGACCTCCCTCCCCCCTTTTCAACAAAGTGACATCATCAAAGTGATGTCATGCATTCCCTTTATGAGTTTCTACCGATAAAGTTCCACTGTTCGGTGTTCTAATCGCATAATCTTAACAAATCTCAAATTTTCCTTGATGTCACCTTGGAGATCTATTCTTTCTCTTGAGAAATGCTTGGATCAACAAAATTTATGGTCCTATCCAGGGTATTTCATAGCCTCGTTAACCATTTTAAGACAAACCTCGTCGGTTACGAAATAACCGGGTATAACCAACTTCGGGATAAAATTCACCGATTCATAATATGTCCAGATGTTTACTACTTAATCCAAGGATTTCAAGATAGAATTTAATTTCTATTGGTTCTTGTAATACCACAAAAATCTATATCATAATTTGGTAAAGTTAACCTATAGAAAGTAGGTGAATATGGGATATCAAATATTAAGTAATAATTAGCTTATTTTCTAAAGAAAATCTCTTGGAAATTAGAGAATCTAAGGGCCAAAGTGCCAAATGACGAAAATGCCCCTAAGGGACATAAATAACTTAGGAAAATTGTGAAAAATCCTAAAAGGCAAGGAAATAATTATTAAAATTGCGAGAGTATATTATCTCTAATTGTGGTAATTTGATAAATTACAAACTTGGAGAAATTGGATAAGAATGCTCAAAAGCATTAAAATGATTAAAATACCCTTGTAAATTATAAAATAATGTAGAAGACATGGAAATGAAAATGTCAGAGCTAGAATTGTGAGGCAAGGGGATGTTCTAATTAAGAAAATTATCAAATTGTGATAATTAAGTAATTAGGTAATATTGGGCTAATTACTTAAGTTTAAGCAAAGGAAATTCAGAGATAATTATGTAAAACTCAAAAATTAGCGGAAAATGGTTGAAAATTAGTAAAAGTATATTTACTAATTAATTGGAAATTTTTGAGAAAAATAGTTGAGTTTAGGTATTTTTAAGCCTAAATGCAAGAATAGACCAATAGGAAAATTTTGTAAAAAATTATGTAAAAATAATTATTTAATTAATTAAATAATTAATTAAATAATTAATCATATATAAAAAAACAGAGATCTAGGAATGGGAATTCCAAAGTCAAAGTAAAATAATGATCAGTGAGTTTTTACCTTCAAGTGACTTCTTCCGGAAGTTAATTCAGAGGCCGTTAGTTCATTTTCCTAATAAGACGAAATAGGGAAAAATGCGATAGGCATATTTTTGGATATGAAGAAAATAAATTCTAACTCAACATCTAGGAATGAGTTTGAATTTATCTAGACATATTTGGAATCAGTGAATTTTTAGAAGAAGTTGATGATTCCCAATGCGTTTCAAACTGGGACGTTCGGCCGCTTTCGAGAAAACTTCAACTGAACTTGATTGGAACCCTGTAAGAGACCGAAATCTAAGTTAAATTAGATATTATTGATGAGAAAGAGAAGATCTTCTGAGTTATGAATTCGTAAGTTTGAGATTTCTCCGAAATCACGCGAACCTGTACCGATCGGGAAATTCTATTAGACCGGTTTAAAGCAACCCAAGTCACCATTTTTGACCACTCCCTTGCTGCCACATCACTCCCCTTATGTCGACCAACACCCTTTCATGGACAAGAATTTTACAACATTTTGGTCTTATTTTTCCATGGTTATAATCAAAGGGAAAATTACAACTTTGGGCACAAAGTTGGTTTGTGAAAATTGCACAACTTGCCCACTTCTTGCCTATATAAAGGCATTCCTCTCTTCACAAAATCTCACACCATTTTCCCTTGTTTGGCCGAGCCTAGAGGGAGAAAGAAGAGAGAGAGCTGGAAAAATTTTGAAGAAGTCTTCAACTGTAAGTTCTTCTGGTCTTTAGCTTTTAAGTTCTAGATTTTAATTCGGTAGTTGGTAGAATTGTTAGTTAGATTTAGGAAGTAGGGGATGAAATTCCTATTCTTGTTTTTAGGCCTCATTGCATTGAAAAATATGCCTCGAAGAGGTAAAAACAGGTAGTGGATCGAGTCTCTGAAAAGTTGAAGCTTTTGTAGTTCTTTCAAAGTAGGGGTTGTAATGCTAGAATAGCCTTTAAATTTTCAAGTATGATTGGATATCATATGGGAGGGCTATTTTAGTCTTTATTTTCGAAAATCAAAATGGCGTCGAAGTTCTGGCAAAATTTTGGGAAGAAAATTAGTCAGAGTAACGAAGTGCTGGCGAAATTCCGCCAATTAGGGGTATAGGGGCAAAATGGTAATTTTTACCTAAAATGCCAGTTATTGTGTCAAATCACTAATGGAAGTGATATTACTCTTATAGGACGCCAGAAATCCTAGTTTGCTGCCGTACCGTTACCTGAGATCCAATGTGGTAAATTGGATCTCAGCTATAGCTTCAGGGTTTGGAAGACCAGAGAGCCGAGGAAGAAGCGAGCAGGCCACGTAGAAGATCCAGTTGAAGATTTCTTTCTGTTGTATTATACCTTCAACCACACTTTTGTTGTACCAGCGTGATTCACAGTGATTTACGGCATTTTATATATACATATCAGCCACTCAATCGCTCCGATGCTCTACTCTGATTATTTAAAATGATGTTTTAATAAAAAAAAATTATACTGCTTTTGGAAATTGGGTTGTTACAGTTCTCATTTATCCTATTTGCTTTTTCACCAAAATATCTCTTTTTTTTTTTTTTTTTTGCAAAATATCATGATATTAACTCAAATTGCATTCACACTTGACATATCTTTTTCTCTCCAATTTCTTTCCTATTTTCGAAATTCATGGAGGTTTTTTGACAAAAGATGTTACTATTTAATTCAATTATCTTATATTATTCCATAGTTAATTAAAGTAATTATCCCGTTCGTCAATAATCCCCGATTAGGGTTTACACTTAATTAACCTTGGATTTCTCATTAATCTATGCTTAAACAATTAACCAATAATTATTTATTTAATCACTTACTAATTGTTGACAATTTTCTTAATTAGGATTAATCATTTTCTCACAACTATTGCACTCACATTGGTCATATATGCTCCATATATTATATTAAAAATCATAGGGTCATTTAGGGTTCCCAAAATAATATTTAATTTCTCCTCTTTTATTTCCAAGGGAAATAATCCTAAAAATTACCTAAATTAGAGACAACATACTTTCCTATTTTTAATAAATATTTAATTACCTCTAGGATTTATCATGATATTCTCAGGGTATTTTATGGCCCATAAATTCACTTAAGGATTTTTGGCACTTTTTATCTCTTCTAATTTCAAGGGAAATTACCCTAGAAAATAAGATAATTTCCACATAGGATTTGAGACCTCATATTCACCTATCTCCAATAGGTATTATTTACTAAATTATGATACTTATCATAAGTAAGATTTTTAGGGTATTATATTTCTTCCCCCGTTAAATAAAATTTCGTCCTCGAAATTTGTACAAATAACTCTGAGAGATAACCTAGACCTCTAGTCTAACCCTTGTCTATGCATAATACTCAAGATGCACCCTAACATTCGGACATTAGTCTTATGGCCTAGGACACCGCCCGTGCATACTTACACATTTAGGCCTTATCGCTTCGAGCATCTGATCGTCTATTTCATCTGAGCCTTTCACATTCAAGCTCTTAGACTACTTCCTTAACACTATAGCTGACAACTACTATCTGTCTTAACCAGCTCACTTTTCTATTAGTTCCTATATCAAAATTTCCAACTACTCCGCTTTTCCACCTAATAGCTTTGACGAACCTATCATTGCTACTCAAAACCATTTTGTTGTCTCATTTGCAAATCCCACATAATGAAAGTCTCAGTACATTTCGCAATCTGCACTATACCAAAAAGTAATAGTACTATCAAATTTCCAAACTTAATCGCTGCCAACACAAATTCATGAAAACATATTCATTATGGCTCAAAAACTTTTACTACCGGCACATACCTTTGAGGGTATAATTTACTTTACAAATTGTTTTAACAATTGAAAGTTCACGCCACCACTTCAACCACTTGGTACAGCGAGCGCTCTATCCCAATCCCCATATTCGGTCTCCTGCAAATGCAGTACCGTCAAAATGATGTGGGAGAATTTCCGCCCCTCCAAGAAGGGACCCAGCGTCCGCTAGCACATAAAATAACCCTATCTACTACGGAACTCGGTCCGGACATAGTCGGGTTGCTTTTTAAAACATACGCTCTCGGCGAAATGTTATGGATTGGGTGCGTTTCCCTTTGGTGCGGTTTTCATTCCCTTAATACAAAATCCCTCAAAATCTCTCTGTTCAAAAAGAACCTTTATCAAAGGCCGTGATTTTAAATATTTCAAAATATCCGGCAAGACCAGAAAACCGTGTACATGTACAACAGCTCCCGGCCTCCAGTTTTGTACTTGACTTTAACACTTTGTCCTTACCAGACATACTCAAACTCGTGCAGCTTCAACCTGCAACTCTTGGATTACATAACTAAACTCTATACTAATTAGACTTCGGACCCAGACGCTCCGGATCTTTACTCTATCAGAACATTTGTAAGCCGTTTCTCTAGGTGATCAAGAATTCGCTCTGGCTTGACCACAAATATCTTATCATATCGTACTTTGATATATAGTGTTTCCTTGGCGCCCATACACCGCGGCAACAGCAGATATCATAAATGTCTCCATGGCGCCCATACACCATGGCAACACAAGATACCTTAAATGTTTCCATGGTGCCCATACACCATGGCAACAAAAGATACCTCATACTCAATGACACGATCGCGGTCTGGTTGTAATAAATCTTTTCTGTAGGGAACCTATTAGATGTGGAATTCGTTATAATGTACTTACCTTGCCGGTCAGCACCCTCTGTAGGTAGACCTCCTCGATCAAAACTCCTCGTAGGTAGCCATCTCCGATCAAAACTTCCCATAAGTAGTACTGTCTTCAACCGATCGTCTCTATATCATTATAACGAGAACTCGAATCTTACCAGGTTCCTACCCCTTAGTGATTTCGTACTCTGTTATTTCTATTTCTGCCTTCTTATCTGGGGTAACTCTACTCACAAACTTTCACTATCAGTCTAGCTCCAGGCAATATCTATATCTCAACTTTCTCTATCGGGTAACCACCCACTTCTCAGGGAAATCTATTGGTCGCTAACATCACTATGGTTATCGATCTCACCTTGAAATCATAACCCGTAGCTACTGAGGTTTCACCTATCATATGGTTCCGTTAAGGAACTAATTCTCAGGTATTTAAAACCTAAGGTATCCTCACTCATATTTTCTCAGGGTTCCTACTCTCAGGTACTGGAACATAGGCAATGCTGAGTCATACATTGACCTAAGCACTATCTCTATAGTATCCCAATGGAATACTATGTTTCATACCGCAAAGTATTCATGCTTTAGCTTAAAGGAACTCAAATCCTTATGCTACATCCCAGGGGTTAAAAATCCTGAGATTTATCTCACTTAAGCACACTTTACTTCAAAGCATCTATCGGATCTGGGTACTAATACCGGAGGCGGGGTTTTATCTTAGACTCCGATTCCACATTAGAAGTCTTAGAGTTTTAGCATCGGAATCAATTTCATGTGCCATTGTTTTCTATCTACGGGTTTCAACTACCCAAACTTAACCCTTTTTCCTTTAGGGTATAGGTCCTTTTGTATCACAATACCAATATTATATCGGTACTCTTAACCAAGTTGTCCATATAATGCTCTGAGACTAGCTATGAAGCTAGCTCTGATACCAAAATGTAACATCCCAAATTCCAAATTACAAATTGTGTCGGATGACATTTGGTTTTAGAAAAATTCAACAAAATTTGAGGTGCTACATCAGAGTACTGCGGAAACGGAGAGCAATGTACTAACAAATGGACAATGACGAGTAGCTGGTATAAAAATACCCTGACATATGATGATGCCAGGCATATCTTGGTTATATTAAAAATTTCTCGAAGGAATGTTCATGTGATACAATATACAGAGCTTTATACAATTACATTTCTCAAAAAGTAACTATACAACCTAGACCAAGCCTTGACTAGACTTGGGGAAATGAACCTAACTCCGTTAACCGAACGAATGGCCGGGTAAGTGTCTATCATGGGGCCTCACCGAGTTCACGGCGATTGGCTGACCCACATAGACTAGCCTTGCCTTCGGCACCAAACTATTCGAAATAACTTTATTAGATCCATGCCTGACAATAGGCTCTGATAACTTCTTCTGGCTCTTGTCTCGACCCTCGGTGCATTATTACGACTTTGCCCCTTAGCTCCTTTATAAGACTCCGTCTACCAGTGCCTTCTCTGTTCCTGGTCCTTACCTGTACTATCATTTAAGACTGAGGTCCAATGCACATTGGACCTCAGGTAACGGTTAACCTCATGCTTATGTAACAATATATGCATAACAGATATTTCTAACATTACAGCAATGATCAAGCCAGTACGTCGTATGATCATTTGATAACAACTACAATAACATGTAAAGTTATCCCGGTTTGCAACATCCGTGCCACGATGTACGGTCGTGTCCTCAGCGCTAAGAAAACATAACGGCATTATTATGACTATAACCCGTGTAAAGCGTATTTAGTGATCTAGATACGGTTCCCTAGTCACGGTGCATGTCCGGGACGAGTTCTGTTCATGGTTTTATGAAAGTATCCACAACATATATAAGCATAACATAAGCATTAGAATCAATGTTACGATGCGTCGCGAACGTACCTTCCACCGTGAAATGGCCAAACATCCGGCCTTCGAACCCGACTCCGGACTTCCGGATATCCTAAAGGGTAACATCGTATCCATTAACTCATGAACAATATCCTAACAGATATCTTGGCCAAAAATTACTATTTTACCCCTGACTTCGCTAACTGGCGAAATTTTGTCAGAGCTTCGCTATTTTGACTATAATTTTCCAAAATTTTGCCATATATCTTTCTCCAACATTTTTTGAAATAAATATCATATTTGACCATAAAACATGATATCAACAATATATTGGAAGATTAAAGATCAAAATAACATCTACCCTAGAACTTCAAGAACTACCGAACTAAAACTAGAACTTAAAGCTAGAGACCGAAGAACTTACCCAGAGCTTTGCTACTTTTCCTCAAGAGCTCTTCCTTCTCTCTACCATCTCTCTAGATTTCGAAATTGCCCAAGGCAATTGGTGTGAGAATTCTCAAATGAAAGGGAGGCTATTTATAAGGAAACAATTCACTATTCATCACTTTATCATCTTGAACTCTAGCCATTGGATCTAGATTTTGTTTCAAGCTTCATCCTCCACCCTTGGATTGCCTTGGCCGACCTCCCCATACATCATCCCTCCAAAGATGATGTCATCCAAGTGATGTCATCCCTTGCTTTATGAGTTTCTACCGATAAAATCCCCTGTTCGGTGTTCTAATCGCGTAATCTTAAATAATCTCAAATATTCCTTAGCATAGCCTTGAAGGTCTAAGCTTCCTCTTGAGAAATATCTGGGTTAACAAAAATTATGATCCCATTAAGGGTATTTCCTAGCCTGCTGATCATTTTGGGACAAACGCCGTCGATTCTGAAAATGACTTGGGTATAACCAACTTCGGGATAAAAATTCACTTGTTCATAAAAAGTCGATGTTAGAAACCTAGTTCAAGGATTTCAAGGTAGGATTTAATTTCTATCAGTTCTCATTTATCCTATTTGCTTTTTCAACAAATATCTCTTTTTTCCTAAAATATCATGAT
Source organism: Acacia pycnantha (assembly GCA_025563575.1). NCBI lineage: Eukaryota > Viridiplantae > Streptophyta > Magnoliopsida > Fabales > Fabaceae > Acacia > Acacia pycnantha. Next base: position 377,903 of record JAMWYP010000297.1, on the reverse strand, counting down.
ATTACCTCAAACCCTTTTCACACTACTCTTTTTCTCTTCTTTTCCTTCAAAATTTTGGCTCCCTCTCTACCTCTTTGACTTGTCAACACATTTTAATATAATTAATTTATTCTCTAATTATCTAATTAAGCAATTATCCCATTGGTTAACTAGATAGATAATTATTCCATTAGCTAACTAGGCTTTAGGTGTTGATATAATTCATCTTATATTTTTCTTAATCAAATTTCATTAATTAGCAATTATTCTTATGCTAATCTTAATCCCTTATTGGTCACTAATCTTCAATTAGGGTTTGCACATAATTAACTTTGAATATCACCCTTACTCATGCTTAAACAATTAGTAATTAATTACTTATTTAATCACTTACTAATTGTTGACAATTTTGTTAATTAAGATTAATCATTTTCTCACAACTATTGCACTGACATTGGTAATTTATGCACCATGTATTGTTTTAAAAATCACGGGGCAACCTATGTTCCCCAAAATAATATTCTATTTTACCTCATTATTTTCCAAGGAAAATAATCTCATAAATTATCTAAATTAGAGACAACATACTTTCCTATTTTTAATAAATATTTAGTTTGCTCTTGGATTTATCATAATATTCTCAGGGTGTTTTATGACCCCATATATGCATTTAGGGATTTTTGGCACCTTTATTCCTTTTAATTTCAAGGGAAATTACCCTAAAATCATAAGATAAATACCACGAGTTTTTGGGACCATATATTCACCTATTTCCACTAGGTATTATTTAATAAATTATGATACTTATCATAAGTGAGAGTTTTAGGGTGTTACAATATGCATACTCGGTCAATCCATTTTATAAGATGTCTTTTAGAAGGAATTTTTGGTCATTTTCATAAGATGTTTTGACTTTTGATATTTTCAATAAGCATTAAATATTTTTATAAGAGTAGTGAGCAAGAATATAAATTAATATAGTGTTAGAGTTTGGTGGGATTGATAAGGGTTATATTTATAGATTCCCTTTAATTTTTCTTTGTTCTTTTAAAATCCTTTTTGGGGGCCAATCATTCACCGTTCAAATTATTAAATCCATTATAGTGTCATAATCATGTGGAGGTCAGAGTAATAGCTGGGGCATATAAAATCCAGAAGCAAACAGAAGAAATTCAAGAAGCCACTGAAGGATGAATTATGCCGAAGCTTACTATGAAAGGGGGGAAAACAAAAAGGAATAAAGTAGCCATAAAGCAGATCCACTACCTCCCATTATCAGGCCTATAAATATTCAATATGTCAGGCCTATAATTATATATAAGTGCAGAGATCTCATGTTTGCCCTATAACAGTTTATTATTAAAAAATTAAAGTAAAAATAAAGATGCTTCATTATATGACTATATATTAAAACTTTGCTATGCATAGTCTTTATTGATAAACTCTGGAGGAATAGAGAGACACAATTGAAAATGTGTCGCTTTGATCCTTACTATAAGTTCAGTCATAGATTTTTGTTTTTTAATCTTAAATATAAGTCTACTTAGAGGTTATTAATTTACCCTTATTTAATTCTTGTTTCGAATAGAGAAAGAGGGGGAGAGAAGTGAAAATGATTTGTGTGTGTGTGTGTGTATATATATATATATATATATATATATATAGAGAGAGAGAGAGAGAGTTTTAATAAGGGTAAATTTGAAAATTTTTATCAATTCAAGAAATATTTAATGATTTAACAACTATTACTCTTATTTCTTAGGATTTGAGACTTAATTAGTCAAAATTGACTTAAAATAAGGACATGAGTGGTACATGCTCCAAAGAATGAAATTCGACGAAACAAGTGGAGTTAGTTGAGGGGATAGCTAAGATCCTAAATGCAAGATTTTGATTAGTTTGTCTCCCAAATTTATAGTTTTTATGTAAACTTGTCATCTTTATTGATTAACATATTAAGAGGGTTTTGTGTCAATAAGTTGTTTTCTAAATTAAACAGTTAAAGATTGTATTTTTCAGAAATCAATACACATTTTTTTACAAAAAGTTAATTTAAGCAATTTATTTAATTTTTATAAATTAGTTATCTAACACTCACATTTAGGAATGAAGAATTATAAAGTGTGGTCAAAAGTATTCTTCTTTAAGGGGCTGTTTGGTATGTATAGGGGAGGGGAGGGAAAAGGAAGGGGAGAAAAAAATTTGATTTGAATTTTATTAAAAAAATAGAGGTGGGGTAGTGGTTAAAAGTTTTAAATTATTATTTCTTATTCTTTTATCTCACATATTTTCTTTATTAAATTTTATATCCCACTTCTCTAATTTCTTTCAAATTTAACTTAAGAAAAAAAATCCTCTTCTTTTCTCCCTTCCAAATCCCTCATATTAAAATGTTTCTAAAGAAAAGTAGGAATATTTACTCACATGCATGTTTATTATTGAAATATTAATAGATGTGAACTATGTGGTCCATGCATGCATTGGAAGTCACAAATCAAACCCATTTTCAAAAATATAAATATATGAACATCGTACAGGCTGACACATTCCTTGTATGGACATCCAATTGACACAACCATGTGTAATTCTTTGCGTTTTTTACAGAACAAAGCAAGCTCTTGCGTCAGGGTTAGGGGGTCTGGGTTTCAAAAATCTTCGTCGCCAGAACAAAGCATTTATTATGAAACTATCTTTGAGTCTCTTAACAAAGAAGGATGCCCTCTGGGTTCAATGTTTGCGGTCCAAATATAATTGTGGTAACTTCAGGGGCGGAGCCAGGAAAGGAAATTAGGGGGGGAGAAAATTACAAAATAAAGCCCAGTAGAGTCAGCATTTAAAATTTGGAGGCGAGAATTACAAAAATGGACCCAAAATTCACAGAAATTATGCTTTAGCCTCATAAATATTTTAATATTTTCATTTTAGTCCCTCTATGAGATTTTTTAATAGAGACTAAAGTGAAAATGTTAAAACTTTTAGAGGCGAAGTATAATTTCTAAAACTGGGTCCATTTCGTAATTTTAGGGGCGGGGCCACCCTATCCCCCTAATTCCGCCTGGGTAACTTGTCTCTTCCTAATATCTCCGAAAAGAGAAACTCCTCTTACGCTTGGAAAGCGATTGTTGAGGTTTGGGATATTTTTCTCAGTGGTGTTGGTAAAAAGGTCAATAACGGGGCAGGTACCAAGTTCTGGACTGACCTCTGGCTTCCTCTTGCTCAACCTATCTTATCTTTTATTCAGTTTCCCTCATCTCACAACAAGGATGAGACGGTTGGATCATCTTGTCAAATGGACAGTGGGACTACCACAGATGGCTTGGAGTTCTACCACCGGATATTATAAACATCATTTTACATCTGAATCCACCCTGCAAGAATTCCCCGGATTGCTTTACTTGGAGAGCAGCAAAGGATGGGAGTTTCACTGTAAAATCAGCCTACCAGTATCTCTCTGACAGTGAAGCAGCAAGTACTAACAGCTTTTGGGCCCATGTGTGGAAATGGCAACTTCCTGAAAAAGTTAAATATTTTATGTGGCTAGTTGGTCACGAGAGACTTGTCACCAACTCTCTTCGGGTCAGGAGGGGGCTTACCAACGACAATGGTTTCCCTTTTCAATGCAATAGTGAGGAAAGTGTGATCCACATAATTCGAGATTATGAGCGTGCTAGAAATTTTTGGAAATTGATTTTAAAACCTAACTATTTCTCTCAGTTTTTCTCTGGCAGCTTGTAGGTTTGGCTTAACTGGAATATCAGGCATAAGCCTGGCAAAGGGAAATTTCAGAACTTCTCATGGACAAGAATCTTTAGCTTGGGATGTTGGATTCTTTGGATAGCCAGATGTAAATTTCTATTTCAGGGAGAGAGCACAGAAACAAGGGAGATGCTACACCGGTACAGCTACCTTCTCATGGAAAATGGAGCAAATGAAAAGCTAAACCACCAGATTTTCCAATTGGACAAGATAGAGGAGAAATCATGGACACCCCCTCCTGAAAACACGGTCCGCATTGATGTGGACGGATCGGTGCTTCAACAACACCAAGCAGCGTGTGGGGGAGTTTTAAGAAATACTCAAGGGGATTGGTTGATGGGTTTTTACAAACCCCTTGGTCTACTTTCTGTTATTGAAGCTGAAATTTATGCTATCATGATAGGGTTACAAATTGGTCTTCAGATGGGGTTACAGAGAATCGTCATATACTCTGACTCTCTTGATGCTGTCAATATCCTTATGAGAGATTGCCCTACTGATCATCCCCTTAAAGATATTGATGGGGCGACTAGAGATCTTTTGTTCCAAGACTGGGACGTGGAGCTTCATCATACTCCAAGAGAAAATATCTCCTGTGCTGACATGGCCAAGAAGGGCCATAGTGTTGCCATTGGTACTGATGTGGTTATGATTCCTACTATCCCCAGAGATTGCCTGGATATAGTTTTGAAGGATAAGCAATCATGTAACTCTTAATATCTTTCTACTTGTTGTATTTGGGGCTAGAGTCCTATAATCTAGTCCCTATTTCACATTTTGAAACTTCGACTTGCCTTTATTATCCAAAAAAAAAAAGCAAGCTCTTGCGTCATCTCGGTCAAGAAAGTTCAATATCAAATCTAAAATATTATCTAAATTTAATTTATAGAGAATCTTATTGGTTATAAATAATTACATATAACATAATTCCTTTCACACTTATATACCCACACTCATCTAACTGTATAAATTCCATTACATGCATTATTTTTCAAAACGAGAAAAAAACATTACATATGCTAATTATTTAATAATACTCTGTTCCATGAAAATTTCTTTCATTGTATTTGTTTTTAATATTTGCAAGCAATCGTAGGAGCAACTTGACATATTTTAAATGTAGCAAATATTGTCTATGTAACATCCTATTTTCAAAAGCAGTATATATATATTTTTCATCAGAGTAGAGCATCAGAGCATAAAAGTAACTGATATATATATTCAAAATGCCAACAGTAGTGTGTCTGGCTGGTTATAACAGCGGTACATTATACGAGTGGTTCAAAAGTAATATACAACAACGGAAAGTCTTCAGCTGCAAAAAGAAATCTTCAGCTGGATCCCTAAGCGTGCTGCTTACTCTTCTCCTCGGTCCTCGGTCCTCCCGACCCTGAAGCTATGTTAAGAGCTGAGGTCCATTGCAATCGGACCTCAGGTAACGGTTAACCTCATATTTACATATACAACATATGGACTACAGACAACCAACATCAACAGTATAAGAGCACATAATACAAGCATCTCACAAACAGCGTATCCCGACGGCACATAGGCCCCCTGAAGCTTACCCTAGCAGCACATAGGCCCTCCCTTGAAGCGTACCCTGGCGGCACCTAGGCCCTTAGCAAATGTACCCTAGCAATACCTAGGCCTTCTGAAACGTACCCTGGCGGCACCTAGGCCACTAACAAGCGTATCCCAATACCCATCAACCATAACAACAGTACATAAACATACAATACACATAGTACATACACGCATACCATAAATATCAGAGTTAGGGTTACTAGTACGCGAACGTACCTTCATTGACGGTAATCAGCACTTCTGACGGAAAACGGTACGTTTGACAGCGGTACGTGATCACAGATATCCTATAAGGATAATATCACTTTAATCAATGTCCAACATTATAACAGGCATTTTAGGTATAAATTACCATTTTGCCCCTAGTTTGACTAATCGGCGAAATTTCGCTAGAACTTCGTTACTTTGACTCTAATCTTCCAAAATTTTGCCATAACTCTTCCTCCAACATTATTTTCAAAATTAATATCTTAATTACCCCTAAAACATGATATCTAATCATACTTGGAAGATTAAAGATCAAAACAACATCTACACTAAGAACTTCAAGAACTACCGAACTAAAACTATGAACCGAAGAACTTACCCTTGAAGAACCTCCTCTTCTTGCTCTCACTTCTCCGAGCTCCTCTCTCTAACTTCTCTCTACCCCTTTCTAAGAGTGATTTTGGTGTGAATTGTGAAGAGGCAAAGGCCCCTATTTATAGGAAAAGCCAAAGGATTACAACCCTTGGATCAACCTTTAAATCAATGGCTAAGAGGATGAAGATGTGGCCTCCTTCAACATCACTCATTTTCCTCTTCTTTCCTCCACCCATTTCGTCCCCTATGTCATCTTTTCCAAAGATGAAGTCATCCAAGTGATGTGACCCATGTGCTCTTTATGAGCTTCTACCGATAAAGTTCCCTGTTCAGTGTTCTAATCGCGTAATCTTGGAAAATCTCAAAAATCCGACAACATAGCCCTGAAGGTCTATTCTTCCTCTTTAGAAATGTCTGGGTTAACTAAATTTTTGATCCCATTCGAACATTTCGTTGCACGCCGAACATTTTCGGATAAACGTCTTCGGTTACGGAAATCACTTCGGGTAACAACATCTTCGGGACAAAAATCCACTGATTCATAATATGCCAAGATGTTTACCACCTCATCCCTGGATTTCAAGTTATGGCTTAGTTTCTATAGATTTTCATTTATCTGATTTTCTTTTTGAATATCAGATAGCTTCTTAGCCAGTCTAGTATAACCTTTTTCAGTTACGGAAATAACTTCGGAGGTAACCTACTCCAAGCTAAAAATTCACTTGTTTATAATAAGTCCTGATGTTAGCTACCTAGTTCATGGTTTTCTAGATAGGATTTAATTTCTATCGGTGGTCATTTATCCTATTTGCTTTTTCACAGAATATTCTTTTTCCTTAGAATATTCTTCAAACCACAACCTTGTTCACACTACACATTCTTTTTCTTCCTTTTCTTTCTTTTTTTTTTTTTGAAAATTGAAGGCTACTTCTTGGCTAAGTTTTTGACTTTTCAACTCTTTTTAATCACTTAGATTATGCCTTAATTATCTTAATTAGTAATTATCTTATTGCTTAACCCTTTGTTGGTTAATTAAGCCTTAGAGATTTTATGTAATTTACCTTATACACTCCTTAATATGCCAAATTACTTAACAATATTCTTTATACTAATCTTGACCCTTCATTGGTCATTAATCTCTACTTAGGGGTTGTATATAATTATCTTTGAATATATCATTTTCTCATGCTTAAACAATTAGCCAATAATTATTTATTTAATCACTCACTAATTGTTGACAATTTTCTTAATTAGGATTAATCATTTCCTCACAACTATTGGACTGACATTTGTATTTTATGCCCCATGTAAAATATTAAAAATCATGGGGCAACTTATGTTCCCCAAAATAATATTTAATTTCGCCTTATTATTTTCCAAGGAAAATAATCTCAAGAATTCCCTAAATTAGAGACAACATACTTTCCTATTTTTAATAAATATTTAATTGTCTCTAAGGATTTTATCATAATTTTCTCAGGGTATTTTATGACCCATAAATGCATTTTAGGGATTTTGACCTTTATTCCCTCAAATTTCACTAGAAATTTCCCTAGAGAATACGATAATTATAAGTCCAGATTTGAGATCACATATTCACCTATTTCCAATAGGTATTAATTACTAATTTATGATATTTATCATAAATACGATTTTAGGGTGTTACGATCTGAAATAATATATTAAAATTTTCTTAAAAAGAAGTATTAACATTCTTTAAATAACTGAAATTTTGTCAAATATACTAATATTTTTTTAAAAAAAATATCCATGAAAAATTTAAAAAATGAAATAGTTCATTTTTATATATTATAGTAGTATTTAAATAGTACTAAAAATGAGTGTGTGTGTGTGTGTAAAATACTATTAATAAGGGCCACAAACACAGGGGTAATTCATTTTTTTAAAAAAAAAAACCATAGTTAATGATGGAAAAAAGAGGTAGGTTGAATGTTGAAGACTCCAATGTTTAACAGGTATGACGGTGTTTTATTTGCAAGACCTTGTATTTATGATTGACAGTTGGTATAGTTTATCATAATAAATAGTGCCCATGATTGCATCATCCTTCAGAAAAATACACGTGCTTATAAAAAAGAGAGTAAAATACTCTGACCACCCTCTGTTTTACCTCAATTACACAAACCTCCTCTCTATTTTGAAAACCCATATAAACCTCCCTTGAAATTAAACATATGTTACACAAACCTCCCTTATATTTTGAGATTATATTTACATCCACCCAAACTGTTAGTTGATTGTTAAGTTTGACTTTTGAACCCTTTTTTTTTGTGTAAAATATTCTAACTACCCTCTTGTCTTGCTTTAATTACATATACATCTCCTCTATTTGGAAAGCATACGCTTAAATCCAAACAGTTAACTCCGTTAAGAATATTCTAAAAGATTCCCAAAATATATTTTTAACTAAAGCTTATATAAAATTAAAATTTATTTACTATTTTACCCTTAATACTAATTTTTTAACTAAGTATATATATAGAAACTTACACATAGTTGATGTATTTATTTTGTCTTACATATTTTGACACCAATTGTTTTAACCTCAAGATCCCACTTTTCATTTCTTTTACTTTAATCGCTTAGCCCCATTGCATTATAACAGTCGTTCATGTTTCTTTTTTAGATTGGGGAATCACCACTACTACAAAAATGCTAAACAATGACCTAAATAAGACCCAATTAACGACCCTTTTCGAGGGCGTCTTGGAGGGTAGAGGAAAATTTCCAAAATGACGACTGATCCAAAATTAGGTCGTCTTATTAAGCGACGATATTAGATCAATTCGCCTTAATAAGCGACGATTTGAAATCAGTCGCCTTATTACCTATATAAGGCGACGATTGGAAATCGAATCGCCTTATATAGGTAAATAAGAAGATAGAGAATTCGCCTTAAAGGCGACACGATATTCTTATCGTCGCCTTAATTTCAAGAAAGGCGACTGATTTTTAAATCAATTCGCCTTTGTTGAAAAGGCGACGATATTCGAATCGGGTCGCCTTATCGTAAAGGCGACTGATTTAAAAATCGAGTCGCCTTTGTTGAAATTTTTTAAAAAGTAAACTACAAAATATGAACATCTACCAAGGCAACGAAGAATCACACTCTAACGGAAGAATCAGCCGAAACCACCACAAGCAACGAAGAATCTCACTCTAACACAATACATAAACAATCCTCGAGTTCCTCGCTTATCCCTCGTCATGCCGAGATTGTATCGTCGGCACGATAGATAATCTTTGCGAACTCCATAGCCTCTTCAACTACATATCTCTCAACTATTGAGGCTTAGGCGATAAGGGTTTTAGAATACCCTTTTAAGATCTTCATGTATCGCTCGAAAGGGTACATCCACCTTAGGTAAAGCGGACCAGCGCAGTCTTACCTCCCTTACCAAGTGCACTATCAAGTGCACCATGATATCAAAAAAGGCGGGAGGGAAATGCATCTCTAGTTGGGACAAAATAATATAACCCTCATTCTCCAATTCATCCAACTTTTCAATGTCAATGACTTTGTTGCGAGATAGCATTGAAGAAAATACTCAATCTTGTTATAGTGGATCGAACTTCATCTTTCATAATGCCTCTTATAGCTATTGGTAGTAGTTGTTGCATCAACACATGATAATCATGGGACTTCATTCCCACTAACTTCAAATCGTTCGTTGAGACACACTTTCTCAAATTAGAAGAATATCCTTGTGGCACCTTAATGTCATATAGACATCCACACAAACTTTTCTTCTCGCTTTTGATAGTGTATGAGTTCTTTGGCTCCATGTATGCCCTTTTACCATCTTCCATTACTCGTGGATGTAACCTTTCTCTTATTCCATGTCAACCGTATCTAGTCTCGCACTAATTCCATCCTTAGTCTTCCTGGTATGTGCAAAAGTGCTGACAAGGCTATCACAAACGTTTTTCTCCACATGCATCACATCAAGGCGTGTCTCACATCAAGACTACGCCAATATGGAAGATCAAAGAAAATTGATCTCTTCTTCCATATATTCTTCTCACTCGCCTTCCTTTCTTTGCTTACCCAATATGACGTTGATATGTTTCACCCGACTATAAACGTCCTCTCAGGTTAACGCCTTTGGAGCCGTATTACGCTCCGTGGCCGTTAAACGCTTTCTTAACTTACGATATGGGTGGAACCGATGAAGAAACCTCCTGTGGCCGAGGTAGACCGTTTTTTTCCGTGCTTTAGTTGATGGAAGTTTGTGTACTGCTTCACATATTGGACATGCTTTATGCCCTTCACACTGTACCACGACAAATTTCCGTATGCGGGAAAGTCGTTTATCGTGGTAAAAATCATTGCACGCAACTTGAAGTGCTCCTTCTTATATGCATCAAACACATCTACGCCTTCCTCCACAACTTCTTCAAATCCTCAACCAAAGGCGCCAAGTACACATCGATATTGTTCCCGGGTTGTTTTGGTCCGAAATCATCATAGAAAGCATCACATACTTGCGTTTCATACATAGCCGGGAGGTAAGTTGTATATTCCAAGGAGAACAGGCCATGCACTATGGGTCTTGCTAAGAGTTCGATACGGTTGAAGCCATCTGTACAAAGCCCAGTAGAAGGTTTCTTGGCTCCTTTGCCAAATTGAGGAACATTTCGTCTATTTTCTTCCATTGCGGAGAGTCACCGGGTCACAAAGATATTTTCCATCGGATATTCTCTCATCGAATGCCATCTCAACTTCTTCGCCGTTGCTTCACTAGTAAACGAGACGCTTAAGCGAGTGGAATTATTGGAAGATACCACAATGCCTTCAAAGGTTGCCTTTTTGTTGTGCGCTCTCCCGAAACACTAACTTTCTTCACTTTGTATCGTGAAGTTTTACACTTCGGACAATTACGAGGCCTTCGTACTCGTTTACGTACAATATGCGAGTCATTAGGGCAAGCTGTGTATCTTTTTATACTCCATACCCATCGTAGACAAGATTTTCTTGGCCTCATACATACGATTTGGAAGTACATTATCAGCGGCAACATATCACACAACAATTCAAGCAGCGACGTGAAGCGCTATCGGTCCACCCACAAGTTGCCTTTAAGTTGACCAAATGTAAGGTTGCGATCAACCGTGTATACTTAGTACACCCATGGAACAAATGTGTCTCTGCGTCACTCCGCACGCTTTCATATTCACCCGATTGTGCAAAAGATTCGCCTCAACATCATTAATCATTTTCTCCATTCCATCATCATCATCTACCTCAACTTCATTTGCATGGGGCCTTGGGGTACTTACTTCCTCACCATGCCATATCCACGTTGTGTATCGAAGGTGTATTCCATCACAAAGTAGGTGGTCCCTTATATCGGCAATAACCCTTCGACTCCCATTTAAACAATTAACACATGGACAATAATACATCCCATTTTTGTGGCCACATTCCTTCTAGCAAATTCAATAAACTCTTCCACCCCATTCTCATATTCTTCACTAGTTCTCAATGCATTCATCCAACTATGACCCATTTTATTACAACCTAACATTTCCAACAACGTCAAGTTCATGTCAATTTCAAGAACGACATGTTTTCTTTTAAGTAAATTTCGTGACATTTCCCCTTAAAAGTAAGACATCCCAAAATTTCAATAACAACCAATTTCACTTAATAACCTAAACTTACTAACTAAACCAATTTCGGCTAAACAATTTATCAATTATGTAAGATAAAGAAACCATAGAGCCATAGAGTCAATGTTTACTTAAAGTAAACGTGCTTTTTACAACAGATTAAAGCTAGAAGTGTTTTGCATTGAATTAATTGCTATCAAAGTATTACCTTTAAGGACATTGGGGCCTTAATCATAAAGCGACTCTCAAGAGATTACGATGAATATAGAAGTTCGATAGGGAAAAGTAACACAAAGCACATCTAACGAGAATCAATGAATGACCGGAGGCATAAGAACAACCAAAACTAAACCACTATCTAATCACAAAATACTCCTATAATCCTTCAAAATCAACTACTACAACCAATCGGTGTGACATGACCAATTTAATGAAGCTTTAGACAATTTAGTTGGCCACCAAATTTACTTGAATAAAAATCTACAAATAAGAGCAGTTCCAAATTGTATTCTTTTTAATTAGCAAGAAGTACATTACCAATTAAATGGGGTTTGGAATCAAAGAACAAGAAGAACGAACAAGCTTACTTGGTTTCGCGAGGTTTTGATCGGGAAGGAGGTGGAGTGAGCGAGTGAGAGCGGAATCCTAATCAGAAGCAAAAATCCAATCTATAAGCAAGAAGCATTAACGATTAAAATGGGTTATTAGGAATCAAAGAACTTAAGAGTAACATCCGAACAAGCTTACTTGGGTTTGGTGGGTCTCTTCGATCGGCGAAAGAGGCGGAGTGAGCGAGAGAGTCTTGTGATCGATCGGTGACGACGGCGGAGACGAAGGAGCGACGGCGGAGACGTACGGCAAGGAAGCGACGAAGAGCGGAGAGAGTGAGTCTGAGAGGATTTCGCAGCCTCTGTCGGAGTATGAGTGTGTGAGGGAAAATGAAGAGGCGCGAGTTTATTAACCTAAAAAAATTGACTATAGGCGACCTGAATCATCTTTCGGTCGCCTATATTCCAATTTTTGCGACACAATGAGATCGTCGCCTATATTTTATAAATGGCGACGATTCGATTCGGTCGCCATTTATAAAATATAGGCGACCTGAATCAGAATCAGGTCGCCATTTATAAAATATAGGCGACCTGATTCTGATTCAGGTCGCCAATATTATTAAATTTTCTAATTAATATTAAAAGAAAATCCTTGGCGCCAAACAAAAAATTCAGGGAGCGAAGAATTGACACATTAAAGACGTCATGAAATATATGTAGGTCGCCATAAATGAATTTTATTGAAAAAAATTAAATTCTTATTCGGACGCAAGGCTCAACTTCCTTAAATATAATTACAAGAATGCCACCGCCTTCACTTTGGACGTCCTATTTCTAAATAAGGACGTTTTTAGAAATAGTAATATCAATTTTTGTAGTAGTGACCATTGCCAGCGAACATCAGCTTGTCTTGAAAAATGCAGAGCCAATCCTTGACCCACTCTGTAAGCTTCATCTCTGAGAAACCTGAGATTTTGTGAAGTCCTTTCCTATGTCACACAAAAACAAATGTCCTCTCGAGGTTTTATCTCAGGCAAAAACAAGAGTAGAAGCTCCTTCAACGTAACCCCAAGAAGACCCATCTTTGGTTTCGGAAAAAGCAACTTCTGTAGAATTGCAGATAAATGGGTCATTGGCAGCAAATTAAATGGGATAGTGGGTTGGGGGTATTATTGGAAAATAACCAACATTTACATATTCTAAATTGGATCATTGACCCAATTTAAGATTTATTTAATTTACCAACCTAATATAGGATTTTTCTATTTCAACCATCTTTATCCAAAATTTTCCCAAAAATTTAACCCAATCTTGTCAGTTTTACCTACATTAAATATAAGCCACTTGTTATGACTCTCCAACAAATTGCTACTCATTGTTTCTCGTGTGCTCTCTTTATGAATTAGGATATATTTGTAAAGAAAAATATACAACTCACATATTTATTCTTTTTATCAAGCAATTTTATTTGTTGTTTTTTTTAATAAAAAGTACATAAGGGAGTATACTACTTAATGCATTGATGAAACAGGACACATTCATTCACGGTCCTCGTTAACATGCTAAACAGGTTTTATTTTTACACCATATATGATGGTAAACAGGTTATTATACGTATAATTATGTATTTTGACGATTATTTTGGTTTCATATTGACTTCTATATGGTACCAATGAAGAAGGAAAACATCACTGTTTTGATTTACGTCATCACTTTGCCGCGAGGAGCTTAAATGATTTCCAATTTAAAAAGTATATCTGTTTATTTTAGCCAACTAATGTTTTTTGCCAACGTTTTAGCCAAATAATTAATTTACATATTAGAAGTTTACAAACTTTGAGATATTTTTTCTTGAGCATATATATTGGTAAAATAATTGGTTCAGATAGATATAAGATTGGTTGTCGTGGGTGGGTGGGGGAACTAAAACTGGAAATTTTTAATTATGATAAATGACTATACATTTTTCTCTTTGTTGCCTTATTAAAGTGAACAAACTCAGTTCTCACCACACAGATACATATAGAAGATTTTCTTTTCTTTTTCCTCACATTCCCATATTTACAGTCTTGTGTCAGAGACACCCTCTAACAAAGAGCTAAAGAAAGAAATGACATAGACACCAACAAAGTCATTGAGATATTGATCTATCATATCGACGATTGGTGGATTCAGATATAACAGTTTTTTAGCAAGTTTTGGAAAATAACCCTTGGCAATTAGATTCGATGTACATTCCCTCTTGGTATCATAAGACACATCTTCATTAACTAATGAAAGCAATCTCCATTGCTATATTTACACACACACTGCAATTAATATATTCAATTATGATAGAGGAATATGGGGCTGTGGGTGTCTTTCTACAGCTCTCTTTCATTTGTCCAGACTTTGGGATAAGAGACTCACTAATTTATAAATTTCTTCTTACCATCATTTATCATGTGTAATATATATATATATATATATAGTCATGTATTCCTGTTTTTCCCAACGGGTCTGAAAGAAAAGTTATAAAAGTATTCAGAGATGTTATAAAACCATACAATTTACAAATAACAAAATAATTAACAGGGTAGTTTTTTTTTTTTTTTGGGAAAAAATGTATTTTGTTGATATTAATTGAATGTCATGTTTAAAAAATCAAGCGTCTCTGTTGAGTTAGTGTGAAAATCGTCAGTCCCAAAATGTTATCTAGCTAGGGGTAATTACACAATGATCCTGGGGAAAAGAAATAACAAGTAAATTATATCTAAGTCTCATGATAATTTGATAATTAAGTTAGATTAATTTTAAATATGAAAATATTACTTACATATAAATACTAGCTAGATAAAAATGAATAAATATAATACTTGAAATGGCCAAACTAACATAAATGACATGAGGAAAATTATAACATGGGGTCACAAATGGGCTTACTCTTGACGACCAACTTAGGTCAGAAGGATCATGCCTAAAAGCTTATTTTATAGTGGTTTGACCTTGGGTCATTAGTATTTTCCCTTCTAATTATATATATATATATATATATATATATATCCTCTTTACCCTCCCATCACATCTGTGTAGTGGCTCTCTCAATATGTTGCAATTTTGAAATCTAAATTTGAACGGAACTTCAAATTTGCATCCTTTGATTCTGTTGCTTTGCCTATCTAATGTTAAGGTCTGATCTTGTGTCCCTTGCAACTTGAAGGCTTACATTATAAGGGAAGAAGCTTGCAGAGTCTCATTTTGATTGCATGTTTTTTACATGTTTGGTTGAATATAATAGAAAGTCAGCTTCTGTAAGAGAAGTGACTATTTGAAAAGCTTAGTTTTTTCGTCCGTGTCAAGTCCTTATCCATGTGCATTTATATCCATTAATAATTGGCAACCACCTCGTCTGGCCCTGAGCTTCTCTGCATTAATTCTGAAGAAGAGCATTGATGATCTAGCTCATCTTTTTCTGCTTTTCTCACCTCGCGGAACCTCAGTTCATCTACTTCTTCAGTTCTTCCTGTTCTCTCATCCTTTTTCGACGGTGCCTTTCTCTTCGCCGTGCCTCTCATCTCTTCTCCACTCTCAGTGGTTGTCAGAGGTCCCCAGCTCAGTCAATATTTCTCCTGCGCTTTCTCTCTCGCCGGCAGATCTGTGCATTTAACCAAGGTCGAGCTACGGAAGCTTAGAGTGTGGATCTGGGCTTGGGTCTGGTCTGCTCATCCGACATTTCAACAGGTTGGGTATGTTTCTCTTGCGTTTTTGCTCCTTCAACAGATCTGGTCGAGCTTATCCGCTTGTATAGTGCTTGCTTGCAGTTATCTGGTTTAACCACGCCGTCGTTTCTTGTTGCTTATGGTTTTGTCTTCTGATCTGGTCGAGCTTCTTTTGCTGATCGATATGTCTTTGGCTTATGGTTTTGCAAGATTATTCACGGAATAAATCAATTGTATTATTTTCAAGGTGAACTTGTCACTTTCCTGTTTGGCAGAACAGAGTGTTTTTGGCCTTTAGGTCCTTAGCGTGCAGTTTACTGATGCCCCAGAATATTCCGTGATCCCATATTAGTTTTAAGGGTATTTTCTCTGCTTGATTCGTAGTTACCAATAATATTTAAAAAAAAAAAAAAAAAAAAGTGGATGTTCCTGTTTGGAAGGACTAGCCCTGTTTCTTTGGACGATGCTGGGAAACAATCTCTGGGAACCTTAAATTGGAACGCTTTTATGATAGTTCTCAGAAAACCTTAAGCCTGTAATTTAATCATTCAGTGCAACATTGGCCCCGATATAAGAAGGTGAAACTTCACAAGTATCCGTGCTTGCATGTGCGGAGTGGTTCTCCCCACATGTTTCATTGATACTTGACCTGGTTGGAACCCAGGCGCCTTCCCCCGAGTTGGCAACGGAAGATGAACATTTAACATGAATTTATTTATTGGAGAAGGTAGCTAACTTATGCAAATGTTGTTCCTGTTGTCCACATTAGCTAGATGCTGTTTGAGGAATGGCTTATGTCTAAGAATTTTGTGTTATCTTGAAATATATTTGGATTTCGTGTTATCCCACCTATATGAACTTAAATCAGATTGTGTCAGCTTATTTCCTCTTGCAATCAGTGCAACAGTGAGACCTATTCTCCTCTTAGATTTTGGTCATTTCATTCCCTGAATATTTTTCTTTGTTTCTAATTTCTAATTTTTAATACTTGTTTTTTTTCCCAAGGGCGTTGATTTTCTTGTTCTTTATCCAAGATTTCTGTTTATTTTTGTTCAGCTGTCTGTTTGTATCAATTATTAATATTCTCTGACTGATGAAAAAATCAGAATATTTTCAGAAGATAATCAATGAACTCCTAAATAATAATTTATGTTCATATTATTGAATTTCTGACAAAGGTTTTGTCGAGATTCAGGAAGAAGTTGCACGAGAGCTTAATATACCTGTTCAGTTGCAATGTTTTTGGTTTTGGGCAAAGCGCAGAAACAACGCATATAGGCCAAACAAATAGACCATTGACATCTCGAGGAGAAGCTCAATCTGTGAGTAATTTTCACTCCTTGTGATAGTACCGAAAAGGGAATAGAGAGAAAACAAGTGCAAAATCATTCATGAAAAACGCAATGGTCACAGGTACAGCATGTATATCCTCCTGTCTATGCCACGTCACTACTAATTACTCTTTCTTCTAACTAACCTGAGCATATCTCTACTGTTTATTTACTATAAAGCCCCTTAGTAGAGATTACATATATCAATTACTCCCCCCCTTAAAAAGAATCCTTGTCCACAAGGATTTACGTAAATAGGAATTGCAGCGGTAGAGAAGTCGGGGGTTGGTTCTGTATGGTGAAAGATCCTCCCAAGTAGCATCTTACGGTTGAGACAGCTTCCACTGGACCAAAATCGGAGTTACGGGAAGGTTGTGGCGACGAACGATCTTACGACTTAAGATGGTCTCTGGTTCAAGTGCAAATTGGCCTTGGTCATCTGTTGTGGGCAGCGGCCAACAATAGGAGTAGCAGGGCCGACATGCTTCTTAAGGAGAGAAACATGGAATCTGGGTGCACCCTAGTTGTAGGAGGAAGTTCCAACTCATAGGCCACAACTCCTATTTTTTAAGACTCGAAATGGCCCAAAATACTGGCACAAGTTTGTGAAGGGAAGAATTATTCAATAAATTCTTAGGAAAGGATGGAGCTTAAGATAAACCATGTCCCCTATAGCAAGGCGACGTTCGGATCGGTGCTTGTTAGCTTGCTGCACCATTCGGTGTTGTGCCTTCGGCAAGTGTGTCTTGAGAAGTTGCAGGAGCTGTTTCATGAGATAAGCAAGTACGATCCACCAAATCATTAGAAGAGTCCCCGTGATATAAGGAAGGTGTACGGTGGAGCTACACCATAAACGACCTCAAAAGGAGTCATGCCAATAGCGAGTGATAGGTGGTATTATACCACAATTCAGCAAGTGACAACCACTTCACCCACTGTCGAGGAAATTCCCGGTCATGCAACGGAGATAGCACTCCAAACAGCGATTAAGAACTTCCGTTTGCCCATCTGTTTGAGGGTGATAAGCGGAGGAATAGTGTAGATTTACCCCATATAAGCGAAATAACTCCCTCCGAATTTACCACCAAAAATAGGATCTCTATCATTAACAATAGATTTAGGGAACCCATGCAATTTAACGATATTATCCATAAAAACAGTGGCCACATCCACAGTTGTAAAGGGATGTTTTAGCGCCATAAAGTGAGAAGCCTTAGATAATCTGTCAACCACAACTAAAATGGTGGTTTTAGCATATGATTTGGGAAGACCACTAATGAAGTCCATGGATAATTCGGACCGGACATGATGCGGAATAGGCGGGGTTGAAGAAGACCCGGGAAGCAACCAACTCGGGTTTAAATCGTTGGCAAATAGTGCATTCGCGCACAAAATTACGGACATCTTTTTCCATACCCTTCCAATAGAAAAAGAAGAGATCCTCTTAAAGGTAGAATTGATACACAGTGTCCTCCAATGCCATCGGCATGAAAGAAAGACAGCAAGTACGTGCGAAGGCCCATGCAATCACTGCAACTACAAGCTTGCCTTTGCGTTTGACAAGTGGTGGTGCCAAGTGAACTTAGAATGGGATGTTGGATCCAATTCAAGGGTCCTAATCGAGAGGCGTAGCTTGTCATCAGTCAACCAAGAGTCTCGAACGCGATCATAAAGAGGTGAAACAGGAGTAGAAAGAGCCAAAACGAATCTTGACTCGCTAGAAAGAGCATCTGCAGCTACATTATCACTACCTTTCTGTATACAATCTCATAGTGTAATCCCCACAATTTGTGCAGCCATTTAAATTGCTCTGGTGAGATCTCGCTGTTCCAATAAGTGTTTAAGGGGCAAATGATCGGTACGAATAATAAATTTGCGACCCCATAAATAAGAACGCCACTTGTTTGACAAGAAAAGGATAGCAAGTACTTCCTCTCGTATGTAGATAAGTGTCGCTTAGAAGAAACAAGTCCCTTACTAGCATAAGCCAAAGGATGGCCATTTTGAGATAAAAAGCCCCCAAACCCGAACACGAAGCATCGGTCTCAACAACAAAGGTTTCATTAAAATCCGGCAATGCAAGAACCGGAGGAGACATCATAACCTCCTTAAGAGTTTGGAAAGCCATGGTAGCCTCGGGAGTCCAAAGAAACTTTTCGGTCTTTTTCAACAAATCACCAAGGGTCGACTAATAGAGCTGAAATTCTTAATGAAACGGCGGTAATAACCGGTAAGACCAAGGAAACCACGCAACTCGCGAAGAGAAGAAGGTATGGGCCAAGAAGATATGGCTAATAGCTTCCGAGGGTCACCTGAACCCCTGGGCGAAATGAGATGCCCCAAATAGTCAATTTGTGTTGCAGCAAAAGTACACTTAGAAGCCTTCGCAAAAGTTGATGTTGTTGTAGAACGAGATAATGTAGTCTCTAAATGTTGTAAGTGGGAATGCCAATCCTTGCTATACACTAGGATGTCATCAAAGAAAACCAAGATGAATTTGCGCAAGAAGGGTTTAAAAACGAGTTCATGAGCCCTTGAAAGGTGGCGGTGCGTTAGTGAGACCAAAGGCATAACTAAGAACTCATATAACCCCTCGTGAGTACGGAAGGATGTTTTGGCAACATCATCCTCCTTCATTCGAATCGATGATAACCACTCGTAAATCAAGCTTAGAAAAAAGTAGATCCGGTGAGTTCATCAAGTAATTCATCAATTACTTGGAATAGGAAATTTATTCTTTACGGTGGCCTCATTCAATCTACGATAATCAACACAAAACCTCCAAGTACCTTCCTTCTTCTGTACCAAAACCACAGGAGCAGCAAAATCACTAGAGCTCTCACGGATAATGCCATTAGCAAGCATTTGGAGAATCGATTTTCAATCTCGGTCTTACGGACAGGACCATATCTCGTATGGTCTCGCGGTGATAGGTCTGCTCGTTTTGCGGGGGAATGGAGTGATCAAATCGCCTAGAAGGAGGCGGACCATCTGTTCCGCAAAGACAAAGACATTAAATTGTTGTAAAAGTGACTGTAAATCCACTCGTTGGTCATCGGATATATCGGTAGTAGAATCTAAACTCGGGAGCAAGTGAGAGGGAGAATGAATTAGATACAATTCATTGGCCACAACAAAATCCCGAATAGTGAACACCTCCTCGGGTTGAAGTTTCATATCGGCCCCAAGTCCTTTCAATTCAACCGATTGGCCGTGTGAATAAAACTCAAAAGTTTTCAAGTCCATGTCCATGGTAAACCGACCCGAGTCTTCAACCATTGGACTCCCGAATAGCATCATAACCACTAATCTTCATAATTAAAAAATCGAAGAGAAGTACGAACCTCCCATTTCCCAGTTCAACCTGGGCGGTGCTTAGAGATGCGGACCCTACGAGAATCGGCAAGCTGTCGGGTGAATGGGTGGTCGCTCGTGCGTTCCCGACCTTAGGCGTTTGGCAATCGAAGCATCCGAATATTGTGTGTACTCCCGGTGTCAATGAGAATAATGATCTTCGGTTCTTTATACAGCCCATTAGCTTCGAGTAGATGTATTTGTCGAACCCTCCACAAAGATTAATAGTACCATCGGCGGCGCCCGTGCATCACCAATGGCATCCTCGAATGGTCTTCTTCCTCATCAATCACCAAGGTGAAGAGATGGGATTCCTTGCAACGTGACTGGGGGCAAATTTTTCAGGCACCAGTAACATAGGCCCTTCCGGCGTTTTTCATCCATTTCCTTCTTGGAGAGGCTGCCGAGTGGGTTTCGACGGTGGGGAGCTGGCCGACGAGAGTGTTGATGGAGAGGAGCAATGACTTGGACCTTGGAGGAGAATGATGCTACTCCGGGAGATACGGTGGGTTGTGGGCTGGTTTTAGAGCCCAATGCCCGATCGATCCAAGACCGGATCCATAAGGGCGACCCACTAAATCGAAGCTGGATCCGAAGAGCGACCCACCAATTGAACTGAACGCCGATAACGCTGCGGAAGATGTTCGTGAAGAGCGAGAATGGTGGCTTCCTGCAAACGTGCCGAGCTCATTGCTTTGGCCAATGTGGAGGGTGCGCCGTTGAGTACCAATTCTTGGATATCGGCGCGGAGGCCACCAAGAAATAGATGAATGGCAACGTCTTCTAACATCCACTTCGAAAGTAACTCATCAAATTTCTTCTCATAGGCAGCGATAGTGTCATCCGCTTCTTTGTAGTTTCTTAAGCGCAATTAATGGATTCTCATCCCCGACCTCTGTAAATTTGGTCTCCAATTGCTGGAAATAATCGTCCCACTTGACTTGAGAGAAGGGACGGTGGCGCATAAAATTCTCGTGCCATCGAAGGGCATGGCCTTCCGGATGGATGCCGAGTAAACGGATACGGTGTTCGGGAGTGCCGTCGACTTCGAAGAATTGGCGACAACGGTATGCCCACCACGAAAATCGGAGCCATCAAAACGGGAAACTCCACACGACTCTACTTAGTCGGAATGAAGTAAGATGACGGGGATTTTGCAGCTCTGAAACGAGCCAAAGGGAGGAATGCGAGAGCCGTGATGTAACCGGAGCTGCCATCTTGACCTCCGTGACCGGGAATCGGTGGTTTTCCGGCAACCAAACCGAAAGAGGTGAAACGAGTCTCCATAGTCTTCATTCCTTCCTCCAGGCGACGCCATTTGCTTCAGGTCACTCATATCTTGGGAACTCTGTTCAAGACGAGTATGCATGGCGGCTTGGAGCATCTCCAGACGGTGTTCCAGATCGCCCGACGCTCATGGGATCGTGTGTCGGCGGCGGCGCCATGGCCGGACAGTGGCTCGATACCTTTGATAGTACCGAAAAGGGAATAGAGAGAAAACAAGTGCAAAATCATTCACGAAAACGCAATGGTCACAGTGCAGCATGTATATCCTCCTGTCTATGCCACGTCACTACTAATTACTCTTTCTTCTAACTAACTCCGAGCATATCTCTACTGTTTATTTACTATAAAGCCCCTTAGTAGAGATTACATATAACACCTTGCCTATTTGGAAATCAAGTTTCTCTGCTTTTGTTTTGTTTTGTTTTTTGTTTTTTTGCTATGTCTCTGCTTTTGTATTTCATAAATCAAGTTGGCTATTATATGTTGTACCCTCCTTCACAATCTTAGTTGTATGGGAGTTTCCTCATATAGTGAAGTTTCATTTGTTTGGGATATCTATTTGCTTGCTTCATTGTCACTCCTCGATAGGAGAGGTTCTATTGTCCCTTTCAAAAAGGAAAAATCTTGACATTTTGGAATGAATGTCCATCAATCAAAACGAACCACCTTATTTTTGCCGACTAGACTCATGGGCTAAATTATTATCCATGTTACACTGGCCACTCAAAAGCTCTCCACCACGTGATAAAGATCGGCTAAAATCCACAGTACATGCCCAAACCGTGGGTCTTTTCCTCGCATTGAACTAGTGGGGTGTCGCAGCTCCTCATTGAACAAGTGGAGCAGTCCCTTATTGAACCAATGTGATAGTCCCTCATTGAACCAGCGTAATAGTCCCTCATGGAACCATTGGGACAATAGAAAGTCAACCATCATGTATCAATGAAGGCTATATCACTTAGTGAAACAAATTACTTCACCTCATCCCAATCTAATAATCACAATAATTATCAATAAATAGCTCAACGAAATTTTTTCAAGATTTCCACATTCATACAATGCTATTCAAATCATCTTCATATACATGACATAATGTCTAAATTCTCACCTCATCCAACCCCCAAAAAAAAATAAAATAAAAATAAATATAGAGATAGTTAAAGGCTGTAATTTCCAAGTAAGAAAAAAATCTCAAAAACAATAATTAATCATTCCAACACCAAATTTCTGTTTCCTTTAAAAATTCAAATCACTCAATTAAATTTTTAATGACTTCCAAATAGCTTACTTTAACGAAAAAAAAATCTCAAATCTAAAATTTCAAGCTTTAATCTCAAAACTACACCATAAAAGATTCAATAATATCTCCAACAAAATCAGATCAATCATTTAACTCAAATTTAATTGGTGAAAATACCGTGTGTGTGTGTGTATATATATATATATATATAGCCCTAAACTTTTAAATACACATTAAATTTCTGAATTCTCGTGGTAACCAATAAATAAATTAAAACCCATAGAACTTGACTATTAAAATAGGGAATATGATTTCGCATTTACCGCAGAAAAGTTTTTCGTAGCAAATCGATATGGTGCCGTTTCATCCTTTTTTTTTTTTGGGGTGGAGAGTGAGACACAAGGATGAATCATCAATCTTCGTCCTAACTCCTAACACCAAGAAGATCACACCGGTGACGGCCGGCTGACACAGTAAATCATACTTCTTCTTGTGTCGGTAGTAGCCCCATGCATCTCGAGTCGGTAGAAATTTCTTTATCCGACACCTTCACCACCACGGATCCTGTTTTCACATTAATGCCATCTCTCTTGAACTTGTCTTTAGCAAATGCAGTAATTCTCTTGTCAAACCTGCAAAACAGAACATAAGAATATAACAAGTTTCATGGGTGTTTAATTTAACAAATCAAATAGTATGACACTTTAATAGCTAGTTTAGATTATGAAACACTGATCCACTTTCATGATCAGAGATTCAGAGACTTACATGCTCGAATATGATCTCCGGCCTCCGGCGTGATCTTAACTAAATCTTTTACCCTAGGACATAACTTGCCCAAATCCTCATTGACAAAGTCATGAAGGAGGTGCAAACTCCACCCGGTTGGGCCACCTCCAAGTATTGCAAAATGAAGAGGATCATCTTCTTCTTCTCTTCATCACTTACAATTGGTAGGCTTGCTCTCTCAAAGCAATCACAATGACTGTTCTCCTAATCTTCTGGGCATCTTCTACCTCCTGAAGATGAATGTCTGCAAGATTATCAATAAAACAAAATCATGCATAGCCAAAAACATGATGAATCAAAAGGGTTTAGCTTAAGACGAGATGGCATATCTTATTAGTTTGCTTAAGATTGCTCAGAGAAAATACGAGTAAGCTGTGGCGAAGTTCAAGATCATTTCGACTTTTGATACCATAAATTTATTTTAAAAGGGAAAAACATAAGTGGAAGGTACCTTTAAGAAATGGCAATGCTCCTCAACTCCTCAATATTTATTTGATGGTTATCCCAGAATATTGGAAAGTAGTGATATCTGCAGAAGTCTCTGTTTTAAAAAAGAAACAAAACTATACGGTGTTTGTTTCAATACCTTCCGAAAAATATTACGAATAGGTTCAACGATGTTGCACGCTTGACAGCACCGCTAGTGACGCCTGGGCAAAAGAGGAGTGAAAGCAAAATAATTGCAAGGCAAGACCACCATAACCTCATATTTGGGTTTGTTTAGGTTCCTCAAGAAACTTGTGCCTTGACTAGTTCCGAGCACTACCACCTTTTTCTTTTTGAAGCTGTTTCGATGAAACAATAGATGCTCCATTATTGCTTCGATCCGTCTCGCATAAGCCACAAGGGCCCCGTCCTACAAGCGCACGAAACAAATTGTTCGTGTTCATGTAAAACCTCATAAATCACCAGGCCATATACACACACAGACACAATTCCAGCAAGCAAAGACTTATGTTTAGCATTTATTTAGTTTTAAACGGATGAAGCGGCACCGTATCCGATTTCTTTGCATGATTTTTTTTTTTGGCGGCAAATGCGAAATCATATTCCCATTAAAATAAGAGTACAATCATATGTCCATATATTGCTAAAACTCAACACTTGCTCCAAACTCTAACCCAAAAATTTGTTCTAATGACCTTAAAAATATATCCATTAGAAAGAGCAAGTTGAGTAGAACAATATTCAAGAAGGGACTTTATTGAATAGAAGTAGTTTTAAGTACCTAAATGATCTCCAAGATAAAACCCTAACCTGAAAATAGCATTGCTGTCGGAGAAGTAGACGAAGCAGCAGTCATCCGGAAATCAAAGTAAATATCCAAAAGAGAAATATCAACATCCACCATCACACTAGCCCTGCTTGAGCCTTACCTTTGCCTTCTTGCTCGCTCTAGATGTACTCCCGGATGGCTTAAAGGGGTTGGGATTCAAAAATGAATCCCAGAGTAACCATTAATTTCATATACAGTGTATAACAAAGCATATAAGCAAACCACAAATAAAAACACAAACCACATCTCATTCAGTATCATGCACACAACAAGACACACAGCCAATCCGAAATAAGCAGTCCTAATAGCACACAAGCGCAAACTGCAGCAGTCCTAATAGTACACAAGACAGATCAGCTAGGACACGGCACCCAGCAAGGCCTGTTTATGCACACAACATGTTTCGGTTCCATAGCGCTAGGAAATAAATGAATGATAACTGAATGTATGCAATATATATGGTAAAACATACATACACAAGTCACACAGAGTATATGAAGATCAATGTTACTACACAGGCAATGACTACAAATACAAATAATTTCTAGCGCAAGATATTACAATTAAACCTAAAATAATAATAAAATATAAATATAATTAATTCCACCTCAACAAATATTTTCTTTGATAATTTAAAATAAGGCCAATTCATGTATCCTTTTTTTCTAAATTCCTTTTCTTATCAAGGAATTTAATATGGGCCTGTATTCTCTTAATTTTCGTCCTTATTCTGAAATTTCCAGAAATAAAGGCCCAACTTTAAAAATTCATAATTAAATCTAGAAAAATCCATTTGGGTTGATTCCAAATCCCAAATGAACCTTAATATGTCTATGTTCAACCAAAAATACCAATTTGGGCCAAACCAAGTCGAAAATTCATCCATAGCCCAAAACACCCCTGCTGTCCGAAATAATTCCCAGTTTTCAGGGGCTATTTTGGAACATTTATTTCTCTTAGCACAAAATTCAAAAAATACGTGTTACCTATCAATTTAATCCTTAGGATGTCTACTTTATCCATGTAAAATCTTCATAATTTTATAAGTCCATTTACTAGGTCAAAAATCATGAAGAATCCTGTTGACTCCACAGAAATTTCACAAATCAGCACCCAACGTTTTTACACTTTCATCTAGGGTTCCAATATTTTGATCCAAGTTCATCCTTATACAAAATCTCATTATAAACACTTTAAAACCCTCAAAAACACCAAAATCCATTCATATCATCATGACAAATCAGCTGCACGAAATTCCCTAATTAACCAACAAAATACCAAACTTTCATTCTAACTTTATATCTTCTTTGTACTAGCTTTGATCTACCATTTTAGGTCATGAATCTTAGTTTTAAACCTTTACTCATACTTTTCACTAGCCATTCAAACCCCAAGAATATATATATGTACTCAAGTCCATGGACATTTGTAACCTCAAATAACCAAAAGAAAACACAAGAAGATTCAAATGTGGCTTACTTGTCTTTATGCTTTTGTCACTTTGAATCTTGGCTTCCTTTGACCACCCATCCTCTTGACCTTCACCTCAAATCACTAGAGAAAGGTTGCTCTTTAGTGTCTTAGCCACATTAGTGTAAGTGGGAGAGAGGATATTGAAGATCCAAAGCCTTTAGGATTTACCTTAGTCTTGATCTTTCTCTTCCTCTTGCTTAAGCTTCTTGTGTTTAAGTTTTCTTTTGTGCTCCTTTCTCTCTCTCTCTTCTCAACGTGATCAGCTGAGCAAATGGAAAAGGAATGGGTGTTTTTAAAAAGTGTTCCAACCATCTAGGTCCCTAATATAGGCTTAGCTTTTGAACTTCTTCTACAAGTCACTTGTATTGACTTAAAATTTTTCTTTTTCTTCCTCCCTCAATGACGTGACCAACCTAATGGGAGGAGCAGATTTTATTTTTTTCTTGCTCAAATAATATGTCCAATTCTTTCCTCTTTATGTCACTTCTTCCCTTTCTCACAATTAATGTGATTCCAAATATTCTCGACAATTTTCCTAAGTCCTCTAGGTATAATAGGTTCTTGGGCATCATCATTTCATTTTTATTTTTCCTCTTCTTTCCTCTTCAATAACCGTGGGATAGGGAGAGATTTTGAAAGATTTTTTGTTTTCCAAGTACATTCACATGTCTCTTGCAAATTGGATTATGTAATGCGAGTAATGTCATCAAGCTTACTTAAGCATGATGTAATTAATTTCACTCTTCAATTTTCTTCCATTATGCATTTTGTCCAAGGGTAAAAAGAAAAATATAATATGTTTTAACTTCCATAGTCATTTCTTACTTAAGGTTGTCCCTAAACATAATTTTAATTACACATAAACAAATAATTTTACATCCTCATCATATTTTGATTATTTCATGTAAATAAATGTTTATCATACATGACTTCATAAAAATTCATATATGCCAATGAATTCATAATGAGGCACAATAAAAATGGGATATTACACTCCCAACATTGAAATGACGCGTGGGGTGAGGAGATTTAAATCAATCCCCACGTGTCCATGCTAAACAAAGGGCCGGGCCACTTCGGCATATTGTAATATACTTTTTTTTTTGGGTTTTAATAACTATTTTGGGGCCTGGCGTTTCTTTTATATATTTGTGTGTGATTACTTTTTTATTCCAATTTTCCTTTCTTTACCTTTAATCATAATAATAATAATTATTTTCTTTTGTATTTGATTCTCTTTTACTCTCATATCATACTTTGGATAATTTTTTTTAAAAAAACTAATTACATGGTAAAATTTATTCACCGTGAATTAATTTAATTACTAATTAATTTATTAAATTCTATGAATAAAAACTAGGATGTTACGCCTGATTCTCTTCTAGTATTACTACATTCTCTTTTAAAACCATATGGTATCTAAATGGTCCACATGGCTAGTTATTAGCCCACAAATATCTCATTGTATTCGTTCTTGAAATGTCGAGACTCACTTTCTATTTTCCTTGGTGGCCGAATAATCAACTTTCTCTTGGAACATGCAGTACATGAGAAATCTTGAGATTGTAGTAGTTGTTTACACTATAGGGTATGAGTATATGAATTCTCAATTATTTTTCGTATCATGATTGAACTGGGATGGCCTAACCGGTCATGCCAAACATTAAATTATCAATAAAATTCTGGTTTATATTGGTAAACTTATGGTTTGTAACAACATATATTTTCTCTGGAAACAATAATTAGCTCTTCTAGAGCCTTCAATTGGATTTTCACTTCTAGACATTATCTGAACATTAAATTCTCTCATTACCAATGAGGAAAAATATTTTTCATTTTTGAGTATGGTGTGAGTCATTGAGACATAACCTTTAGGATTTATATCAATAAAACTCATTATTTATTAAAAGAGACATAAAAATAAAGGAAAACATAATTAAAAATGAAATACAAAGAATTGAAATCTTTATCCAATATGACTCACACATGTATTCCAATAATCCCCCTCAAGCTAAGTATGAGTTATACAAACATATTTCTCTAATTTTTATATAGTTCTTCAAGAATTATATATCAACTTTGTTATTAGTTCTTCAACAACTATATTTATAATATCTTTTTCGTATTAATTACGTAAAGTTGTCCTCGAGTTTCTCAGTATATTTAATCTCTCTTTGTGAAAAAGATTACTCCATATAGGTGTGTATGTACACACACACTATTTGCTACTTGCTGGCTCTTTCTTTATTATTTCCTCATTTCTCAACTTATTCTTTAAAGTCTTTCCGGAACTATGTGTTGCTTGTCTCCCATTTTTACAGAAATTCTTTTTCTTTTTTTTAAAAAAACCTGAATTTGCTCCTTGTAATACCCCGAAATTTGAATTAGGAATTTAAGGGCCAAAGTGCCAAAATGACGAAAATGCCCTAAGGGACATAAATGACTTAGAAAAATTATGGAAAATACCCTTGTAAATTATAAAATAATGCATGAGGCATGGAAATTCTAATGTTAAGGCAAAAGTTTGAAGATAAAGGAGTGTCTTAATTAAGAAAATTATCAACAAGTGATAATAAAGTAATTAAGTGATATTGAGCTAATTACTTAAGCTCGAGCAAAGAAAATTATGAAATAATTATGTAAAGCTCAAAAATTTGTGGAAAAGGTTTAAAATTAGTAAAAATATGTTTACTAATTAAATGGAAATTTTGGAGAAAAATAGTTGAGTTTAGGTATTTTTGGACCTAAATACAAGAATGGACCAATTAGGGATTTTTGTGAAATTTTTGGGAAAAAGTAAATAAATAAATCATTAAATAATTAATTAAATTAAAAATAAATATTAATTAAAATTAAAAAGGGGGCAGCCGAATTATGCTCCAAGCAAAGAAAAAAAATGAAAATGAATATATAGGTACATATGCAAGTTGGCATTATTTTATATTATAATTAATTAAAGTGAAACTTTGTGAATAGTAATTTTAATATTAGGAAACGGATCCTATCTAGAGATCTAGGAATAGGAATCCCAAGGTCAAGGTAAAATATTGATAAGTGAGTTTTTACCTTTAAGTGACCTCTTCCTAAGTTAATTAGAAGTCGTTTGTGCATTTCCTAATAAAACAAAATAGGGAAAAATGCATATAGGTATATTTTTGGATATAAGGAAAATAAATTCTAACTCAACATCTAGGCATGAGTTTGAATTTATTTTGACATATTTGGAATCAGTAAATTTTTCTGAAGAAGTTGATAATTTCAAATGCGTTACAAACCAGACGCGACCGGACACGTTTTCGAGAAACTTCAATGAACACGAATGCCCTGTATGGAACCAAAATTTAGGTTAACTTGGACATTTCTAGTAAGTGAGAACTTGTCTTCAAAGTTGTAAATCCAGAATTTTGAGATTTCTCCGAAATTACGCGAATCGGTACCGATCGGGAAATTGGACTGGATGAGGACACGTGTCATCATCCAATTGGCTCATCTTTGGCTTGGAGAGGGGGCAGCACGTTTTGGTGTGTTGTATGGCCAAGAATCACTCTTCAAAATATTAAAGGAAAAATTACAACTTTGGACCCAAAATTTGAGAAGGGAAAATTACACTTTAGGACCCAAAATTTTCCTATAAAAAGGCAAGAGCTCTCTTCATTTTTCTCACCCCATTCTCAAGTGAAAACCGAAATCCTTGAGTGAGAAAGAAGAGAGAGAAGCTCTGGGGGAAGTTCTACCGAAGTCTTCAACGGGTAAGTCTTTGGGTCTTTAGTTTTTAGTCTTTAGTTCAATAGTTAGTAAGGCTAGAGTAGTCTTTATTTTTATGATTTGGGTATCATATGGGAGGGCTATTTTAGTCTTTATTTTCAAGAATCATAAATGCGTCGAAGTTCGCGAAATTTTGGGAAGAAAATAGCCTATGTAGCTGAAGCGCTTGGCAAAATTCCGCCAAGTAGGGGTATAGGGGCAAAATGGTAATTTTTACCTAAAATGCCGATTATAATGCCAAATCACTAATGAAAGTGATATTACTCCTATAGGACGTCGAAATCCTAATCTGCTGTTATTACTGCCGGCGCCGCTATTGGACGTTTTCACGATTTTCCGTAAAACGTGCTAGAAATATCGTGTCCGTCAACGAAGGTACGTTCGCATCTTGTAACACTAACTCGATGTTTATGGTATGCATATATGTGGTATGTGTGTAGGAGTGTTATCTTGTTTGAGTACATATAGTGGTTAGAGGATATGTCTCGTATGCTGGGTGCAATGCATCTGTCACAGTATCTTGGGTGCAATCTGTCCGTATCTTGGGTGCACCTGGTCAGTGCATCTTTGGTGCAATTTGTCTCGCATCTTTGGGGCAATACATATGCATGGGTTGTGATAGAGTGATGGTATGTGCTGATGATGTTGTGGATGTCTGATCGTTTGTATGTGTATACATAAACATGAGGTTAACTGTTACTCGAGATCCGGCAAGGCTGGATCTCGGCCCTTAACATAGCGTCGAGTTCGGGAGGACCGAGGACCGAGGAGAGAGGCAAGCATCCCGCATAGAAAGCTCCGATCAAGACTTCATTTCGTGGATCGGGCAGAGTCTTCCTTTTGATGTTGTCATTTATTTCAAAACGCTCGGTTATTGAACCGCCTTTGTAATCGCCCGATACACTCTTGTTGGCTTTTGAATCTATATATCAGTTACTCTCCGCTCAAATGCTCTACTCTGATGGTTTGAAAAGATGTTTTAAAAAAAAAAAATTACTGCTTGAAAAGTCGGGTTGTTACATTTGGTATCAGAGCAGTTGTCCTGGCATAGATCTAACTATGTTATATACAAACCATTGGTGCCGAAGGCAAGGCTAGTCTATGTGGGTAAGCCAATCAGTCGCCGTGAACTCGGTGAGGCTCCCATGATAGACACTTACCTGGCCAATTGGTTTGAGTAACGGAGTTAGGCTCTACGCCTTTTTAAAGAGCTTATTTTGAAAATGAGTACGATATAGCCCCCGAGTCAGTGTACCTTTGTTTCGGTATACCATTTGAACCGTGATACCATCCCGAATCGATGTACCACTTTCGGTGGATACATCACTCTAACCCGAACTTATATCTCGAAGTCGGGTCACGCCGGATGAAACTCCAAGAATAGTAGAGATACGTACATGCGATGATTTGACTCATGTAGAACTTCCGATACGTATTTCGTGCCCATTTCTACGTAGAGCGAACCAACGAGAATCTGACGACGGAAATGTTGCGCGCGGTGTGAATACTACGTATAATAGAGTTTAATTGTTGTGAGTATGATAAAGGCTGGGAGCAGTGTGAATAATAGAATGATAAAGGCTGGGTGCAATGTAAAGCGTGAAAGAGTCTAGGGACTAGTGTGATAAAGTCTGTGTTATGCGAAATGTCTTCCCTGTATCTAACGTTTCCTTTAATAAAGGAAAAGGAACACAACATGGTGAATTTAAGAGGAGCCGGAGCTCCCAGAGGCCGAGGCGAGGCAGAGGCCGAGGCGAGGTAGACAACCTCGGACGATTCCAGTAGTAAATCTGAGCGAGACAATTCATGAACCAAACCAACAGATTGCTTTGCAAGAGGCCGTGGCCGTAGTGCGTGAACAAAGAGAGATGCTAGATGAACAAAGAATGATGATAGAGGAACTTCGGGCCGAAAGGCAAGCTGAAAGGCAGGCCAGACATGAGGAAGAACAACATTCTGAAGAAGAAGAAAACGAGCAGAGTGATGAACACGATGAGGAAGCTGAGGGATCTGATAGGTCCCAGTCACCTCCACGACGAGGGAGAGATATGCAGACTACACAAAGTTGGGTCACTCAATTTTGTAAGCTCAAGCCACCCTGTTTCCACGGGAAGAACGAATTGGCTGAGGATTGGTTACTGAGTCTGGAGAAAATATTTGAAGTTATGGAATGCCCAGATGATCGGAAAGCTCAACTTGCGATCTTTAAGCTCGATGGTGATGCGCATCGATGGTGGAAGAGCGTCGCCACGACGTTGTGGACCCGATATTGCCCTGTCACATGGGAGAAGTTCATGGAGGAATTCAATGAACAATATTTTCCTCCTCGACACGGGTGATCAAGGAGGCGGAGTTTCTTAGCATCCAACAAGGTTACGAGGAATCCTTCGACGATTACTATACTCGGTTTACCAATCTGTCACGATACTCGTCGTATCTGAGGAGTAATGATAACGAAACCTGGAAGTCAAACAGGTTGACACACGGGCTAAAATATGAGATAAAGAAGAGGTGGTATCTCGGCGGCTTCCTAAACTAGCCCAAGCGGTAGAATCTTGCCGACTAATTGAGCGCAACCGAAAGGAGCTGCGTAAACCCCGCACTTAAGCACAAGCGATACGGATCGTAGCGAGGTCACCGTGAGAATTCCTCGCGGAAAAGAGAGGCACCATGGAGGGACTCGCAAAGGGAAAACAAGAGACCATTCCGGTATGAGCAACAGAGCAACCCGAGGATGCAAGAACCCGACCGTGTCTTGATCATGGGAAGTACCATTCTGGTAGTTGTGGTGGTAGACGGAGTTTGTTACGGATGCGGAAGCTGGGCACATCATTTCAAACCATCCCGAGAAAAGTGTAGAGACGAGTTTGCTATAGATGTCGAAACAAGGACACATTGCCCCGAATTGTCCCGAGATAGCTGCGAAGATGAGGCCACGTAACCCGGCCGAATGTACGCGTTAACCGACACAATGGACAGAGAACTTCCTGGAGAGAGTCCAAGGTACTATCTCTCTTAGTAAGGAATTTTCTCTATGCATTGCATGAACTAGGTGTTAGCTATTCGATTGACTTATACGATACGAGAACCACCTCCGTGATGTATTCCATGTTTCTTAGATATTACGATTCGACCGTGATCATGTCATTGAGTAGGAGGTATCTTGTGTTGCCATGGTGTATGGGCGCCATGGTGACATGTATGATATCTTGTGTTGTCATGGTGTATGGGCGCCATGGAGACATTTTGGTATTTGTGGTGTTGACCGCGGTGTATGGGCGCCTCGGGAGACACTATATATCAAAGTACAATATGACAATATCTTTATGGTCAAACCAAAGCGAATTCTCGATCACCAGGAGGAGCAGCTGACAAATAAAGCGAAGATCCGACGCGTGGAGTCCAAGGTCCGAGTAGACGAAGTCTAGTTAATACAAAGTATAGTGGGTAGAGTGCAAATTTCGAGGACGAAATTTTGTTTAACTGGGGAGAAATGTAATACCCGAAATTTGAATTAGGGAATTTAAGGGCCAAAGTGCCAAAATGACGAAAATGCCCCTAAGGGACATAAATGACTTAGAAAAATTATGGAAAATACCCTTGTAAATTATAAAATAATGCATGAGGCATGGAAATTCTAATGTTAAGGCAAAAGTTTGAAGATAAAGGAGTGTCTTAATTAAGAAAATTATCAACAAGTGATAATAAAGTAATTAAGTAATATTGAGCTAATTACTTAAGCTCCGAGCAAAGAAAATTATGAAATAATTATGTAAAGCTCAAAAATTTGTGGAAAAAGGTTTAAAATTAGTAAAAATATGTTTACTAATTAAATGGAAATTTTGGAGAAAAATAGTTGAGTTTAGGTATTTTTAGACCTAAATACAAGAATGGACCAATTAGGGATTTTTGTGAAATTTTTGGGAAAAAGTAAATAAATAAATCATTAAATAATTAATTAAATAAAAAATAAATATTAATTAAAATTAAAGAGGGCAGCGAATTATGCTCCAAGCAAAGAAAAAAATGAAAATGAATATATAGGTACATATGCAAGTTGGCATTATTTTATATTATAATTAATTAAAGTGAAACTTTGTGAATAGTAATTTTAATATTAGGAAACGGATCCTATCTAGAGATCTAGGAATAGGAATCCCAAGGTCAAGGTAAAATATTGATAAGTGAGTTTTTACCTTTAAGTGACCTCTTAGGAAGTTAATTAGAAGTAGTTTGTGCATTTCCTAATAAAACAAAATAGGGAAAAATGCATATAGGTATATTTTTGGATATAAGGAAAATAAATTCTAACTCAACATCTAGGCATGAGTTTGAATTTATTTTGACATATTTGGAATCGGTGAATTTTTCAAGAAGTTGATAATTTGAAATGCGTTCGAAACCGGACGACCGGACACGTTTTCGAGAAACTTATCTGAACACGGAATGCCCCAGTATGGAACCAAAATTTAGGTTAACTTGGACATTTCTAGTAAGTGAGAACTTGTCTTCAAAGTTGTAAATCCAGAATTTTGAGATTTCTCCGAAATTACGCGAATCGGGTACCGATCGGGGAAATGGACCGGATGAGGACACGTGTCATCATCCAATTGGCTCATCTTTGGCTTGGAGGGGGCAGCACGTTTTGGTGTGTTGTATGGCCAAGAATCACTCTTCAAAATATTAAAGGAAAATTACAACTTTGGACCCAAAATTTGAGAAGGGAAAATTACACTTTAGGACCCAAAATTTGCCTATAAAAAGGCAAGAGCTCTCTTCATTTTTCTCACCCCATTCTCAAGTGAAAACCGAAATCCTTGAGTGAGAAAGAAGAGAGAGAAGCTCTGGGGGAAGTTCTGATGCCGATTATAATGCCAAATCACTAATGAAAGTGATATTACTCCTATAGGACGTCGAAATCCTAATCTACTGCAGATTCTGTTGCCGAAGTGCCGCTATTGGACGTTTTCACGATTTTCCGTAAAACGTGCTAGAAATATCGTAATCCGTCAACGAAGGTACGTTCGCGTACTGTAACACTAATCTGATGTTTATGATATGCTTATATGTGGTATGTGTGTAGGAGTGTTATCTTGTTTGAGTACATATAGTGGTTAGAGGATATGTCTCATCTTGGGTGCAATACATGTGCGTATCTTGGGTGCAATCTGTCCAGTATCTTTGGGTGCAATCGGTGCGTTATCTTTGGGTGCAATTTGTCTCGCATCTTGGGGGCAATACATATGCATGGGTTGTGATAGAGTGATGGTATGTGCGATGATGTTGTGGATGTCTGTCGTTTGTATGTGTATACATAAACATGAGGTTAACAGATTACTCCGAGATCCTGGTCTTGTTGGATCTCGGCCCTTAACATAGCGTCGAGTTCGGGAGGACCGGGGACCGAGGAGAGAGGCAAGCGACCTGCATAGAAAGCCTGATTGAAGACTTCATTTCGTGGATCGGGCAGGAGTCTTCCTTTTGATGTTGTCCTTTATTTACGAAAACGCTCGGTTATTGAACCGCCTTTGTGTCACCGGATACACTACTTTTTGGCTTTTGAATCTATATATCAGTTACTCTTCCGCTCAAATGCTCTACTCTGATGGTTTGAAAAGATGTTTTAAAAAAAAATTATACTGCTTTAAAAAGTCGGGTTGTTACACTCCTTATGTACCTTGAAATTGTGACATTTCACGTTGAACTACGTAAATTGCGAGGTT
The DNA here is from genome assembly GCA_025563575.1 of Acacia pycnantha. Classification (NCBI taxonomy): domain Eukaryota; kingdom Viridiplantae; phylum Streptophyta; class Magnoliopsida; order Fabales; family Fabaceae; genus Acacia; species Acacia pycnantha. Next base: position 341,878 of record JAMWYP010000297.1, on the reverse strand, counting down.
TATTTCTTTTCTTGACACTTTCCATTAATTTCCGCTATATTTTTGTTTATTCTTGTTGTCTTCTTTCATAATTTCATATCCTTCCTTGCTTCTTCTGTTTCTCTTGATTTCTCAGCTTGTTCTTAAACATAATTTCTGCAATTTCCGTCTTTTTTTTTTATGATTTATGTTTTCCTTTACTCTGTTTCATATTTAAAAAAAAATCCTGAATTTGCTCAACTTCTATTTTTCGTGGGGACTTCTCCTTTATTGTGATCGTTTTCAACTTCAGTTTGCTGGTTCTTGATATTTCTTACAGGAGAAAAAAAGACCTAAAAATTGCACTTGAATTTTCATTCCTCATATCTCTTAAAAAAATATAGTTATTCCCTCTACTTCTTTTTTTTTTTTTTTTATTCTTCTTCTTTCTTGTTTTCTTGGTCTAGTTGATGTTGTTTCCTTATTTGTTTCTACAATTGATTGTCTTTCTGCTAAAAACTTTAGATTTGCATGAATCATCCGCTTCTTAAAGATGTTCAAAACACCATAAAGAGAGGGGAAAAGGTGGTCCCGTCGTTGATCTGTGCTGGAACACTAAGGAAAGTTTATCACTGCCGGTAGACAAGAGGTTTATCTACATTCAATTCCAAAGTTTCACATATGTCATTGTAAGTTCAATATATTTTTATTCCATAGACAACATAATGTTTAATTGATCTAATGTATATTTAAGACTCACTTAATAGTTTAATTACTTTATTAAAGTATGTTTTACATCAAGCATAAGAGGGAGTATCATATTTTTGTAGTTGCAATTTGATTCTTCTTGTTTCAACTTTTGCAACAAAATATTATCCTCTTTCAGAAATATAGTAAGAGAGCAACCGATTAATTAGGAAAAGGGTTAATGTGCAGATTGGCCAATGAAGTTTTACGCTAGAAGCATCTGACACAAATAAGTTTTGAAGGGAGCAAACATACAAATGAACAATTGAAAATGAGAAAAAATACCAACGAAGAATTTAAAAATGAGGCACATAGCACAATCCCGTTAATTTCAACCAAACAGATTGTTTTGGTCTGTTTACCCTATTTTTAAATTATTCATTGGTATTTTTGTCCATTTCAATTGTTCATTGATATTTTGCTCCCTTCAAAACTTAATTGTGCGAGATGCTCCTAATGTAAAACTTCGTTGGACAATCTTCACCTTAACCCTTAAGAAAAACTAATATTCTCTTCATATCCTGGGTTACTATAAATCCAAAAATATTGTCAATTCCAATCAGTCAACGATCTCATCCTTGCTTTGATTTTCACAGGGTGTAGAAATGAGAGAAAGACAAGGGGAAATCAAATTTTATCCTCATTAATCTAGGGAAAAAAGGTAAGACGTTTGTTTTCAAGCTTGCTAATATTTCTGCATCAACAAGCCAAGTTTAATTGAGTTTTGGCTATATCTATTTTAACAGGGCACAAATTAAATGGATCCTACTTCTGGTTTGGTTGACAAGATACGTGACTTAGTGTTGGACCTAATTTGGAAAAAACTTCTTTATCAAGTTCACTATCATATAAACATTGAGCAGCTCAATGGACAACTTGATGATCTCAACCGTGAAAGAAGCTCCTTACAACATCGAATAGATGAGGATAAAAACAGTGGCGGAGCTATGTTGGTGTCAATATGGGCAAGTGCACACACAATATATATATAATTTAAAAGAAGTTAGTGACAGTGTGTGTAGTGTGTGTAAGTAGTAAAGATGGTTAACACTTTAATCTTCCCCTCTATAGGTCGCGGGTTCAAGTCTCCAAGCCCCTTTTCCCTTCTTTTTTTCCCATCTTCGTTCTCTGCCCTATCTCTTTCCTCAATTCCCGTCTGGTTCTCGTTCTCTCTGCCCTATCTCTTTTTCCCCATTCCCAAATTGAGATACAAAACCAAGAATAAGAACAAAGAATCAACGGCGGCTTACTGCGTCGGGCACAAGGTTGAAGATGATGAATAGTTCCCAAAACCGCCGCCGCTCCTCTGTTTCTCGTCCTCAAGTTCAGTCCAGAATGACGCTCACTGTGCGTCCCGCCTCGTGCTGCCAGCGAGATCCTCCAACGGCGCTGTGTCTCTATCTTTTACTCTTTCACTTTGTGCGTCTCCCCTCTCTTCAATTCTCATTTTTCGTTTTCAGTCCAGTAAACACACCCTCTGTTTCCCTTCATTTTTTTTTTTTTTTTTTGATTTAGGTCTTCAATTCTTCAATCCGTGGGTCCCCCAAAACGCTGCACCTCTGTTTCTTCTAATCAATTGCCACACTCTGAGCAACAACAAAAAATCAATTGCCACACTCAAAAAACGGTGTTGTACGTCTCTATTGAAGGAAGAAAAGAAAGAAATATTATAATAATAATATATTATTAATAATAAACTAAAACCATTTTTTTCTTTTATTTTATTTAAACTAAAATATTTCTATTTAAATTTGAAAACTATAATATTTACAATTAAATCCCCTAAATAATATACCAATTTGATTTGATCTTTTAACTGGATATATATATCTTTAACATTGGCTCTCTGGGTTGTTGTGCCTTAACTTAAGCGAATTCATTTTAAGAATCTTTAATTGAATTAATTGTTTTAATATAATAAAACAGAACACAACATATCAAGGAAGGAAGAATCGAAGAATGCTTTTATAATCATTACGATGTAAAAGGTTAATTAACTCTTGATTATTATTTTTCTATGTTAAGTTGAAGTTTTCTTTTATTTTATTGTTCATATTCTTTTGTTTTTAATGCGTTTAGAACTTTCCTTAAAAAAAAAAATTTGGAGCCCTTGCCCGAACCCCAAATCTCATCCCTAATTGTGCACCCACAAACCTAAAATCTGGGTCCTTGTTTGCACTGTGGCTATGCTATAAACTAAGCAAGAGAGAAAAGATAATTGCACAAGGAGCTATTAAAATTTATGGAAGAAACTTTGATAGAGTTTCATATCGTGTTCCTCCTAATCTATGCGGAGTCAACCAATAGAGAAAGCAATAAAGGGATTGATTCAAGAGTGGAAATTAAGAATCATATTATGGAGGCATTGCGGAATCCAAGATTTGATATGATAAGATTTTGTGGGTTTGGTGGTGTTGGTAAAACCACTATAGCTAAAGATATAGAAAAGGAGGAGAAGAATCAAAAGGTATTTGAAAAGATGATAAGGTCAACTTTTTCTCAAGAAATGAACATTAGGCGATTCAAGACCAGATTATTGTGAAGCTAGGTATGCAACTCAATAAAATAAGCTGAAGAAGTAAAAGCTTCTCATCTAAAAGAGAGGTTGGAGCAGAAAAATATGCTCCTAATATTAGATGATCTTTGGCGGGAACTTGATTTGGGTAAAGTTGGAATTCCCTTCGTTGATGTTGAAAGATATAGCAAAATTAATGAAGATTGCAAAATTTTTACTAACTTCAAGGAATGAAACAACTCTTTATCAAAGAGCATGAAATGTCAAAAAAAAAAAAAAAAAAAAAACATCATTGTGGGAGTTTTGTTAGAAGATGAAGCACGGGAGTTGTTTTAGAGCATTGCTAAACAAAATATTTTATCGGTTGTTTAAACTTATCATTAAAAATGCATCATATTTGAAACCTTATTAGGTTTCTTGAGTATTTCCTTATTTCTCCGATCAACCTAGTGCTTTGCTAAATCATTCACCATGTTTTGGGGCTTGTTATATACATGCCGGTCCATGCGACCAGGGGCGGAATCGGGGGCTAGGGGTGGCCCCCCCTAAAATTATAGAATTAGACCCAAAATTTTTGAAAATTATGCTTTAGTCTCATAAAAATTTCAATTTTTTTAGTTTAGTCCCTATTAAAAGATCTCATGGAGGGACTCCAATGAAAATATTAAAATATTTATGAGGCTAAAGCATAATTTTTAAAATTTTGGGTCTAATTTTATAATTTTCACCCCCTAATTTCAAATGTTAACTCCACTGGGTTTTATTATGTAATTTTCGCCCCCTAATTTTCATTCCTAGCTCCGCCCGCATGCAGTAGTAGTAAGCAACACACACACACATATTGTGTCTACTTCTACGTGATCATCATATGTATCTAATTAAATATACATCCCAATAGTCATATTTGGCTATGTCAAAATATTATCTATATACAGAAGTGAAACTAAATGTTTCCTCTGCACCATCAACACCACCTTCTTACGGTCAAACAATTTTTACATTGTTGACTCTTTGTCCTTGTCTACTAGATTGACCACATCTTGGATTAAGGAAGGCTTTGATATTCAAATGATGAATCCTAGAGTAATAGGCTAATCTCAAATTCTAGCATATACGATATATGTAAATAAACCAAAACAGAGTAGTCCTGACAAATAAAGCATTCAAATTCATACGACAAGTATTACATTCCATATGCAGCTTGTACGTAATACAAGTAATAATCAAATGATTTCAAATACCTTAGTGCTAGGAAATTCATTTTGGTAAATTAATAACCAAAAATAAATTAATGCACTAGGCTCTACCTAGCCATTGGGAGGCTAGCCCCATAGTTGGCCCTTCCACTCAATCGATCCACGAGTTGTACTAGCCTCATACAGGCGGGACATACAAATATGGTATAAACAAACATATATAGTTATACAAGGAATGTGAGATTAAAGTTACTACTGTTAGTCTTACCGACAAAACCCCTTCCACCAAGCTCTTATCACTATGCTTACCCTTCGAGGCTAGGGCAATTCTTAGGTCCTATAATTAATGTTTATATAGAGATAGGTCATTAATCAATCTAATTTTAATAACATAATTAAAATCTAACTCCTCTAGACCCACCCCAAAATACTTGTTCTTTTATATTCTTATGATTAGAGATGTATATCAATTGAGACTTATATAATTAGATACTATTCGCTATGAAATAAATATCATCTCAACCCATTTAACCTTTTAGTTTATCCAAAGAAACATTTACTTTGAAAGTTATGCATAATTAACAATTTATGTGATTATTCTAAAACTTATTAGAAATTCAGCCATTAACTTCTTTGAGAATTTGGAAAATTCATAATTTGGTCCATTCAACTATAAATGGAGTAAATATTCCAGCTTTTACTTAAAGCTTGATAAGTCTATTTTCATAAATTAAAGTCACCAAGTTGATATATGGTGAGAAAATTCCCATATTTCGAAAACATAAGCATTGTCCAGATGACTCTCCAGAATCTTAGGTTAGTTTGCAAAATTCGTAACTCCTTGTACATAGCTCTAAAAATTATAAACTACCTATCAAAATAAAGCTTACAATGTCTACTTTATTTCTGGAAAATATCAGAGCAAATTGACATCAGATGCCCAGTCAAATGCTACATGAAAATGGCAGCCCAAGTCTGGATACGAAGCTTATCACTTTTGAGTCTAACTTTGAAAAATCATAACTCCTTATATACTTATCCAAATCACGTGTTCTTCGACTTAAATTAAAGCTCAAGGAGTGTAATTTATGTTCACAAATTTTAGAGTAAGAGGAGGTCAATTGCCTTGTTGTTACCTTACTTTAAGATTGGTGCTTCAATTTCAAAAATCTCATTTTCAGAATAATTGAAACAACATCTAGACTTTTCAGTTTTAGTAACTTAGACTTCTTTTGTTGTCAATATTAAAACTTGATGCTCTATTACCATGAAACAACAACGTTTCCCTTCAATTTAAATCTTCTTAACTTCAACACACTAACACATATACAATCAAAGAACATAGAACCTTCCTACTTTAACATTTGAACATCGATCTCTCTAAGATTTTCAAGAAAGAAGACACACAAGCTTCTCTTGACAGCCAAGGAAAATTCACACAGCATCACATAATTCTCATATACTTGACATGTTTAACTTCCTTTACCCTTTTTCATTTAAAGAATTTGTCACGAAGATCCAATTACTCGGACAGAAATACACATGATTACACATGTATCACACTTTCATAGTTTTGCCTTCAACTACTCAAACTTACAAGCTTAAATTACCACCATAATCGTATTATATTTCCTCTTATCTTTTCATTAAAGAAGTCACAGCCATGCTCATTAAAACAGAAAGGTTCGATTCAATTATCCCAAAAACAGAACCGAATGAGACATACAACCGCCCGATAAACATCTAAACAATCATATTATCAAGGGTTAATGTGCAAAAATAGACATGTGTTTTTCTTGAAGTGCGCCCAGCAGCAAATGTTTTCAAGTGCAAAAGTAACTATGAAAAAAGCACATGTCTATTTTTACACTTTAACCCTATTATCAACAATTTCGTTTTCCTTATCCTTAATTCCGGAGAAGCCAACACCTTACTCTTATAGACAACAAGCATTCAATTCCAAAACCATAAACAGAACAAATCAAACACATGTAGCACCAATAATCTTGATTATCGGCTTTAACCTTAACTTAGCTTGCATGTATACGGTGGTTTCTTTTTCCCAAGCTTAATTTCGATCACACCTCTTGCTCCCAAACTAACCCAACTGAAAAATCTGAAGTTAGAAACAGATTTAGGGACTTACCTTACTTAGTTTCTTGGTTTGCATGCAATGATCGACCCTTCCTTCCTCTTAGACTCTCCATTTCTTCCACGGACTCAGCTCCTCTCTCACGCTCTCACTGCTGCTTTCGGCTTCTCGGCCGCATGAGAAAAGGTGAAATGAATAGATTTTTTCTTTTTTGCCCACTGTTCATTGGGGCTTCGCCCCAACTAATCCGGATCCGACCTGCGTCCACGCACCTGCCTTTGGTGGAAAAGTCTCCCAACGTGGTTTTTTTTTACATTCACAAGGCTCGAATCCGAGACCTTGCTTAAGTGACACAAGCACGTGAAATGAATAAATGGATATTAGGGGAGCATGTGTTTTACGCATTGGGTCAAGGGGGTTATGGGTCGATGCATGTGTTGGGCTTAAGTGATGAAATGGCTTGGTTTGGGCTTGTGTTATATGGGCTTGAGACAATTCATTGGAGTATGGAAGTATATGTGCTTGTGTCAATTAATTTTTCAAGGCTTTAAAATATTGTCTCTAAAATATTTAGATCAAAAATAATTATTTCCCAACTATTTTCCCTTAATTTAAGACCAATTTTTCCACAATTAATCTAATGTCATATTCTAATTCTTCCGATCCCAAATTTCGAATGTCACACTACAATTATTAGGGATGGGAGCAAGAATGCCTCCCGTCTTAATATAAAATCCAATTGACTATTTTTTGAAGATTAAGGAAATTAAGAAAATTACTTAATTATATCATATGTTACATTATCTCTCTTAAATACTTTTATGTAATTATATTATATATCAGTTATAATTAAGTAAATTAGTCCTAAAAAAAAAAAAATGATATAAATCAATATTTTAGAAATAATTTATTTAGTTCAATTAATCTTGCTAAACTAATAAACTAAATCTTCTACTACCTTCAATCCTAAATATTGGACATAATTTATAGTGTAATTTGTATTATAAACTATATCTTATATTTTAATACAGAGAAGTACTTTTTACTATTTATTTTCGTTCCCGATCTCAGTCCATCAAAATTCATTTTTGCTTACCAAACCGGCGTTATTCCATTGGATTCCATAAATTTGTTTGGTAGCCCAAAATTTTCGATCAAATTTAGAACAAATGGTCCAAAAGCGAAATCGTATTCAACGACAAATAATCTATTCATGAAAATGAAAGAAGACGACCATTTTGAATAAGCTTCAACTTGCCTCGTTGAGTGCCAAGTAGAAGGATCTTATCTCTTAGATTTTTATTTTCTTCATTTTTCATGATTCGGCTTTTTGTGTTGAACATGATTCGCCTTCTTGTATATATACGGTAGGAGAACCATGATTGCCAAAAAGACACTAGTGCAAAAAGGGCTTTAAGACCGCCTCATTTGGAGCGGATAATCGACGCACTTGCCTTAAAGGTGTGACCGTGGCGTTTTGTAAATAAAAAGAACTTCTTAAACAATGAAGGGCTATAAGACCGCCTCATTTAGAGCGGATAAACGAAGCACCTGCCTTAATGGTGTGACCGGTGGCGAGTTTGTAAATAAAAAGAACTTCTTACACAATGAAGGACGCCTCATTAAGACCGGACTAATTATCGACCTGGTCCTAAATATGTGACCGGTGGCATATTTGTAAATATAAAGAACTTCTTATTCGATCAATTTTTCATAGATCTTATCCGGACTGTTAAAATAACAACCTACCTTAAAAATGTTAATAAAAAATTGAAATATCAAATACTTTTATGTAGAAATCTCATCAAGGCGTACTTATATTTTCTACACTCCAAAATAATACGGAAAAATATAAATATAAAGGTATTAAAGTTTTAAGACCGAACATATATAAAAGCCGGTCTTAAAACTTTGATTTTTAAGACCGAACTTAAAATTTGTCCTAGACTAAAGTTTAAATAAAAAAGTAATAAATGTTAAGACCATAGTTACAGAATGACCAGGTCTTAAAAGTTAGACTTTTAAGAACGGACCAAAAATTTGGCCGACTAAAGTTTGAATAAAAATTAATTAATTTTAAGACCGGACATATATAGAGATCGGTCTTAAAGGTTATCTTTTAAGACCGTATATGTGTATTTGTCCTGGTCTTAAAAATGAAGCGCCAAACGTTAACTTCACGCGGAAGCTTTTGTCACTCTCACATTGTCACTCTCATACTCACCGAAGAACCCCCTCGTTCACGTTGCGAAACCCTTCCTGTTCCATTACCTCTCTTCCGCGCCGTGCACGCCGTGGTAGAAGCGGCACACGAATGATGGAAGTATCCCTTAGTCGGAATACTGGGACGAAGCTCGAGATTCATTTTGATGAAAATTTGCAACCTTTCGGTCCTAATAAAAGCACATATACTAGTTTTGTCGGCGTTCTAGTACGCAGCAAGGTTAGCATTTTGACTGATGAGTGGAAAAATGTGGACCAAAAAACAATAAAGGATCCTATGTGGGACACTATCCGGCTTACATTCACCGTCCCTGAGTCTGAGAAGTTCAAAGACTCAACATTGTCTTATTGTCAGGCCGAGCTGTTCGGAAGTTTAAGACCTTTCTCGCTAACACTTATATTTTTGCCGAGGAGAAGCCTCGACCATCAACCCTTGGACAAGTACAAATTTATTGATGAACAAACTTGGCAACAATTTGTTCGTGCGGACCACTCTCGAAGCTCGGTGAGTTATATTTAGTTTTGTTTGCACTTTTGTTTGCTTATTAACTCGTGAGGATATGTGAATGTTATTGTGTACATCTAATCCTGTTAGTTAAATGGTTTGGTGTGTGAATAGAAGTATACATTTGCTGCCTTTGTCCCGCATGAGAGGAGCATGTCCTAGTTCCATGCAAGTTTGATATGTAAACCGTGTAATGGCCATGGTTAGACGTTCTTTGTTAGTTAGTTAGTTATTCTAATATGTGTAGGAACCATTTATGATGAATGAATGAATTGACCGAGTTGGCAGCATTTCGCAACTCCCTTTCCTTTGGTTTTCCCAATTTCTTCTACAATGCTACATCTTCCTTAAGTAAAATGTTGAAACTTGATGAAGTGAATTTGACTAATGTTTGACGCTCATATCAAGCGAAGTTCTCTAATTTCGTTAGTGACATGGCCGGAATTCATAATTGATATATAGTTGTTTTCAATCTCGATTCACAGAAAATAAGGAAAAATATCGGGGAGATTGGGAGAAAGAATGATTGCCCACACAGGCTTCTCGCGGCGGATATGAAAAGGCCGAAAAAGATTTGATGGCGACCAAACGGAAGAGATTAGAAGATGAAGTGAATCCAATCCTTCTACGGTAGTTGACCACCGCCATCTCCAATACGTCGCGAGGAGCTCGGTTGTATATTCGGCAAAAGCTGCGGCGCCTACACGAGTGAAAAACTCGTAGTTGCCGAACGAATTGTAAGTATCGATATTGTTATTTTTACTTACTAAACATGTTTCATCACTAAGCTTCTCGTTATCCGTATCTTACAGAAGATCTTAAAAAGAAAGAGGCAGAGGGATCTTTTGCGGGAGGAATGATGTTCTGACCGCTGGGACCGGAAACCGTATCACGCGGGCGTGTAGGGGGATTGGAGGACGGGTAGGCCTAAAGCAATACTTTGGTAAATCCAAACGCCACAGACAAAGTATGGTTACCCTGGAGGAGATGGATCAGACGCGGCCAAATTAAGTGAGGAATCGCGGCGAAAGATGCTACATTGAGGATGTTTCAATCTGAGATGAGCAAGATGAAGGAGGAGATGGAGAAAATGAAGTTCCTCCCGAGCTCTCGGCCGAGAGACCAGGTGGATCCCTTGACACCTTCACCTGAACCTATGAAGAGCAGAGCACTAGAGGGAGCTGCATTGTTGGACGGTGAGTCGAGCAACCTTGTCATCTGTGTGGAGGATCGTGATGGTCATAGACAATTGGTTGCTAAAGGGACTGTCCACAACTTGGGATCAACTGTACACCACGAACAAATGGTCGATGATGAAGTCGAGTGTCGCTTGAAGAGGTGATCTTTGATGCACTGTCCCTCTCCCAACCGATGAGTCAAGGTTGTGAGTGATGTCAAGGGAACCTTCATCTCTTGGCCGGTGAAGCTTGTAGATGTCTCTACTCCTCCTCAAGCTCCACCACCTCCTCAAGCTCCACCCCTCCTCAAGTTCCATCCCCTACCGCTAACTTGACGGCCAAGGAAAAAATAAAAGATTTGGTAGCCAAAAATGGTTTAAAGATAAATCGTGGCCTGTCAATGAAGTAGTAGGCCTCCTCATCCTCAACCGCTTTAGTTGATAATGAAGATGTAGAGTCCATGCCGCTTCTCGGAGCCGAGGTTACTAGTGCATGTGTTCAACTATTTATGAAGTAAGTATCTTCTTCCTTGATTACATAATTGAAATGCACCGTTTAGACACACATATATACATATATACTAATTCCCTCATCGATGTCATTCTTGTAGGTGCATGCACGAGAAACCGGTTCAAGAGGGCGTAATTTCGGATTTTGGATTCTTGTGCCTGGCATATGCAAGCACAACACTACCTCTGAATTGAGACAGAGTACATATCAAATAGGTTGTGTAAAGTGCAAAGAAAGGTGTACTTGTTTCCACACCGGCTCTGTATACATATATACTTGTCTCGCAATTCACTTAATATAATTATGCTACATATATATATATCACCGAGTACTTTATCATTGTGAATTTTCAGCAACCACCGGCGCTTGGTCGTCATGAACATGGAGTTGCATTATGTTATCTTCTTATGCTCCACTCACAAATGATCCATCGACTACGTTGCAAGCCGATGATCACCAAGTAAGAATGTCATTTTGATCGTCTTGTCTCGAAATCTCTGCTAGAATTTTCGGTGAACATTACCGATAAATTTCTGATTTTGATGATAGTGCCATGAAGACCTTCCGTGTTGATGTAAAAAAGCGTGGTGCTCACTCACGATCCTAAATGGCACAAAATTAAGGTTAGTACATAATTGGACATGACATAATTGCCTTTCAAGTTGGTCAAGAAGCTATATATGCTCTTATATATATTTATTGTTATTTTTAGACCCGTCGGCAACCTAACGATCGAACTTATGTGGCCCGTACGTCATGAAACACTTATATGATATTGTGACGAAGGGAAACACTAAAGTCACTTTAAGGGTAAGATGTTATGGCTGAATTCACCATCGATGGCTTAATGTTACATATGAAATATGCACATAATATGTTAATTCGTTTCGTCTTTGATGTTACGGAGGTTTTCCAGTGAAGAGCCATTTGATGATGATGAAATCGAGCACATACGCGAGGTTTTTTGTGAATATCTGTATAAACTAGTCTTAGAAAATCCAAGTCAAGACAATAATTAATGTCCTAAATTAATTCATTTGTAAATAATATATGATGCCGTAGCAACAATAGCCTTCTGTACATATGTTTATTTTTTCGACTAGCTAATTAATTCATTTGTAAATATAGCAATGTAATTCAATAATAAATTTGTTTATTTTTTCGAACAATTTGTGTGTGTCCATTTTGGGTTTCTGAATGAATGGGATGGTGGATAAAGCTATTTAGTGCTTGAAATTTGAGGTACAAAGCGGATGTTGAAAATGAGCCGATGAGGCTCAAAAGTATTCGCGACTTTTAGGACCGTATATTTTTTAAAAGTGCGGTCCTAAAGGTCTTCGTCCATTTTAAGACCGTATATTTAACAAATATCCGGTCCTAAAAGTCTTCGTCTAATTCTAAAAATTTGGGTAGAGACTTTTAGGACCGTATATTTGTTAAAAGTACGGTCCTAAAGGTCTTCGTCCATTTTAAGACCGTATATTTAACAAATATCCGGTCCTAAAAGTCTTCGTCTAATTCTAAAAATTTGGGTAGAGACTTTTAGACCGTATATTTGTTAAAAGTACGGTCTAAAAGTATAGAAAATATACGGCTAAATTATTAGGACCGTTTATTTGTTAGTAGTCGTCTTAAAAGTCTTCATTTTATTTAATAGATTGCCAAACCTTTAGGACCGTATATTTGTTAGTTGTCCGCTCCTAACTTTAAATTTTAAAATAAGGCTTAATTTTTAGGACCGAGGATTTATTATACGTCCTATCCTAATATTCTTCATTTAAATAGAGTTGGTGACTCGATTTTAGACATATCGTTAGGGTTCAAGGCAACCATGTTTCAAGCGCTCTTCTCAAGTTTTGTGCTTCGTTGTTCTCGCTTTCAACTTTTCTCGATGTGAAGAACGTCATCTGTCCCTTTTCTTTTTGTTGGAAAGAAAGAAGATAACGAAAACGACACCGAAAATTTTCATCACATCCGGAAAAGTTGAGGGAAGACAACGATGGTCCAAACTTGAGAATAGTCGTCACTCGTTTGTTTTTATTCAAAAAAGGTAAATAATGTTTTTTGTTTTGTTTTGTATGGTCGCAATCGTTAACTTTATTCTGCAAATTTTTAAGATTGATCACCACGAATAGGACAATGTTTTGTTTGTTCTTGTTGTCGGATAAAAAAGAACATAAAGTTAAAGACAAACAAGGAAGGCGATTGGGAAATAAAAATTTTATTTAATAATTTTTTTTTTCACGCTCATAAGGCAAAGAAGACAAAAAAAACTTAAAATTCTAATCCTCCCCATCGTTGTCTGGAGGGAGGGAATGGCCTGAGACGCCGTCATCGAGGTATGGTACTCAACGTCATTGGCCGAGTACCGCTTTCACTTGTTGTTGACGGCGTGATAGACCTGAAACAGCTTGCCCAAGCTTCGGTCTATATGATCGACGCGGCTATCAGTGCTCCAAAGATCCGCCGAAGTTCGGTTTCGAGGCAACGGAGGAGGATATGGAGGTGCCTCGGGATTTCGCCCTGAAGGAGGACCTCGTCGTGGTGGAGAAGCCATTACGGTGGAGGTTCTAGGAGGAGATGGAGATGAATGTTAAGAAAGTAACAACGGGTTTAAATAGAGAACCCATCCCGAAGAATGTGAAACGCCTAAACATTAACGAGGAGACGCATATTTGCTCGTAATACGAGGAGACGCCTAGTTGGGAAGTTTATGTGGAAGCCGAAGAGACTCTGAATTCATTTCAACAATGGGGAAGGGACTCTTGAAAAGAATGAACTTTCATTTCAACAATGAGTTTTAGGACCGGATATTTGATAAAAGGACGGTCTTAAAAGTAATTGAATTAAAAATTAGTTTTAGGACCGGATACCAAGTAATATATCGGTCTTAAATGAGTTTTAGGACCGGATATTTGATAAAAGGACGGTCTTAAAAGTAATTGAATTAAAATTAGGACCGGATATAAGATAAAAGTCCGGTCTTAAAAGTTTGTATAAAAGTAAATTGACGAATTCATCATCGACGTTTATCTCTCCCGCCATCCGTCTTTATATACTCCACACACTACCTCCTCTTTGTCCTTGTTAACTCCTCACTTCCTAGCTCTCGCCCCAACTTCTCAAAATCCTCAAACCATGGTTAGATACAAGCAAACTGCTCGTAGGGGTGCATACACGCCTCACTCTCGTGCCATGGCTAGATCATTATATGGTGCGCCTCCAAATGACGGTGGGCCGTATTGTTTCCGAAGACTCTCGGGTCGTTGGACCCATTGTTATTTCTTCGGATGATGAAGAGATTGCTCATGCCGCACCCCCTCGATCCTTCGCCGATCCTTTTCTTGCCGAGTTCAACCGTCATCTTGAAGGCCGCCATGCGGATGTTCGTAATCCCCTCTCCAACCTCGTTGGCCCAGCCGCGCCTACCTCCGACCCCTCTCCGCTCTCCCGTAATGATCCATTCATATTGCGGGTGGAGAGAATAAGACAACAACTTGCCGATCTCCGCGGGAAATTAATGCTCTTCACGCCGAAATCGCCGAGGTTGTTCAACGATTCTTGTGGATGATAATATTCAGCTTGTTTTTCATTTGTGTTTTTGTTGTTGTGTATATATTCTGAAGTAATGTAAGAAACATTAAGAACACCGTATGAATTTTTGGCTCTTCTCCAAGAATTCATTAAAGAAACTTATTCTCCAATTTTGCTTTATTTTTTGTCCAAAAAATATCATTTATTTTATTGATTTAATATACCAATCACGAAGGCCATTAAGACCGGACATTTTATTTTATAAGTAACGGATCTAAAGATAATTTGAATTTTAGGACCGGATGTTTTATAAACCTCCGGCCTTAAAAATTAAAAATCTAATAAAATTTTAGGACCGGATAATTTTAAAACTCCTATCTTAAAATGTTAGTTGTATCTTTAGGACCGGACATTTAATTAATAACCTGTATTAATAAAATCCAAAAAGCTAAATAAGGTATCTTTGTCGCGCGGAAAATTAAATTTCCCTCTCGAACTCTTGTCGCGCCGAAAGTGAATACTCTGTTTCCGACTCGAAATTTCCCTCTCGCCTTCGTCGTCGCTTCGCGTACCTTTCTCGACAATCACTGTTCCTTAGCTAAACGCCTATGACGAAGTCCGTAAGAGATGTTTCGGTTAAAACTTTATTACTTTCCACTGTTGTTAACGAATATTGTTTTTTGAAGATTATATTTGCACTTTAGACCTACCCAACTGACCAACAAGTTTTTTTAGGTTACTCTTTGCTTGCCTTGTCCGCAACATCAACGTTCGTGAGCGGAGAAGTAAGACGACTCAAAGAAACGCATATGCTACAAAGTTAGTCCACAAGACCTTCATCCCCTCGCATTTAATTTCCTCGCCTTGCATTTATTTTGGTTCTTCGATTCACTCGTGATGCATTTATGACCAAATGTAATTCTTAATTCGCCTAAATAATATATAGGAATTCTACTATGGATCACGCTTGGATAGATGCTTTACGAACGAGTATTGAATATCGAACGGGGTTAGGGAATTTATAGAATTTGCTAAAAAAATGCCCATGATGATGGGGGAAGTATTATTGCCCTTGTGTAAAATGTTTGAATGAGTGTCGACTATGTCCCTCAAGTTATACGCACACATTTAATTTGTCACGGATTTTGTAAGACTTATACAAGATGGGTATGGCATGGTGAACAAGTGCCATCAAGTGGGAAACAACATGGGGAAGTGGCCTTTGATGATAATGACACGGATATGGATGATCGCACAGAGGACATTATCCGTGATGTAGAGAAGAGGCTTTTGAGCGATCACATGCATATGGTAATATGTGCAGTGATGCGTAGACACCCGCTATACCGTGGTGTAAAAATACCAATTGTTGAACGCTGTGTATTGAAATTGGTAAGCTTGAAGGCACGCATGGATGGAGCGACAAGAGTTTTTCAGAATTGCTTGAGGCTTTGAAGGACATGCTTCCGGATGATAACGTGTTGCCGCATCGCTACTATGATGCTAAGAAGATACTTTGTCCACCGGGATGGAGTACAAAAAGATCCATGCATGCCCGAATGATTGTGTATTATATAGAAAAGAGTTTGAAGAGAAGCGAGTTGTCCGATGTGTGAAACCCCACTGCAGAAGTCGATAAGGGGCCTGCAGTAAAGTGTTGTGGTATCTTCCAATCATACCAAGGTTCAAGCGGTTGTTTGCGAATGAAAATGATGCAAAAATCTGAGGTGGCATGCAGATGAGAGGATTTCGGATGGACAATTCGACATCCGGCCGATTCTTCTCAATGGAAGAAGATCGATCAATTATTTCCGAACTTCGCGAAGAACCTAGGAACCTCGAGCTTGCCCTTAGCACGGATGGAATGAATCCCTATGGAAGCCTTAGCAGCATACATAGCTCATGGCCCGTAGTCCTGATTGTTTACAACTTATCTCCTATGTTATGCATGAAACGAAAGTACATCATGTCAGTCTATGTTGATTTCGTGACCAAAACAACCCTGAAATGACATAGATGTTTACCTAGAGCCCTTGATCGAAGACTTGAAGGAGTCATGAAGAAGGTGTCGATGTTTTTGACTCTTTCAAGAAGGAGGTCTTTAGAATGAGAGCCATGATATTTTGTACTATAAACGACTTCCCAAAGATATGGGAACTTGTCAGGATATAGTGTAAAAGGCCATAAAGCATGTCCGGTTTGTGAAGAAGGCACATGCTACCATCAACTTCAACATGGAAGAAAGACGGTGTATCTTGGACATAGGAGATTTCTTAGACGGGCCACCCATATCGTCGATTAAAGAAGGCCTTTTTGGTGGCCAAGAGTATGAAGAAGCTCCGTGGCATTGACTGGGAGCAAGTGTATGAAAAGGTTAAAAATATCGTTGTCATCTTCAGAAGCCTGGAAAGAGTAGAAAAGAAACAAATATATGGAAGAAGAGATCCGTATTCTTTGATCTTCCCTATTGGCGCAATCTTGATGTGAGACACCGTATTGATGTCATGCATGTGGAGAAGAACGTATGTGATAGTATTGTGGGCACGCTTCTCAACATACAAGGTAGTTCAAGGATGGTGTGAAGGCAAGATTGGATTTGCAAGCAATGGGAATACGCGAAGAATTGCATCCAAGGCCATATGGGAAGAGAACTTATTGTCCCCCGGCTTCTCATACTTTGTCTAAGGATGAGAAACGAAGCTTTGTGAGTGTTTACATGGCACAAAAGTTCCCTGGGTATTCTTCAAATTTTAAGAGGCTTGTCTCGATGAAGGACTTGAAATTAGTAGGCCAAAAGTCTCATGACTCCATGTCTTGATGCAACAGCCTACTCCCAAGAGCTATTCGAGGGATCGCCGAATATGATCTTCTGGTCGCTTTGACTAGACTTTGTTTCTTCTTCAATGCGGTTTGTAGTAAAGTTTTCAAGATTGAAAAGTTGGATGAATTGGAGAATGAAGGATATCTTATCTTGTGCCACCTTGAAAAGCTTTTTGTTCCTTCATTTTTTGACATCATGGTTCATCTCATTGTTCATCTAGTGCCCAGGAGATAAAGTTGCGGCCCTATCCATTTACTTCTGGATGTACCCTATTGAAAGATCTATGAAATTCCTAAAAGGGTATGTGAAGAACGCTGCATCGGCCGGCATCAATTGTTCAAATATGTTTCAAGAGGCCATGGAATTTTGTCAAAATTATTTGTCCAAAGTAAGACATATTGGGCTTCCAAAACGTCAACATGTCAGCGGGGTAGACGTGGGCTTCTGTAAAGAGTGTGGATCGTGATGAATTGTCACAAGTCCACTTATACATCTTGAATAATGTTGATGAAGTTCAAGCCAAAGATATCCGCACATAAAGAGGTCATAAGGAAAGAGAACCATCGAATGACCGAACAAAGGTTGATTAGGGAGCATAACATAAAACTTTTGCAAACCGGTTCAAACAAAAGGTCGAGGGATCTCGAATGTGTTTCGAGACAATGAAATGGTTAGCACGTGGTCCCGAGTTTGATGTCATAAGTTGGAATTCGTATGTGATCAATGGTTATACATTTTACACGAAGTCCCTAGATGATAGGAGCAACACCCGTAACAAATGGTGTTATGTTAGAGGTCAATCTATGCACTTCTCCAGCTCGAAAGACAAGAGGCCTAAATTGGCAGTCATGCCATATTATGGGGTTATTGAAGAGATTTGGGAGGTGGACTATGTCAAAGTTAGATTTCCCATCTTCAAATGCAAGTGGGTTAATGTCAATAATGGTGTTCAGATCGATCGACTAGGATTCACTTTAGTCGATGTCAATAGTAGAAGTTTTGGAGATGAACCTTTATTATGGCGCATCATGCAAAACAAGTGTTCTATATCACCGATCAAGAAAATAAAATGTGGTCTCGTAGCTCTCCAAGGAAAGAGGGTCATTGATATTGATGAGGAAAGTCATTCAAATTATGGTGATCTTCCCGAGAGTACTCCTTTACAAGGGGTCTACCTGACATGAACGAAGAAGATGAAGCGGATAATGAACCCGTGATAAGAAATGATCATCAAGAAGGGATATGGGAGGATATCACTTTATAAAAGTGTCAATTCATAAGGTAATTAATATTCATATGCAGATTCTTAGAAAACTTTAAGGTTTTAACAATTATTATATGCTTGTCTATGTTCTTAATTAAACAATGTCATCATTGAATATGAATTTGTTCTTGTTTTGTTTTTGTGCGTGGATCCGTTTCAAAGGGGCATGTTATAAAAGAGGATGCATGTTACGTTGTTGGGTGGGAATCAAATGAAGGCATGGTGAATAATATATTGACTACATTTGTATGTTGAATTACGTGCCGCATGTATTGTAACTCATTGCCTTTGTAATTAGTTATATGTTAGCTTATTTTATAAATTACTTTAGTTGTTTTAGACTTAATTAAGAGGCCACATAACTCATGGTGGATAATATTTGTATTCTTTTTCCCAATTCAATTTATTCATGTTCATAGCTTGTAGCTTAAAGTATATCGACTTTTATGTGCTGTTTTGTATGGTGGATTTGTGTATATATATTGATCAGGAAGAACAAAACAGGGAAAAAATACGGGAAAATTTAGACCGCAAATAAAAAATACGGTCTTAAATGTTCAAATATTAAGACCGGATGTATAAATAACACCGCTCTTAAAGGTGTTAAGCAGGTCTTAAAAGTTGGTCTTTTAAGACCGGTCCATTGAAACAATCCGGTCTTGAAAGTCAGTCTTTTAAGACCGGGTAATTATTCCTCCTGGTCTTAGAGTCCGCTATCTTTAGGATCGGATTGATATTTGTCCGGTCTTAATATTTGGATCTTTTAAGAGCGGTCGACTTTTTGTCCGGTCTTAAAGTTTGAGTTTTAGGACCGAACCAAAAATATTTGATTTATTTAGTACGACTTTTAAGACCGAAGGTTTAAAATGTCCGGTCTTAAAGAAAATCTTTAAGACCGTGTAAAAGTCCGGTCTTAAAGGTCGACTTTTAATACCGCCTCGGAACAAGACGCTCGCCGCGGTCCAGGTCTAATGTACCTTTTTGTCCTGGCCTTAAAAGCCTTTTTTCCACTAGTGAGACAATACTGCGCGCACACTTTTTATTTCGGAATAAAAGTAAAATATTTTAGAAGATATTATAAAGTCCAAAATTAATATTAAAAAAATCAAACATATGCGATTTTTTAAAGAACAAGAGTCTATTTAAATTTAAAATTTGTTCTAAATTTTTCAAAAAAAATTAAAAAGTAATAAAAATTTACAAAGGATTACTTATTTAACCTCAAAAGTAATTAATTCAAAATGAAAAGAAAAAATTTATTTTTTTCAATAATTTGAATTTGATACAAATTTTCTTACATCAAATTTAAATTTATAGGTCAAATTTGAATTTTAAGAAGAATTTATTTTTTAAAAATCAAATTTATGAGTCAAATTCGAATTTTACAACGAAGTATTTATTTTGTAAAAATTGAATTTTTATAAAATCTATAACAGCTGACCAGCCTTATCTTTAAAGGCATAATTTGAAAAATGATATATTTATTTCCTTTAAGAAATTTTAATTAACTATTTTTGCTAGCGCAAATCGGTTATTTGAAACATATAGTCGGAAAGAAACGGAGGGAGCACTTAATTACTATAATATATATGATCTCTATAAAACATTTACTGTAAAATTATATTATTTATTAATTTATAAATAGTTTAAAAATGATAAATATAAGAAATAAAATTAAAAATCTTATCAAACATCATAACTGACATATTTAAATCAAAACTTAAAACTTCTTTTTACATGGCAGGAAAAAGCAACAAAGGAAGGATATAGAATCACAGATTATCATTTTGCACAAGAAAATAAAACTTCTATTTTCCATCAATGTCATCGGACATTTCCCCCGTCGTATCTCTTTATTCTTGTGGATTTCTTTCAAATTTCTTTATTTATCTTATAAATATTTTTGTTTATCTTATAAATACCCTTATTTATCTTGTAAATGCTCTTTTAAAAAGAAAAAGATGGCATAATTGTCTTTTCACCCACAAAAATTAATTTCATAATGAACTTAGAGTATGGTGAAATTTCAAAAGTTTTAGAGGTTGAATGAAATTATAGCAGAGATTATGGGCCTCAATCAAATTTTCCCAGAATTAGTTTTCACATTGGTTGTCAATGGAGCTGGCCAGAAAATTAACAACTTGGCATGTTATTAACGAAAATACCTTTCTATCAGTACCTGCAACAACCCATGTGAAATCTGTTTTTCTTGCACTAATGTATGGCAGTGATTGCGTCGCAATGGGTAACTGTTGATTTCATTCAATGTTTCTTTGCTTTTAACCCCTTCAATATTCTCATGAGGAGAAAATTCAAAGTCCTCCCACGCCAGCTCACTCACGAGTCACGACTGTGAAGTCTGAACAATGAGAAATAAAAGGCCTTTATCTTTTTCTTTTTGGGTCAAAAGGCCTTTATCTTTATCTTTTTTTTTTTTTGGGATCAAAAGGCCTTTATCTTTTAACTTTATCAGCTTTGAAATTTTTGCTCACCCCCACTGCTCCCATATGTCACATACTCACATGTCTCCCCTGCAACTGCAACAAACGACCCTCACTAAATACAGCCAAGCTTCACTGTTCGCATTGATCACTGTCTGCTAGCTCTTTCTTTGTGATTTCTTTATTCCTCAACTTGTTCTTCAACATCTTTTCAGAGCTTTGTGTTGTTTGTGTCTCTTGACTGCTGTTTTCTTTTTGTCTCTCCCATATCTAAAGAAAACTTTTTAAAAAAAAAAAAATCCTGAATTTTCTCCTTATGCATTTTTGCCGACACTTCTCTGTTGTTATCATTTTTAACTTTTCTGGTTTTGTGATATTTATTTCAAGAAGAAAATATCCAAAAAAAAGTTGTTCAAAAAACACTTCCTTGTAGTTTCTTGTTTAGTTGAAGTTGTTACTGCTCATATCTAAAAGGCAAAAAAAAAAAAGAAAGAAAGTTATTCCCTGTGATTTTATTTTCCGTGAGTTCAACTGCTTTCTTGTATTTTCTTGTATCGTGTTTCCTGTTTGATTTCACAAGCTCATCATCTTTCTTCGAAAACCTTCAGATTTTATAGTTGTCTTCCATTTTTGTGAAGCATTTGTTTCTTAGAAAAGTTCAAAACAAAGGTAGTCTCTTATTCTTGATGTGTGTTGGAACACAAAGGAAAGCTAATTATTGCTGCGAGTTTGAGATTTATATAACTTGAAATTGCAAAGTTTCACATCCACTGCTGTAAGTTTGACAAAATAGATTTATATATGCCAAAGCCAGTAGGTGTTTAATTGATATGTATTCTCAAAAATCAATTTGTGTTTCAACTTTTGCAGCATGCTCATGTGTTTCTGAATAATATAGAGAGCAACCAAGAAAAGAAGAAGAAACCTATTCCAACCATACTGAAGGCGAGTTACTTTAAAAGGTGAGGCTCCCTTAACTACTTTTACATTATGAGTAAAGGTTTCAAAAATACGGATGACCCTTTTTTATTTGATAAAGGGTATAATCTCTAGGTTAGAGGATAAAAGGATGTCGTTAATCCCAACAAATGTGTTATAGGGGATTAAAATTTGTGTTAATCCCAACAAATGCGCTAAAACCCCATAGTTCTATTTTCCCAGCCTTCTCCAGATTTGGTGCTGATAATAAATGCTGAGAAAGGATTTTCAGTATTGAGGTTCCTTTCGTTATCCTTAAAAAAAATAAAAAAATTACTGATTTGGTTTCTATAATTATAAATCGACTTTGAACTTTAATTTTATAAGTAAGTTCCTATAATTTTTACAATTAAAAATAAGGCTTTCCTTCCCATTTTGCTAAAATCATTGAATTCTTTGTTTTTTTGAAAAAAATTAATTATTTTTTTGCTGAAAAAATTAATGATTTGGTTCCTATGCTTTTGCCTTTTAGTTTGATTCTAAGTTACTTAAACTTTAATTCTATACCATTTAATACCTATAGTTTTAATTTGTTTAAAGCTCAGTTCCTTACTTTCATTTGCTACAACTTGGTGATTCTTATCGTAACATCTATTTATGTTATTAGTACCCTAGTAAAAATTTGAGTTTAAAAAAATAAGTTTAGTTTTTATAATTTTATTTTTAAAAATTTAGAGATCAATATTTTGAATGAATTAAACTATAAAAAACTGAGTTGCATCAAATTAAAATTAATAAATTGAATTATACCCTTTTAAAAATTATAAAAAAAATAAATATTGAAACCAGATAATTATTATTTAAAAAAAAACAATCTCTTTAACATTTTGGTTCAATTACTAGCATCACTAAACATGTTTCTATAGGAAACTTAAATACTAAATTTTGTCAATTGTTAGAAATCCAAATAATCCTTGAAAAGCAAGCATGCTCTTGCACTCCCATGCATCATGACTTTTATTTTGCCACTGTTTATGAGATTTTGTAATTTGTGGTTGTTTTGTTTTGTTTTTTTAATTTCCTTCCGCTTGTGTTTGTGTGTATATAATCCCAGTACTTATTCTTGTTTTTAAGAAACTACATTTTTAAATTTTAGTTCACCTTTTGACATCATGATTTTTTTTTAAAAAAGAAAATACTAAATTTTTAATTGAAATACTCATAAATATATTTGCCCACACCATCGTATTGTTTATTCTCTCTCGAACAGTACAAGGTGTCAAGTACACAATACATATCTTCTATTTATAGGCATAGGCTTGCAATCTCAATAGAATCTAGCTATATCTACTATAAACAAATTTAATGAGAATAAACATAACTGTAAGATACTAGAGATATATGGACATCCAGATAAATATTATATTCATAACACTCCTCCTTGGATATCCATTATGTATAAATGTGCTTTACTAAAAACTTTAACTAAAAAAACCTAGTGGGACAAAAATCTAACACTACTACAAAAATGATCTAAATAAGACCTAATTAACGTCCTTTTTCGTAGGGACGTCTCGGACAGAGGTAGTTATTTTTTTAACATTTGGCGTCCCGCATTATATTTCGGACGCCTTATTGATTTTTTTTAAAAAAAAAAAAATTAAACCGCAAACTTAAAGGCTTGCTGCGCGTGGGGGAAGAACCACAAAGGACTCACGAAACTGGAACAAAAAACAGAGAGACGGAGATGGTGCAGATTAAGAGGTTTTGCGTGCCCTAAATATCATCTGGAACAACACAACAACTGATATGGAACTACAAAACAACAAATGAACAACAAAACAAGAAAAGCAAGAGATTTGGAACAACAAAACAAAGAGATCCGGAACAACAAAACAGATCCGTGGCGCCGCCATGGAAGGAATTGTGTGCCCTAAATATGCAGATTAAGAGGTTCGAGAAGGAAGAGCCAGTAAGGAAGATCGATTAGCTCGAAAAAAAAAAGAGGTGCAGATCCGAACCTGAACACATAGAATTGATGGTGGTGAGAAGATTGCGGCGAGTTGGAGAGGCGGCGTCGGCAAGGTCGGTGTTAGTGACGGTGACGTCGATGGCGACGCCATGGAGCTACCAGAGAGAGAGAGAGAAAGGCGCCGCCTAAAATATTGCTTTTGGCGTCCTGATATACTTTTAGGTCGCCAAAAAAAAATTATGGCGCCAAAAAATTTCCCAAATTTTCTAAATTGCGCCAAAATACTGATTTTGGCGTCCCGAAATACTTTTAGGTCGCGAAAATACTGATTTTGGCGTTCGATATACTTTTAGGTCGCCAAAAGTTTCCCTGTGCCAAAAAATATCCTAA
Source organism: Acacia pycnantha (assembly GCA_025563575.1). NCBI lineage: Eukaryota > Viridiplantae > Streptophyta > Magnoliopsida > Fabales > Fabaceae > Acacia > Acacia pycnantha. Next base: position 317,614 of record JAMWYP010000297.1, on the reverse strand, counting down.
ATTGCGCCAAATATTACATTTTAGGCATCCTAAAATAGATTTAGGTAGTCAAAAAAACTTTAGGAGTCCTAAATTAATATTTGGGTTGTCTAAAGTCTCCAAAAAATCCTAAATGGCGCCAAATAATACATTTTAGGCATCCTAAAATATAGTTAGGTAGTAAAAACTTTAGGAGTCCTAAATTAATATTTGGGTTATCTAAAGTCTCCAAAAAATCCTAAATGGCGCCAAATAATACATTTTAGGCGTCCTAAAATAGATTTAGGTAGTAAAAAAAAACTTTAGGAGTCCTAAATTAATATTTGGGTTGTCTAAAGTCTCCAAAAAAATCCTAAATGGCGCCAAATAATACATTTTAGGCGTCCTAAAATAGATTTAGGTAGTTAAAAAAAACTTTAGGCGTCCTAAATTAATATTTGGGTTGTCTAAAGTCTCAAAGTCAAGTAAATAATTACGACAATGCCACTCGCTTCACTTTTACTTCCTTTTTTAAATTAAGTACGTCTTTTAGGGTAGTAATATCCATATTTTGTAGTAGTGAACCAAAGAGAAGACTATATCATTAATTCATTGATACATTATCCAGTGTTACCTCATTAAAACCATTCTAGGAAAATCCAATTGAGACAAAACCTATATAAGAGAAAAAGGTACAATGTGTATCGACTCCCTCTTGACAATGTCTATAGAGATCTTTGAGTCTGCGCAAAAACGATGTCATAGACACGCTTTTCAAAGATTGCACTGAAAAGAGGCTTTATGAATAAATCGATAAATTTTCATTGAAAAGAATATGTTGGATATTTATTTCACCATCTTTATGAAGGTCATGAGTAAAGAATAATTTTGGTGAAATATGCTTCATCTCCGTGATGTACCCTTTTTTTAGTTGGGCAATATATGCAATATTATCTTTATATAGGATTGTCGGGGTTATTTTACTAGAAGATAAACCAGAAGTGGTTCATATGTGATGTACTGTTGATCTTAACCACATACATTCTCGACTTGCTTTATACGTCACAAGAATTTCTCGCTTAGTTAAACAATGTGGCTGATATAGTTTCACTTGTAAATAAACATCCTAGTTGTGATTTATCGTTAAGTGAATCAAACAAAAACAAAACTCAGCATCTGCATAGCTAACAAGTTCATGCTTAGGTACATTAAAGTACAATAACCCTATACCCATTTTACCTCTAAGATAACGAAGAATGTGATTAGCTCCATTCCTATGTCTTCATTTTGGTGAACAACAATACTTTGCTTATAAGTTCACAGCATATGATATGTTGGGTTAAGTGTGATTAGTGTCACACCTGCCAATTTGAAAACTTTACTAAGCATTCGGAAGCACTCTAGGTAGTTCATGCAAGTCGATAACTAAAAGCTCATCAATTGAAACTTACTTATTTATCTATGGGTTACTATTCATTTGGCATTTCAGGTTTAGTTGTCCAACTTTAAAAATTCATAACTAAATCTAGAAAATTGTATGAGGTTCTCTATTTTTTTTTTTTTGAAAGCTTTTGAAATCCTTTACATAAGAAAAATATCGGTCTAGCACCAGATCATGATAATCTTAATACAGTTCATTCGTTTTCTAGACTTGCTCTATTTCTTGTACAGATTCTGTGCCTTAAGTTATAAAATACATAACTCATGGTATGTACATCCCATTATGTGCCTACTTTTTGTATACAAAATCTCATGAGCATTAGACATTCGTACTATTCGTTAGTAAACCAAATAATAATAATGCTCTGAAAGCAACCTAAGCAGGGCAGTCAAGAATATGCTTCATAAAAACATATCTTCAAGGCTTACTCAGGGTATATAACCCCTTGTAATACCTCATTACACATCAAACATACATTCCAAAGCCTCATAATTAAATTACACAACTCAAGGGAATTATTATACTTTTCATTACTCATGACACAACATTGCCATGGAATGACCATTCTCCTTCCACTTACCTTTGCATTTTGCTCATGCTCTCCATTTGGACTCACTTAACCTAGCATGGTTAGTTTTTTTTTTTTTGAGTAAATACCCTTTTACGGTCACGACAAAAACACGGACCCCATTTTAGTCCCCGACAAAAAATGTGTTGTTGTAACAACCCGACTTTTCTAAAGCAGTATAAATTTTTTTTTTTTTTTCAAATATCATTTCAAAATGATCAGAGTAGTGCACCGGAGCGATTGAGTAAGCGATATATATATTAAAATACCCATGGTAACATGTTTCTTTGTTTAAACAACGATACGAGAGTGTTTCAAAAGAAATGACGAAAGGAGTCTTCACTGGGACTCCTAGGCGTGTTGCTTGCCCCTCTCCTCGGTTCTCGGTCCACCCAGACCACGAGAGCTAAGTTAAGAGCCGAGGTCCATGCATCGAACCCCGGGTAACGGTTAACCTCATGATTACATACATCATATATGTACAATGAACATTCTTAGACTCTTGGCAACATTTACTATGGTCGGACATAGGATATACATATCATATGTATAGCAATAACAATTGATCGGATGACAGACAACGATCAGATCGGATGTCGATGACAATAGTACAATCGGATGTACGAGACAATAGTACAATCGGATGTACGAGACAATAGTACAATGGATGTACGTAGACAATAGTACAATCGGATATACGAGACAATAGTACAATCAAATGTACGAACAATAGGCATGACGGAACAACGATGCAATCGTGAGTACAGGCATGACAGAAACAGGCATGACAAGAACAACAATACAATCGAAATATCAGCATGACGAACAATATACACATATGCATACAATAAACATCAGAGTTAGTGTTACAGTACGCGAACGTACCTTCGTTGACGGATTACGGTATTTCTAGCACGTTTTACGGAAAACTGTACTTTTACGGAAAATCGTGAAACAGTGGCACGACGGGCAGCGTAACGGCAGCAGAATCAACGTTTCAGATATCCTATGATAATAATGTCACTTCCATTAGTAATTTGACATTATAACTGGCATTTTAGGTAAAAATTACCATTTTGCCCCTATAACCCTACTTGGCGGAATTCGCGCCAACTTAGCTATAGGCTATTTTCTTCCCAAAATTTCGCCAGAACTTCGACGCATTTATGATTCTTGAAAATAAAGACTAAAATAGCCCTCCCATATGATACCCAAATCATAAAAATAAAGACTATTCTAGCCTTACTAACTATTAAACTAAAGACTAAAAACTAAAGACCGAAAGACTTACCCGTTGAAGACTTCGCGAACTTCTCCCGCAGCTTTCTCTCTACTCCTTCCTCTCTCTAATTTTCGCCAAAGGCTTGGAAAATGGTGTGAAATTTTCAAGAGAAGGCATGGGTATTTATAGAAAAAGTAAGGGACTTGTTTGGCTAAATTAGGGCTTTGTTTGGAAAATCAAGGTTGTAATAACCCATTAATGCAACTTGTTCAAGAAGCCACTTCTTCCACACACACACACTCTTGGCCGAACCCTAGGGCTGATGTGGCAGCCCCATTGGCCCAAAAGTGGTGACTTAGCTCACTTTATGCCCTATAACCGTTTTCCCGATCGGTACCGATTCGCGTGATTTCGGAGAAATCTCAAAATTATGGATTTACAACTCGAAAACATGTTCTCACTTAGTAGAAATGTCCAAGTTAACCTAAATTTTGATTCCATATAGGCCTCCAAGCAGTCCAGTTGAAGTTTCCTCGAAAACGTGTCCAACGCGTCGGTGTCGAATTCGTTTCTGAGATATCAATCTCTTCGAAATAATTCACTTGACTCCAAATATGTCTAAATAAATTCAAACCCATTCCTAAATGTTGAGTTAGAATTTATTTTCCTCTTTCCAAAATTATGCCTATATGCATTTTTCCCTATTTTGTTTTATTAGGAAAATGCACAAACGGCCTCGGAATTAACTTCCGAAGAGTCTAATGGAAGATAAAATTCCACCGATCAATAATCTACTTTGATATTGATAATCCCATTCCTAGATCTCTAGATAGGGTCCGTTTCCTAATTTAAATATTACTATTCACATATTTTACTTTAATTAAATTATATTATTATAAAAATGTGCAAGTTGCCAACTTGGGTTCTATTTCATTTTCATTTTTATTTATTTATTTATTTCGTTTTTCCCCTTTTTTTTCTGCCTTTTTTTTTTTAAATTAATTATTTAATTAATTAAATAATTATTTTTACATAATTTCTCACAACATTTTCCTATTGGTCAATTCTTGCATTTAGGCTTAAAAATACCTAAACTCATCCATTTTCCTTCAAATTTTCCAATTAATTAACCAATATATTTATGCTAATTTTTAGCCATTTATCACTAATTTTGGAGCTTTACATAATTATCTCCGAATTTTCTATACTTGTGCTTAAGTAATTTGCTAATAAATACTTAATCACTCAGTTATCACTGCTTAGTAATTTTCTTAATTAGAATACCACATTACCTCTTAACCTTTGCTTTAACATGAGATTTTTCATGCATTACGTATTATTCGCATTTTTCCATAATCGCAAGGGTATTATGGTCATTTCCTTACTTTTTGAGTATTCTTCTACAATTTCTCTAAGTTTGTAACTTAATAAATTACCTAATTAGAGATAACATACTCTCATTTATTCAAATAATTATTTCACCGACTTTTAGGATTTTTCACAATTTTCCTAAATCGGTTATGTCCCTTAGGGGCATTTTGGTCATTTGGCACTTTGGCCCTTAAATTCTCTAATTTCCGAGAGATTTTCCTTAGAAAATAAGATAATTATATCTTATTATTTGATACCCCATATTCACCTACTTTCTATAGGTATAATCTTACCAAATTAAGATATGTATTTTTTGGGGTATTACATTTCTCCTCTGTTAAATAAAATTTCGTCCTCGAAATTTGCACTCTACCCACTTAAACTCTGTCCTACTCGGACTTTGGACCATACGCGTCGAATGTTTGCTTCGTTTTCCTTTTGCTCCTCTTGGTGCTCGAAAAATTCGGTTTGGTTTGACCATGACGATCTTGTCATATCGTATTTTGATATATAGTGTCTCCCGAGGCGCCCATACACCACGGTCAACACTACAGATACCAAAATGTCTCCATGGCGCCCATACACCATGACAACACAAAATATCATACATGTCACCATGGTGCCCATACACCATGACAAAATAAGATACCTCCTACTCAATGACATGATCACGGTCGAAATATAGTAACGAGGAAACATGGAATACGTCACGAAGATGGTTCACGTATCATACGATTTAGTTGCATAATTAACACATAGTTAATGTACAGAGGAAAAATTCCTTAAGAGATGGTACCTTGGATTCTCTCTCGAAGTTCTTTGTCCATGGTATCGGTTAATGGCGTACATTCGGCCGGGTTACTGCGGTCTTGACGCTGCAGCTTTCTCGGACAGTACACACTGATGTGCCCGGCTTTTGACACTTGAAACATATCGGCTTCCCATCGCAGCCCGTACTTTGTGGATGATACTTCTGCATTTTGGACATGGTCGGGTCTGATGTTCTGGGTTATCTTCTTTGCCTAAATCGGGTGCCGCCTCTTGCTTTCTCCTTGAGAGTCACTCCGGGTGCTTCTCTCTTAGTGAGGAATTTTCACGGTTGCCCTCGCTACGATTGGTATGGCTACTATTTTGATTCCGTAATATACGTAATTCCTTCGGGTTGCGCTCGGTCCTTCTGCGGGATTCCCTTTGCTTTGGCCATTTTAGAAAATTTCGAGATACCGGCCTTGCCACTTATGTCATATTTCGGCCGGTTACCGGTCGGTTAGCCTTCCGGCTTTCATTCTTGTAGATTTTCGGGTATGATGAATACGCGACAGTTGGTAAAACGGGCGAAGTAATCGTCGAATGACTCTTCATTTCCCTGCTGAATCTGCGAAACTCTTCTTCCTTGATTACTGTATCGAGGAAGGAAAGTATTGTTCATTGAATTGCTCCAAGAACATCTCCCAAGTAACGAGGCTCTGTAAAGTTGTGGAAACACTCTTCCACCATCTGTGTGCGTCACCATCGAGTTTGTAAATTGCCAGCTGAGCTTTCCGGTTCCCCGGACATTCCATTACTTCAAAGATTTTATCCAAGCTCATCAGCCAATCTTCTGCCAACTCGTTCTTTCCATGAAAAGTAGGTGGCTTGAGCTTGCAAAATTGTGTGACCCATTGTTGTGTGGTCTGCACAGCTCTCCCTCGTCGTGGAGGTGATTGGGACCTTTACGATCCTCCGATTCCTCATCGTGCCCGTCGCTTTGCTCGTTTTCCTCTTCTTCATTATTATGCTCTTCCTCATTACATCGTCTTTCTAGTTGTCTCTCGGCTTCTCGGTCTTGTCGATTCTGTCTCTCCGAAGTGTATTGATGAGAGCTGCTGCTCTTGCAAGGTTCTCCTCATCTCCTGCATCTCATTCTACTCCGGTTGGTTTGGTTCGGATTTACAGGTTGTCTACCTCGTCCTCCACCACGGCCTCTCCTCGGCCTCAGAGAGCTCAGGCTCTCTCGGATTTGTCATGTCTTGTTTTTTTCTTTTCCTTCATTAGGAAAACACTAGTTATACTCGGAGTACAACGATGATCATATCACAATTTCTATCGCACTTCATATCTATACTACTAAAAATAGACACCGTGACATGTCCCTCGTTCGGAATTTCGTTGGTTCGTTCTTCTTAGAAACGGGTATGGGAAAACGTATCGGAAGTTCCTCTACATGAGTCAAATCTGCATGTACTTATCTTTATTGGTCTCGGGGTTTCATCCGGCGTGGCCTATCATCGCATGTAAGCTCGATGCTAGGAAAGAATCACCGTCCAGCCTGGCTAGCGGTTATCGAGTGATCGGAGGCGATATCGAGTTATCGGAGGCGATGCTCGAGCTATCGGAGGCGATATCGGGGTTATCGAAGCGATATCGGGATTATCGAATTGATGTACCGACGAGAAAGTGGTACAGGTTTAGAATGGTATACCGGTTCAAACTAGTACACCGAAATGAGGTGGTACACCAACTCGGGGCTATATCGGTACTCATTTTCAAAATATGCTCCAAATTTTTGAAAAGGCGTAGAACCTAACTCCGTTAACAGAAACAGAATGGCCGGGTAAGTGTCTACCATGGGGGCCTCACTTTAGAGTTCACGGCGGCGGTTGGCATACCCACGTAGACTAGCCTTGCCTTCGGCACCAAAGCGTCAAGTAATAACATAGTTAAATTCATGCGGGACTACTGCTTTCGATACCAAATGTAACAACCCGACTTTTCTAAAGCAGTATAATTTTTTTTTTAAAAAACATCATTTCAAAATGATCAGAGTAGTGCAGGAGCGATTGAGTAAGCGATATATATATTAAAATACCCATGGTAGCATGTCTTCTTTGTTTAAGCACGGTACAAAGTGTTTCAAAAGAAATGACGAGAAAGGAGTCTTGAATTGGGACTCCTAGGCGTCTTTGCTTGCCCCTCTCCTCGGTTCTCGGTCCACCCGGCCACTGAAGCTAAGTTAAGAGGCGAGGTCCATGCATCGAACCCAGGTAACGGTTAACCTCATGATTACATACATCATATATGTACAACGAGACATTCATAGACTCTTGGCAACATTTACTATGGTCGAGACATAGGATATACATATCGAGATATGTATAACAATAACAATTCGATCGGATGACGGACAACATACTGATCGGATATACAGACAATAGTACAATCGGATGTACGACAATAGTACAATCGGATATACAGACAATAAATACAATCGGATGTACGGAACAATAGTACAATCGAGATGTATGAGAACAATAGTACAATCAAATGTACGGACAATAGGCATGACGCGAACAACGGTGCAATCGAAGTACGGCATGACGGACAATTGGCATGAGAACAACAATACAATCAGTACGGGCATGACGGACAATATACACATATGCATACAATAAACATCGAGTTAAGGTTACCGATGCGCGCGTACCTTCGTTGACGGATTACGGTATTTCTAGCACGTTTTACGGAAAGCTGTACTTTACGGAAAATCGTGAAAGCAGACACGTCGGGCGGCGTAACGGCGGCGAGAATCAACGTTTCAGATATCCTATGAGAATAATGTCACTTCCATTAGTAATTTGACATTATAAGCGGCATTTAGGTAAAAATTACCATTTTGCCCTATAACCACTACTTGGCGGAATTTCGCGGTAACCAGCTACATAGGCTATTTTCTTCCCAAAATTTCGCGGAACTTCGACGCATTTATGATTCTTGAAAATAAAGACTAAAATAGCCCTCCCATATGATACCCAAATCATAAAAAAATAAAGACTATTCTAGCCTTACTAACTATTAAACTAAAGACTAAAAACTAAAGAATGAAAGACTTACCGTTGAAGACTTCGGCGAACTTCTCCCGAGCTTCTCTCTCTACTCCTTCCTCTCTCTAATTTTCGGCCAAAGGCTTGGAAAATGGTGTGAAATTTTCAAGAGAAGGCATGGGTATTTATAGAAAAAGTAAGGGACTTGTTTGGCTAAATTAGGGCTTTGTTTGGAAAATCAAGGTTGTAATAACCCATTAATGCAACTTGTTCAAGAAGCCACTTCTTCCACACACACACACTCTTGGCCGAACCCTAGGGCTGATGTGGCAGCCCCCCATTGGCCCAAAAGTGGTGACTTAGCTCACTTTATGCCGGTATAACCGTTTTCCCCGATCGGTACCGATTCGCGTGATTTCGGAGAAATCTCAAAATTATGGATTTACAACTCGAAAACATGTTCTCACTTAGTAGAAATGTCCAAGTTAACCTAAATTTTGATTCCATATAGGCCTCCAGCCAGTCCGGTTGAAGTTTCCTCGAAAACGTGTCGAACAGCGTCAGGTGTCGGAATTCGTTTTCGGAGATATCAATCTCTTCGAAATAATTCACTGACTCCAAATATGTCTAAATAAATTCAAACCCATTCCTAAATGTTGAGTTAGAATTTATTTTCCTCTTTCCAAAATTATGCCTATATGCATTTTCCCTATTTTGTTTTATTAGGAAAATGCACAAGCGGCCTCGGAATTAACTTAGGAAGAGTCTAATGGAAGATAAAATTCCACTGATCAATAATCTACTTTGATATTGATAATCCCATTCCTAGATCTCTAGATAGGGTCCGTTTCCTAATTTAAATATTACTATTCACATATTTTACTTTAATTAAATTATATTATTATAAAAATGTGCAAGTTGCCAACTTGGGTTCTATTTCATTTTCATTTTTATTTATTTATTTATTTCGTTTTTCCCCTTTTATTTTCTGCCTTTTCTTTTTTTTTTTTATTAATTATTTAATTAATTAAATAATTATTTTTACATAATTTCTCACAACATTTTCCTATTGGTCAATTCTTGCATTTAGGCTTAAAAATACCTAAACTCATCCATTTTCCTTCAAATTTTCCAATTAATTAACCAATATATTTATGCTAATTTTTAGCCATTTATCACTAATTTTGGAGCTTTACATAATTATCTCGAATTTTCTATACTTGTGCTTAAGTAATTTGCTAATAAATACTTAATCACTCGAGTTATCACTGCTTAGTAATTTTCTTAATTAGAATACCACATTACCTCTTAACCTTTGCTTTAACATGAGATTTTTCATGCATTACGTATTATTACGCATTTTCCATAATCGCAAGGGTATTATGGTCATTTCCTTACTTTTGAGTATTCTTCTACAATTTCTCTAAGTTTGTAACTTAATAAATTACCTAATTAGAGATAACATACTCTCATTTATTCAAATAATTATTTCACTTGACTTTTAGGATTTTCACAATTTTCCTAAATCGATTATGTCCCTTAGGGGCATTTTGGTCATTGGCACTTTGGCCCTTAAATTCTCTAATTTCCGAGAGATTTTTCCTTAGAAAATAAGATAATTATATCTTATTATTTGATACCCCATATTCACCTACTTTCTATAGGTATAATCTTACCAAATTAAGATATGTATTTTTTTTTGGGGTATTACGGTTGACATTCAAAGAATCCCATGTGAACAATTACCATTCAAGTAATTAAGTTATGCTTCACTATTGAACTTATCAACAAATTAATAGCATTGTCAAATCTCTTAACTTCTTAAAACTATTTTTGCTTGTCGGTTAGACCTGAACTTTGCATTTTCAATTCTATATGCTTAAAACTTAATCTAGCATGGTTTTCCCCCTAATTTTGGCTTGTAGATTCCATTTTAAAACTCGGATGAATCAAATGGAATCCCACGTGGGATAATAAGGTGCTATTTCACCAAAATTCCACTTTGGTGTCTCATGCTTCCAAACTTGGGTTCTCACTTGTATCTTACACAATTTTTCATTTTGAACTCATTGGAAGCATCAAAATCATCAAATTTAAGCCCTTCTTTGTGCCACATTAGACCTAAATTATACATGGGGAAAGAGAAAATGGTTTTTTCATCATTTCATTACTTAAACTACCATAATTCTAACTCTTAACCACTTCCTTAATTCATGATTTGATCTTAAATCAAGCTTTCCATATTGTTCGAAATTTTGAATCAATAACAAGGAAATCTATCGACAAGAATGTCAATATCATCATGAACACTCATTACTTAGTTCCAAGCTTGACTTCTTGAGTCTAAATGATCATGTCAAACATTAAATTATCAATAAACTTCTTGTTTATATTGGTAAACTTCCGGTTTGTAACAACATTGAGTTCTATCATTACCAATGAGGAAAATTATTTTCATTTTGAGTATGGTGTGAGCCGAGTTATTTTTCAAAGCTGGTGCAAAAATACCATCTCCGTTAAGGTCTGTTAGTTTTCTTAGTTTTGTGTTGGGCCCCACCATATTATAAAAAATAAAAAATGTTTAGATTTTCTAATTTCCAGAACTACCCCTCTACCCTGTCATCTGTCGATCTCTTGCTTCTTCACTCCACCCGCACTGCGGCATTTGCATCATCTTCGTCTCTCAGAGCTAGGTTTGCAATTTTGATTTCCATCCAGCATTTGGGTTCAAGTTTCGGTTGATCTTTTGCGATTTCATTTCTACTTTTTTAAACCATGGCACTTGAACCGACAAGAGCCCACACTGCATCGTCTTCGTCGAGATACTTGCTTGATTTGTCGAAGCACGAGTATGAGCGTAAAGGAATCGATTCATGTTTTAAAAGGGATAACTTTAATCTGCGATGAAGGTAACGAGTTTAGTTCATACAACATCTGGGATTGCGATTTTGATTTCTCTCAGAATCGGGATTGCGATTTTGATTTCTCGTCTAGCATTGTGCCTTCTTGAAACCTCAAGTGATTTATGTTTTCTTTTCCTAAATATTATTTTTACGTAGTTATTGTTCTTCTAATCCCATTCGAGAGTAAATGAATGATTTCTTCTCACTTTCTTAGTTTCACTCTTCTAGGTTTCAATCTTCTTCTACTTTTCTTTTGGAAAAAGCGCGTTACTTTCAAAGTTTCACTCTTTTGGGTTTCAATCTTCTTTTGTTTATCTATTATTGGGTGCGGGTTGCCTTTGATTCAGAGAATGCAAGCGATGGCGCTATCCACCGGTCTGCGAGTTCATGTGCTCACAGTTGCGTAGTGTCGCAATTGCGGAAAAAAATCTATTCTAGCTAGCAGATCTACCCCTTGGCGGTTATGTTGCCCAATAAAACCAAGAAGATTAGTCCTTTAAGCAGGAACAAGAGAATAAACACAAATGTGGTGCGAAAGTTGAACCATAAGAATTGGGATGTTCAAATAAGCGTGCCAAATGCTCCTCTGCGGCATACCGGGGTGATCCTGAAGACGGGGATGGGTTTGTCATGGAAAGAAGCAAAAAGGAGAAAACACGGTTTTCAAAGCGAGGAAATGAGAAGGGCTCTCTTTGGTAAAAACAACGATGAAAAATTTCACATGTTTGGTGGGTCCAAAATGGATCTCGTGTAGTTCCTTGTCATGAAGACGGTGAGAATCGATTCTTCATTACTAATAGCGCCAAAGATCAAAACAAGAATGACAAAGAGTGTGAAGATTTATCTTTGATCCGCAACACGATTATCGAACTTGAAAGCGACAATCGAGTTTGCTTGATCTTCTACTGAGTTTGTCACCAATGCTTGATCACCGAATTCCCTCCATAAATTTTTCTTTGTACTTGGCTTCCGGTGTGCAAATCTTTAGGAAGAAGTAGCATGGTTTCAAAGCATCTGGAATACACAGTATTCATACAAGTATGTATTTCCAAATGCGGGTGTGGCGGAGATTCTTGTCGATGATGAAATTGGAGGAAGAGGAAGAATGTTGAGGGCATTTTAGTACTTTCAAAATGGTAATAACGGAAGTTAGTAACTTTTTAACGGGATGGTATTTTGCACCGATTTTGGAAGTTTGTGTGTATTTTGCTCCTAAAAAAGCATATGGTGCTAGGCGCTTGTAACATCCTAACTTTTCAAAAGCGGTATATATTTTTATTTTATTTAAAATCATCGAGTAGAGCGGCGGAGCGATGAGTAACCGATATGTATATATAAAAACGCCGTAAAGTCTCGGTTGGTTACAACGGTACGATGCTGCGAGTATTTCAAAAGTACGGAACAACAAAAGAAAGACTTCCGCAGGAACAAAGGAAAGGAAGTCTTCAACCGGGTCTTCTACGCGGGCTTGCTTGTCTCTCTCTCGGTCCTCGGTCCTCAGGAACACGATGCTATGTTAAGAGGCGAGATCCCATGCGGATCTCGGTGTAGGATTAACCTCATACTTACATACACACAACATATGTACCACAAGTATTCATATCATCAACGGTATATAAGCACGCAACCTATGCAAATTTATCGCCCTAGCATTCGGATGTATCGCCCATAGCATCGATGTATCGCCCATAGCATACATATATATCGCCCATAGCATGCATATGTATCGCAGTAGCAAACACCAACATATCAACGGTACATAACATATAACGGGGCTATCAACTACCACATACAATACACATAGCACATACATGCATACCATAAATATCGAGTTAGTGTTACGATGCGCGGACGTACCTTCGTTGATGTTATTCTAGCACGTTTACTGAGCATAGGTGCTTTTGACGGAAAAACGGAAACCGGCAAAGACGTCAGACGGCGGTTCGACGGTAGGTCAAAACGTAATCAGGGATATCCTATCAATATAGCAACGTACTTGTTAAGGATCTATCATTACGGAAGGACATTTTTAGTCAAAATGACCATTTTACCTGACCCCAAATTTCATGGAAATTTCGCCAAAGATTGTTACTTTGACCCTAATCTTCCAAAATTTCAACATAACTCCTACCCCACCATAATTTTCAAAATATAAATCATATTAATTAATGATTTACATCATATGAGCATTTTAGGTAAAAATTACCATTTTGCCCCTGATGCCCCTGTCAGTGAATTTAGCGAGCTTCGCTATTTTAACTATAATCTTCCAAAATTTTGCGAACTTGACCCCACCAAGATTTTGAAATAATGACTAAAATACCCTAACATATGATATCTAATTATACTTGGAAGATTAAAGACTAATATTAGCATTTCTCACTCTTCACTGGAAAGAACTACGAAAGCTTAAGTATCGAAAAACTTACCCGAACTTCTTGCTTTTTCCCCAGAGCTCCTCTCTCTAAAATATCTCTCTAGAACCAAAAATTATCTTCTTGAAATGGTGTGAGAATTGAAGAGAAGAAGGTCCTATTTATAGGCAAATATCATGTTACTATTCAATGCTTTTTCATCTGGGATATCGGCCTGTAGGATCACAATTACGCTGGGTGTCACGATCCTCATTGGGCCACTTGGCAGCTGTCCTTCTTGCCCTTAGGTGTCCAAAAAGTGATGTCACGCATGACATCACTTACTTCTTCAAGAAGTTAAAGAAAACCTATCCCTAGTACTCTAGATAGGATCTGTTTCCTATTTATTCCATTACTATTCACTATATTTAATTATATTATATAATAATAAAACTTTTACAAAATGTCATGATATTTTATTTTTGTTCCTATCTTCATTTTTTTTCTTTTTCTTGGGAAAAAATTCGGCTGGCCCTAATTATTATTTAATAAATATTTATGTTTTATTTAATTAATTATTTAATTATTTACTTTTCCACAAAAATTCCACAAAATTACCTAATTGGTCCATTCTTGTATTTAGGCTTAAAAATACCTAAACTCAACTATTTTTCTCCAAAATTTCCAATTAATTAGTAAACATGTTTTTACTAATTTTAAGCCAAAACCACTAATTTTAGGGTTCTACATAATTTTCATGAATTTCCTTTGCTTATGCTTAAGTAATTAGCCAATAATTACCTAATTACTTTATTATCACTAGTTGATAATTTTCTTAATTAGAATGCATCATTACCTCATAACTTTTACATTTGACATTTCTGTTTCCATGTCCTCTGCATTATTTTAGGATTTTAGAGGGTATTTTGGTCATTTCAATACTTTTTGGACATTCTTATATAATTTCTCCAAGTTTGTAATTTAATAAATTACCTAAATTAGGGACAATATCCTTCCCTATTTTAAATAGATATTTACTTGCCTCTTTTATAGCTTTCACCGTATTTATAACCCATAATGTATTTAGGGACCTATTTGCAAATTTTCAAACGTTTTAGGGACCTAATTGCAAATTATCTAATTTCAAGGGAAATTACCCTAACAACAAGGTAAACTCAATACAAGGTGTTTGAGACCTCATATTCACCTATTTTCAATAGGTACATTCCCAATTTTGATATTTACCCTAAGTGTGATTTTAGGGTATTACAGCGCTCCCGTGAGTAAAGCACATATGTATTTTTGCTCATTTACCCAAAATAGAAAGAGTTATACCCTCTACTTTCCTTTTTTTTTTAATTCTTCTTCTTTCTTGTTTCCTTGGTTTAGTTGATATTGTTTCCTGTTTATTTTTACAATTGATTGTCTTTCTGCTAAAACCCTTAGATTTGCATGAACCATCAGCTTCTTAAAGATGTTCAAAACACCATAAAAGTGGGGGAAAGGGTGGTCTCTGTGCTGGAACACTAAGGAAAGCTGATTACTGCAGGTAGATAGGAGGTTTATCTACATTCAGATTCCTAAGTTTCGCATATGTTATTGTAAGTTCAATATATTTTTTATTTCATAGACAACGCAATGTTTAATTGATCTAATGTATATTTAAGACCCACTTTATAGTTCAATTACTTTATGAAAGTATGTCTTACATCAAGGATAAGAGGGAGTGTCATATTTTTGTAGTTGCAATTCAATTCTTGTTTCAACTTATAAGCAAAATATTATTGTCTTTTATATAAATAGCAGGAGAGCAACCGATTAATTAAGAAAAACTAATATTCTCTTCACATCTGGATTACTATAAATCCAAAAAATAACTTTATGTCTTAATTGTTCAATGTTAAGTTTGCCTATGACCTTACTTCACCTACATGAATATCAGGATCATATTTTGATATTATATAAATAGAAACAATACTTTACAGGACTACAAATATTTCATGTTGTCAATCCCAATTAGTCAATGATCTCATCCTTGCTTTGATTTTCACAGGGTGTAGAAAAGAGAGAAAGAAAAGGGGAATCAAATTTTTATCGTCATTAACCTAGGGAAAAAAGGTGAGACGTTTGTTTTCAAGCTTACCAATATTTCTGCATTAACAGGCCAAGTTTAATTGAGTGTTGACTATATCTTTTAACAGAGCACAAATTAAATGGATCCTACTTATGGTTTGGCTGATAAGTTTCGCGACCTAGTGCTCAACCTAACTTGGGAGCAGCTTCGTTATTTGATTTACTACCATAGAAACATTGA
This sequence comes from Acacia pycnantha, assembly GCA_025563575.1. Lineage (NCBI taxonomy): Eukaryota > Viridiplantae > Streptophyta > Magnoliopsida > Fabales > Fabaceae > Acacia > Acacia pycnantha. The sequence continues at coordinate 301,683 of JAMWYP010000297.1, read as the reverse complement.
ACAGCTCAATGGACAACTTATGGAACTCACCCTTGAAAGGAGCTCCATACAACATCGAATAGATGAGGCTAAAAACAATATAGAACAAATTGAAGAGAAAGTTCTTCATTGGTTGGGTGAAGTAGATGAACTATTACAGCAAGTACAAAAGTTTCATGAAGAAGAGAGTCACGCAAATACAAAGTGTAGCATAACTTCATGTCCCAACCTGTGGCTACGCTATAGACTAAGCAAAAGAGCAAAGGCGATTACAGAAGAAGTTGCTGAAATTTATGCAAAGAGAAACTTTGATAGAATTTCATATCGTGTTTCTCTCCCATCAGCAGTAGAATTAACCAACAGAGAAGGCAATGAAGGGATTGATTCAAGAATTCCAATTAGGAATCACATTTTGGAGGAATTGAGGAACCCGGTGTTAACATGATCGGATTGTGTGGGCTTGGTGGTGTTGGCAAGACCACTATAGCTAAAGAGGTAGCAAAGAATCAAAAGATATTTGAAAAGGTGATCATGGCAACTGTTTCTCAAGAACTGAACATTGAGAAGATTCAAGGTCAGATTAGAGAGAAGCTGAGTTTGCAACTCAATGAAAATAATATAGATGTTAGAGCTTTTCATCTATGTGAGAGGTTGAGGCAAGAGAAGAATATGCTCTTGGTATTGGATGATCTTTGGGAGGAACTTGATTTGGGTGAAATTGGAATTCCCTTAGTTAGTGTTGAAAATTATAGCAAAAGAAATGAAGGTTGCAAAATCCTACTAACTTCAAGGAATAAAACATTATTGTCAGACCTTATGAAATGTCAAAAAATTGTAGAAGTGGGTGTTTTGTCAAAGGATGAAGCATTGGAGTTGTTCAAGAAGATTGCTGAACTTTCTACTGACTCAAGAAGTTCTGAGTTGATACCTATAGCCACTAATATTGTTCAAAAATGTGGAGGCCTTCCGCTAGCAATTGCCACAAGCGCTAAGGCATTGAGGAAAAAAGATATTGATGAGTGGAATGATGCCCTTGTGCGATTGAATAATCCATTCAGGAGAAACAACACATTAACAAGAGAGGTGGATACTATTTTGAAATGGAGCTATGATCGTCTAAGCTCATCAGAGTACAAACAAATTTTCTTGCTCTCTGCCATATTATCTCATGATCCCTCAATTGAAGACTTGCTCATGTACTCTGTGGGTTTAGATATTCTTGATGGCATAGAAACCATGGAGGATGCTCGTGTTGGAGTCTCTGCTATTGTAAGGAAGCTAAAATCATTAAACTTATTTCTTGATAGCATTTCTAGTCATCATGTTACAATACATGATGTCTTTCGAGATGTTGCATTACCGATTGCATCCCATGAATTACATTCATTCATATGTAGAAGGTTGAAAGAATGGCCAGACGAAAATATACTACAAGGTTGTGAGGGAATTTGCTTACAAGACAGTGACATTAGTGACCTTCCAGAAGAGTTGAATTGTCCAAGATTACAATTCTTTTTGCTCAACAGCACAAAACGAGATTTGAACATACCCAACATGTTTTTAAAATCTTCAAAGGAGCTGAAAGTGTTGGCATTTACTAATGTACATTTTTGTCATCAGCATCCCTTATTTTCCTATATAAACTAAAAGCAGTGTGTCTACACTCTTGTTTGCTGGAAGACATAATTGAGATCAGAAGCTTGAAGAATTTAAAAGTCCTAAGTCTTGCTTACTCTGAAATTCAACGGCTACCAATTGAATTAGCAGAGTTGACTTCTTTACAAATGTTGAATTTATCTCATTGCTCCAATCTCAAAGAAATTCCACATAAACTCCTATCTAGCTTAAAGAAGTTGGAGGTTTTGCATATGGGAAATAGCTTTAACCGGTGGAAAGTTGAAGGATCTAATGAAGCTAATGAAAATCCAAGTCTTGATGAATTAAAGGATTTGCCAATCTCTTCTCTGGATATTCAAATACCTAATGTCTCTATGTTGCCACAAAAGTTGTTCTTAGATATGCATTTGAAGAGATACAAAATCTTCATCGGAAAAAATTGGGAATGGCAAGATAATTATGAAAATTCAAAGATATTGAAACTTCAGCTACAGAGTAGCATCCATTTGAATGGTGGGGTTCAAAAGTTATTAGAAGGCGCTGAAGATTTGTATTTATATGGACCTAAGGCCCATGAAAATGTTCTTCACAATCATGAAGGAAGAAGATTTCTACTTTTAAGGCATCTTCAGATTGATGGTAATTATGGCATTAGATCCGATGTTTTCAACTCATCACATCATGAAGCGGCAACAAATAATGTATCCAATAAAACATTTAAATCACTTTTCAACCATAAGGTATGTCCACATTATTTTATTCGCATTTTATCTTCTTACAGATAAACTTCAAACTTAATTACCTGCAAAATATCTTCGTCACTATAGAATTATTTGCTATTAGGCTGTTATGGAAGTTTGAAGGTTTTCTTAATTTTTAAATTACTTAAAGTTAGCTAATAAAAGAGAAAAGCTAACTTCAAGTTTTAAAATATAAATAATGTAGCCTCAAATTATTCTTTGTACTACCTACCTAAAAACAGTTTAGTTCGATATTTTTGAGTATTTTAATATAAGAATTTCTCCTATCACCAAATATTTATGACAAAGCCGTAGCCTATGATTTTGATGATTGACTGCTGTAATAAAAAATTTAATCGCTTTCATCAATAATTATTTTAATTATTCCCCACTTAAGGGCACTGAATTAATCAATATTATTTTAATTATTATTCAGTCTTGTTTTAGCTTCTTATAGAACTTCAAACTTAATTACCCTCAAAAATCGTTTACACTAGAATTATTTACTTTGCTATGAGGCTAGTATGGCGTTTTGCAGGTTTGTTCTTATTTTAACACGTCTTCGGAGATTACATTCACTAAAATTACTAAATTTGGTATTAGGCGGGCTAGTGTAACATTTTACAGTTCTTTCATTTTTAATTTCTTAATTTGTTTTTAATAAACGTGAAATTTCAAATGGAACTTTAATTTTAGCAATCTGTTGAAAAATATATTGGTAGATGAGAGCCTTATTTAGACATTTAAACAAATTTTCATGAAAAATAAGCCTACAAATGACAAGTAATTCTCATTTAATAATATTTTCTTTCAACAGGTGTTATTTCCAAAGTTAGAAATATTGGAATTATCCAATTTATTCAACAGGTTTATTGCAGTGATATGGGATAACCAACTCTCACACAACTCTTTCAACAACTTGAAAATATTGATTGTGAAAAGGTGTGTCTTTACGAAATTGGTGCCCCTTCATGTACTGAAATCTTTGAACAACTTGGAAGAACTAGAAATTAGAAGCTGTGGCATGTTGAAGACAGTTTTTGATTTTAAAGATTTGAATGATTATAAGGAGATGGATTCTTCGTCACTGGTCGTGCCATTGAAAAGGTTGAAGCTATTGGATTTACCAAAACTGAAGAATATTTGGAGTAATAACTGCCAAGGAAACGTATCCTTCCCAAGTCTAAAGAGCATAGATGTTTCTTATTGTGAAAGTCTCGTTAGTATATTTCCTGCATCTATAGCCAAAGGCATGCTTTGTGATCTAGAAGAGCTTTATATATCTGAGTGTGGTATAGATGTAATTGTTGCAAAGGATCAAGTTTCAGAATCTGTTGCTGCTGCATTTCAGTTTCCTGGGCTGACTTCTCTTAAACTTTATTGTCTTCCACAGTTGACAAACTTCTATCCACATAGACACACAATTGAATGGCCACACCTCCAACTGTTATCTATTAAAGATTGTGATGAGTTAGAGATATTTGAAAAGGAAGTCTCAAGTTCATTAGAAATACATGAGGAAGACAACACAATAAACACAAAATATCCTCTATTCTCCCATGACAAGGTACAATTCTGAATTAGCTATTCATTGGTTTTTTCTTTTTCAAAGTAAGCTAATTAAAGAGCAAAATAAAAAACTGTAAGCATTAAAATAAATAATAAAACATCAAATTTTTGTTTTACAACCTAAAGAACGCTTGAATATGACAATTTTGGGTATTTAAATATGTGAACTATTCCTATCTCTTGAATATCTATTTAGAATGCTGTTTAGGTTTGATGATTAATTACCTTTTAAAAAAGAAAATAATTCTTAATAATTATTTTAATTATAATATATATTATATTTTAAAATAATTAAATAATTTTGTATTTGATTTTTTAAGAAGAAAAAGAGGGACTCTAATAGACCAATCCTCATCTTTTCGTCTTTTTAGAAAAATGAACAATTCATAATAATTATTTAATTACCAGATATTATAAAATACTATCTCTGGTTTTTAATATAAGATCTAATTGACTTTTTTTGGAGAGATTAACGAAGATAAATAAATTACTTTAAAGTATTTATATTTGTCCTTTTTATATCAAACTAATTTGTCTGACTTATAAACTGATATATATATCTAATAATATACAATATATGCTATGATTTAGTAACTTATTTATCATTATTAATTTCACTAAAAAAAAAATGACTGGCTCTTATATTATGGATGGAAGATAGTAGTTCTGATAGGAAGAGTTAAGAAGGCATGTAGATTGAACTGCAGTTGCCGAAGCGAGCTACCCATTCAAGAGCATCATAACCTCTTTTTCTGCTCTACCTCCATGATTTGGGCCTAGGCCCATCCTACACCTTTTCTTCTAAGACAAAATTTAGGCCCAACCCAAACTCATAACCGACTATTGGGTCAAAACTAAACAAGAGAATGAACGCTAGCAATTGACTTCTCCCTAACTATTGGACACATCTGTTGTCATAAAAAAGCATATGCCTTTTGATATGTTAATTGTTTGTTACATTTTTTTAATAGAATTTACTTATTATTTCTGCATTGTTCAGGTTATTCATAATTTGGAGGAGTTGAACCTGGTGGGTAAACTAGCCGAGATGATAGGGAGTGGTAAGTATCCAATGTTTCACTTCCCCAAAGTGAAACTGCTTGTTCTATATGCTTATAATGCAACAACCATTTTTTACAAAACTTTGTTGAAGAGCTTTCCAAATTTAGAAGACCTACAGTTGAGTGGGCGCTTTGTGGAGGCTTTTGGAGGGGATGACGCTAATGCACTTGCTTCTTTCTTTCCAAAATTGACTCTCAACGATATTCCCATTACAGGAAACTTGTCACCGTTCTTAGTTTCTTCATCAAATCTCACACATATTGAAGTGATATCTTGTAATAACCTGATCACTTTGATGACATCATCAACTGCTCGAAGTTTGATCCATCTCACACTTCTCTCAATTAGTAATTGCAATCAAATTGAGGAAATTATAACGAAGCAAGAAGGAGAGGATGATGGGGACCAGGAAATCTTTTTCAGAAAACTAGAGTTCGTGGAACTTACTGATTTACCAAGATTAAGGAGATTTTGCTGCCACAATTATACTTTCAGGTTTTCATTATTGGATAAACTTGTCATAACAAGATGTCCCAAATTCAAAAGATTCTCTCCAGGACTTATTAATACACCATCTCTTAACAGCGTTCAACTGTCACAAGATTGGGGAGAACGTCATGAAATTTGGGACACCAATCTCAACAAAACATTCTATCAACAGGTGTGTCTAGCATGCTCAATTCTTCTTATTACCAGTTTTTAAGAACATACTCATTCACAAAAGTTCCATTGTCGTGATATTTAACATAAATACCCATATGCATATTTCGGTTTAAAGTTTCTATTAAACTTTTAATTATAACTTTCTAATTACATAACTTTGATCAATGGGATACATAGCAAAATGTTTTAGCTTTATTGTTCTTTTTTGTTTAATTATTTATTTTCCAAGATTAATTATAAAAATCAAAATGTTTGACGAGGAAGAAAGTGAGCAACAAAATCATTCCAACTTCCAAGTTTTCTTTCTTCTAGTGAGTACATTTGACTTTTGGACGCAATAAAAATAAATAAATTGATGTTACTAAGCTTCTAATTTAAGAAGTTACTCCCTCCAGTCCTAATTATAGGAGTTATTTAACCGATTTTGGGGGGATTAAGGAGAGGAGTTAAATTAGTTAATTTTACTCATTTTCTTAAAATGCCCTTATATAAATTTAAAATAACATAAGTAAAAGTGAATTACAACCCCGTCATATATCTCTCCAACCAATTTTCCTTTCCACACGCTTTCTAATTGAAATAATGGTTTTACTATATAAACATATATGTGTGTGTATATGTGTATACATATAGATCTATCTACACACACACATACAGAGATATATACATATATATATATGTGTGTGTGTGTGTGTACACACACACATATATATACCTACACATATATATATTGACACACATAAACACAGATATACATATATATGTACACACACATATATATAAATGCTCATAATAATAAGTATAAATAGGGGTATTATAGGAAAAAATTGACAAAAGTTAAAACTTGCTCTTATAATTAGGACCAAAACCAACTCCAAAATGTGTTCCTATAATTAGGACCGGAGGTAGTATGTTGCTATAATTGAATAATATCTTTGCTCATATTTTACAGCGATTTGTGGCATCAAGAGAAGTAGTGTTAGATGAGGATGATGCTATCATGATAAGGAATGGCCAATTTCCAACAGACCATTGTCCTCAAGTGGAAATTCTTGTCATAGAAAGATTTGTTGAAGAGTGGGTAACATTTCCGTATACACTGCTCAAAAGATTTCCAAAGCTGAATGAACTTCACATGAAAAATAGTTCCTTTGAGGAGATATTCCCGTCATATGCACCATCCTCCTCTTCATTTCATAATTTGACAATGCTAAGGGTTTCCAAATGTCACCAGCTTGTCTATTTAGTGACATGTTCAACTGTCAAGAGTTTGGTGAATCTTGAAATATTGGAGATGGATGACTGTGAAAAATTGGAAGAAATTCTAAGGAATGAGACTAATGAAGATGTAGAACGGGGAGTCACATTCAATTGGTTGAGAATATTAAAACTCACTCGTCTACCAAAATTGAAAACCCAAGAGGATAAAAAGGATTTCAACATTGAAGACAGGGCAACAAATACTAGATGTACAATTATTTCCAGATCACTTTTCATCCATAATAAGGTGTGTTCAAATTAATTTATTCTTCTTTTAGTGGAAAAATATTGATTTATTCTATTTCTATCTTGCATTAACTTCTTAAATTCAAACTTGTATCCCCACAATATGTTCTTTCCTTTTCTTCTTATATTTTTTTCTCTTGGTTTAATTGTATCATCGAAAATTTCATTCACTAAAATTACTTAGATTCACAGCATAAGAGCTTTACTTGGACATTTCAACAATATTTCAAGAAAAATAAGCCTGCGGATCATACATAATACTATTTTCTTTCAACAGGTGTTACTTCCAAAGTTAGAGAGATTGGAATTATCCTATCTATCAAACAATTTGATTTCATTGATATGGGATGATCAACTTTTACACAACTCATTCAACAACTTGAAAACATTGATTTTGGGAGGCTGTGACTTTATGAAAACAGTGCCCCTTCGTGTGCTGAAATATTTAAACAACTTGGAAAACTGGAGGTTAGATACTGTCATGAGTTGGAGATGGTGTTTGGTTTTGAAGATTTGAATGATTATCATAAAGAGATGGAGTCATCATCATCAGTGGTTGTGCCATTGAATCTCACACATCTTGAAGTGAAAAACTGTTTTGGGTTGTCCACTTTCATGACGTCATCAGCAGCTCCAAACTTGGTCCATATCACGCATCTTTCAATTAGTAATTGCTATCAAATTGAGGAAATTATAACGAAGCAGGAAGGAGAGGATGATGAGGACAAGGAAATCATTTTTAACACGATGAAGTTTTTGGAACTTCATAATTTACCGAGATTGAAGAGATTTTGTGGCTACAATTATACTTTCAGATTTCCATTATTGGAACATGTCACTATAACAGAGTGTCCTCGGCTCACAATGTTTTGTCCAGGAGTCATTCATGCCCCGCGGCTTGAAAGGATTCAAGTGCATAAATATGAAGCTCATATACATATCTGGATCACTGATCTTAATAACACCATCCAACATCTATTTACTTTTGAAGAGGTACATTGAACGTAGTGAAATTTTTATTTTCAATTTTTTTAAAGAATTTCTCATCATCAACAAAATTTAGCATGAGATAAATATTCAATATAAATATTGTTATCTACCCATGAATTATAAACTTTTCAAAATTGAAATCGAAGCAAGATATTTTGTCTAATTTAAGAAAAGAAAGTAGGCAATGGAATTAATTTAAAGGAACTATTTTGTAAGTTTAACATCGGGATATGATTTTAAGGGAATGATGAAAAATATAAATGTTAGCTAAAGATGAATGATCCTTGAAGAAATATTTAATTAATTTAAATAAATATCTTGATTTAATTTACTAAATCGCCTACTAATCATTGTACGTAATTGATTTATAGGTCATTTCCACAACCAATGTCATGGTGATAAATGCGAAGAATATCACAAGGCTGGTGGATGTCTTTCCAAAAGTGAGACGTCTTTTTGTAGAAAGCTTCATAGATGAAGGGGTAACCTTTCCCTATAGCTCCCTTGAAAAATTCCCCAAGTTGATATGGCTTCATGTGGAGCATTGTTCCTTTGAGGAGATATTCCCATCACAGGATCAGATATTTTATTTTATGGGGAAAATCCCACCATTTGAGGAATTATACGTACATTGCCTATATGGATAAGCTCAAGAGCATATGGAAGGATGATTCTCAGCTACCACCTAATCATCAAAATCTAGAAGTCCTCGAAGTTGAAAGTTGTTGTAGCTTGGTCAAGTTGGCACCATCCTCTGCTTCATTTCAAAATTTGAGAGAGCTATATATATCTGGATGTCATCAGCTCATCCATTTAGTGACAACTTCAACTGCCAAAAGCTTAGTGAGTCTTAGGTGGTTGGAGATAAATGATTGCAAAAAGATGGAGGAAATTGTAATGAATGAGGCCAATGAAGAAAGCCGAATCACATTCAACCAATTGCGGAAGATTAAACTTACTAATATGCCAAGCTTGAAGATGTTTTCTTCACAAAGTCACACCTTCAAATTCCCAGAATTAGAAAAGATAAGAATAACTGGGTGTCTTGAAATGAAGATGTTTTGTCGAGGAGTGATGGAAACACCAAGGTTGTCTAAAGTGAAAATTGAAGAGCATGACATGAAATGGAAGCCTGAAGGAGACCTTAACAAAACAATGGAAGAGCTATCCCTGCAAAGGTATGATATTTCCACACTAACAAATAATGTTTCGAAAAATGTATAGTTAATGATGAAAGAAATTAAAAATATATAATTATATTATGCTTATGCCAATGTTGTCTTTTTTCTTTCTTTGTTTTCAAAATTACATTTTTTTGAAGCAAACTATATTATGATTTGGTGTTGCAGGATAGCATTAATATATAGAAGGATAGCTTCATCGTCCATGTTATCATCTTCAGGTTTGTTAGTTTCATGATTTCTTTTGCTAAAGAGTAGCTTTCTCTTTTCTTGAACTGTTTATATCTTTCTACTTATTGTCTATGTTTTTTTTTCTAGTAGTAGTTACTGTGGTATCAATAAAACTTCATGCATGAAGGGACAAAGCATAAAAGAAGCTTGATTCTGTTCCCCCTCTGTGCGATAATTTCTCTTTCCTTAAATGATATTTTTGTCATGTTTGCTTGTGTTTTCCTATCACTCAATAATAGATTGTTGAAATTTATTCCAATTATTCTTTTCCAGTAGTAGTTACTGTAATATCGATAATTATAAAGGGATGAAACAGAGGAAAATAGTCTTTTTTTATTTAAAACTTTTCATCTATGTCAACTCTTCTTTCTTTCTTTCTGCACATTTTCTCCATTGTATTGGTTGCGTTGGTTGAAAAAAGTGAAAAAGTTTTATTTCTTTCTTTCTGCCCAAAGATAAAATATACAAGCCATGAATTTGTCCATGACTACAGCCATAGGACTTGACTGCGGCCTTAAACACAGTTTTCCATTTCAAATTCTTCTCCGCTTTTTGACTGCGCTCTTGAATCTTTATTTCATCATGACTACATTTTGACTTCCCTACTATTGTTTGTCTTGTTTTGTGAGTTTTGACAGCCATAGGTGATGGGGTCTTATCTGATTTGTCCAACCATTTAAACAAATTTTTTTCACTCAAATATATATTGACAAAGTATAATCATAAAGACAAAGTATTTAAAACAAGTTTGAAAACAAAAAAAAAATAAACTGAGAAACTATGGGGGTTTTGCCAAATGAAACAGAGAAATTATGGCTTTGATTCTATTTTGTGTTTATATGTTCCTAAAACAGTTCAATAAAATAATTTCTAAAACAAGTTTGAAAAACAAAAGAATTAAAAACTATGTTTGCTTGATTAATTTTAAAAGCATATTTAAAATCGTGAGGTGAAAGGTGAAAACATAGTTTATTTTACTGGCACCATTGCTATTAAAGAAAATACAATGTTAACAGCCTCTTCTCTAATTTTATAGGATAAAAAGTAACAACATAAGAAAGATGTTCTAGCCTTTTGTTTTCCAAAATTTAACCTCTTTTTTTTCAGAACATTTAATAAAAGGGAAAAAAGATCAGAAAATAATACTTAAACTTCAAAATTCTAAATCAATCTTGTTATGCATATAAGAGTATCGCAATTGATAACCCATTTTAGTAGGAAAACGCGTGTTCAAATAATTTTTTTCAAAAAAAAAAAGACTGAAAAATTGTTATGCTACTATATCAAACACGGATTATAATATAAACATGATCTTAATAGTACTTTTACTTTCTTGATTAATGCAGGTGTTGGTGATGATGCTGATACTTGATGAAGAATGTGGATAAATGTTTGTGCGATGATGCTTCTGTTGAATATCAAATTATATGTTTTAGTAGAGATATATATGTTCGATTGTTTGATAAATGAGACTCTGTTTTCATCACGAACACTATTCCTACCAATAAATTTAGGGGCCAATCAAAACTCTTCCTTAATGTGTGATTTGTTTTATTGTGTATTATGACTTCAATGTATGGAAGATTCAGATATTGATGTGGTATGACTGAAGTTTTCACAATACAATTGTGTTGTCCGTTTAATTATGTTATGAAGTCCTGATAAATGTATAAAACAAGATTCATTTTTATGATACGTAAAGGTATAGAACACGTGAAATGAAATGTAAGGTTCATGTCTATAACTTTAAATGCGGAGTTAATCAAGACTTAAGTACAAGAAATCTTGATTAGAGATAAGTTCTTCTTACCTAAAAGTAACTGGCAACAGAGAAAGAGGAGCAGGCTTTCTTAATCCAACAAAAACATAAACATCATTTTTCTTTTTGTCTAGGCTCTCCCTTGGTTACTATGACATTAACACATATGGAAGGACGAAGCATAAAAGAGATCTGCATCTTCTTTTTGCCTACTATACTCCAATTTCTCTTTTATTAAATACTCCTCTGTATCTTTTTGTTACATCTGTCTATGCTTTCCTATCACTTTTAACTAAAGTTGCTTGTTGGAATATGTAATTATAACAATGTCCTCGACTCACACTATTCTGTCCAGGAGCCATTCATGCCCTACAGCTTCAAAGCGTTCAAGGGGATCAATATAAACCTCGAAGATATTTGGATGACCAATCTTAACAACACCATCCAACATCAATTTACTTTTGAAGAGGTGCATTTCACGTGGTGACATTCTTATTTTCCACTTTTTTAAAAATTCTTATCATCTACAAAATTTAGTATGAGATTACGATTCAATAGAAATATTTGATATTTGAACATTCTACCGTCAACCCATCAATTATAAACTTTACATCACTATACAAAGACCATTACAAAGTGAATAAGTGGAGCATTTTGCCAGTGTAGTTGAAGTCCTGATTCTGTGTGCTCTCAAAAATGCTTAACCAACATGAAACCAACCATTTAGGTGATTGAAATCCTGTCGTGACAATCACAATTTGGACACTATTTCTTTATACTCTTTCCAGTCCTAATTATAGGACAACATTTGAGAGTTGATCTTGGTCTTAATTATAGAACAAAGTTCTAATTTTTGTCACTTTCTTCCCAAAATACTCCTATTGTTTTCATAATGGTTGGGCATTTTACAAATTTGTAAGGGAGGCTAGAGTGGAGCAAAACAAGGCACTGAACAAGGACACTACACTGGAGGGGATGCTGGGGTGGGGTGCGCAGAAACAATTTTAAATAAGGGCATTTAAAGGAAAAAAATATAATTAACTAATTTAACTAATATCCCTAATGTCTCCAAAATTAGGCAAATATGTCCTACAATTAGGACCGGAGTGAGCACTTTTTATGATATATAGAATAGTAACTTTGCGAAAGTTACTGAATAGACAAACATTTTATTATTGTAGACAACAATATGTAGGACTTAAAAATGGTCAGAGGTATTTCACCAAAAAAATGAAATAAAATGGTCAGAGGTGTTAGTTTAACGGACCAAAATAAGTGTACCTCATGACTTTCTTTCCTTCCTTTCAGTTGATCTTTTCTCCTCTGCCTCTTGTCGTTTTTGCTGCCTGTCCAACATTACAACAATGGTCATAAGTATCAAACATATCTCGTTTTGAGGGTTATGTCAATGCAAAATTAGATTTTTGCTACTCTCAATCACAAACACAACCAGAGGAATATAATCAAAACCTGATCTATTTATCAGGTTTAAAAAATAAGAACTACCCTAGTCTGACGTCCCCACACGCTGTAGAGAATAACATATCAACAATGGTCACCAACTGATAAGGACCACATTAAATTCAGCGGTTTTATTCTGAAACCAGCGCTAGTTTTCACAGCTTTAATCATTTTAGTGAAGCTCTTAATTGACAATGTTTCATCAAAAGGTGTCTGACAATTGAAATAAAATGTATATATCAATGTATAAGAAAAAAAGAACACGGTGAAAAATAACCACCAAGATGATAATTCATTTATCAACCAATACCAAGTATATAATCATGAAATGCATTAGTTAAGGCATCACCAAAACAAATCACTCAAAGCAACAAAACCTTAGTAAAAGCCAAAACAACCAACAGAATAAAAGTAACAATTTAGCTGTCAGTAAATCACTTAACGTATCTAAACTGCTACATGTAAAAATATAACCCTTCAAACAAAATGTTAAAGCAATTACTGTAAGAAAAATGCAAGTAAAGGATCTGTGGTCAATATGTTTATTCAAAATTCTCCAGAAGTAAAACAAAGCTTAAGGGTCCAGTTGTCCCTTAACAGTTTTGCTCAAATGGGCAACATGAGAAACAAATAACATATCTACATGTGAAACCAAAATATAAAAGCAAAAAAAGAAAAACATAAAGAAGCTCAAAGTTGTTCATAATCTTACGCAAAAAGCATGTATCCACTACCAGCATTAGCAGCAGATAATATTGCAGCATGAACCCCACCAGTAGATCCAAAATCCTGCCCCAGAAAAGGCAGAGGATTTTCCTGATCACCATCCACCTAAACAAGATTATTCACCAAAATCTTGCGAGCACAAATAAAAGTTTCAAGCAAGTTGCAAATGTTGGTGGATTTGTTTAAATGAATACCTTGTCCCACTTTGATTTTTGTTCTGTCTACCATCACGATTGGTGACCTCAACAGCAGGAGGCATCAAATGCAAACCACCTGAAGACACAAAAGAACCTGAAGAGAGAACGGAAAAAATCAACATAAAATGGAAAATGAGAAGTAAGAATGACCTTTGTCATACCATAGGTAAACTAGGTTGCTCTATAACTTGCGACAGGTACATTGATCCTTGAAAAACCAGTTACAATTCTTGGTTGTGCTCCCCCAGAGGCAAATTCAACTTTCTGTGCTTTCTTCTTCTCTAGCTCTTTCCTATCGCTATCATGCCTCATATCTGCCTCTGCTTATGACAGTTAGGGGACATGCAAAAGCAGTCATATCAATAAAATAAATCAACAGAAATAGTCAACAAGGTCGATGCAGAGAAGAAACAGTTAAGGACCTATTTCATCATAGTAGTCACTTGGGTCATATCCATGAGGGTCCAATACATCATTATCGAAACAAGATCCTATTTGCTCAATGTCCTGATACCTCACAGAATGCAACAGGAAGTCAGGGTTTCGATAGTTCATCATCCTATTCCGAACTTCTGCATTATATTAAAACTTTTTCCGGCCTTCTTATACTCAAGAAATTTATTTATCTTCCTCTGCAATGATAAAATCAAAGCAATGTGTCATGAAAGATCAACAAATATGAAAAGGCTAAACAAATATTATACAATTTTCTACTTTCTCAAAAATTAAGGGCAATTCTTTCTTTTTTTGATACTATGGACAATTCTTTTTTTATTATTACTTAAAAGTGCTAAGCTTTAATGAGTAAAGTGGTGATCATTCAACTTCCACTGTATAGAATGTCAAGAAGGGTAAGAAAGCACAATAATTTAAGGAACATTCAATGAAACAGAAGTTTTAGTGGCCAAAAAACATGATACAGAGAAGTTTTGGCAAATTATCTCACTTTTTGATAACTTGATGGTTTTTAATCATAGAATGAGCAGTTGCTGAATTCATTGGGGATGTTAATTTGGGGACGTTAAATATTTTGTGGTAGTGATATTACTGAGTGAGCAATTGGTTTATGCGTTTTTCTTTGAGTCGTCTCCTCCTCCTCCGGCGTTCCTCTTCTCGTCTCACCTCTCTCTCGCTCTCTTCTCGCGTCGCGCAGGGTCTATCGGCCAAACGCTGTGGAGACAAGATGACTGAGTGAGCAAATCGATGGTTTATGCATTTTTTTTGTTGTTGGGAAACTTAGTAATTTTACATTCAAAACTAATATCAAAAAAGTCCTTGAAACTTCTTTGGGACTTTTTTTATATGAGATTTTAGTTTAGGACTTTTTTGATATTTTTTATATACTTTGGACCTCACTAATATTTTCCTTTTTATTACTACTATTAGCTTTAGTTGTCCGTTTTAAATTCCATTACAATATTCAACCCTTCTGACAAGAGAAAGCCAATGCTACAATGAACACCTAAAATGAATCTTAATAAGATGACTTCAAAACTACATTTTTTAATGGCCGTGCATCTAGCTGACTTGTCAAACTAACTTGTCGAAGTAAACTTATCATCGATAGTATCGTAGCCACAAATTATGAACTAATGAAAGTTTATTTTTAACCATAAATATCTATTAAAAAATAAAATTTAAAAAAAACAACTGTTTTGTTTAAATGTATTTCAAATCTAAATCATTAAAATTTAATTTATCAACAATTATAATTTATTATACTCAACAAAACAACTCTATGAAACAATGTTGTTAAACTCGCGAGTTAACTCGCCGAGTTTAACGAGTTTGCATTTTTACCTCAGGAAAACGTGTTAACTCAAGGGAGAAGGGGTGATTATGAGAGAAACCGGACTCATTAACTCAGATGTAAAATCGTTTTAGGCTTAAACTCACCAAACTCATTTCTGACATAGTCAAATTCATTAAACTCACCAATTTGAAACCGAGTTAAGCGAGTTGTAGATCTGGGTAGAGAAAGGCTAAAAATCGCCTAGAAAAAAGAATAAAAAATATGAGGTTAAAAAGAAGCTAAATATTACTTATTTAGATGCTCTATTTTCATCTTAGGAACGTTGTGCCGTTGCCGCCATCTTCAATTTTTTTCCAAGTTCACACCTTTAGTTTTTCTTATTCTTTGCGCTTCCGCCTGTGACTTTGCTTGTTGTATTCTCTATTTCTCCTTATATGAAGTTTTTATATGAAGTTTCTAAACATAATCAAATCCAAAATGATGGCACGAATTTAAAAGCAAGTTGACATGATTTGATAAGTTAGAAACACAAAAATAATAAACCTAATCAGTGAAATCGTGAGTTCAACTAAGTTTAATTTGTAGCTTGCACTAGTTTTTAGAACAAGTTAACCCGTTTTGTAAATAAGAAACACAAACAATAAACTTGATCATAAATCAACTTTAACAACTATGTATCTCACATTTATTGTTAAATACTTAGATCAAGTAATTTATATACATTATGTCAAGTTTTCCTATCATATATGACCATATGTCCTAATTATTATATTTTTCCATGTGGATAATGTTTCAAAAATAAGACACGTGTCCGCAAAACTTGACAAAATAAATATAATAAATTTGACCTAAGTATTTTTTTATTATCATCTTTAATTGTCTATTTTAAATTTCATTATATTAGTCAATGTTGCGCCTAGCCCAAGAAACTCAAGGGAAAATTAGAATGAAGGACCTAGAGGAAAATATATTTATTGAGAAGAACCATAAAAATTGTAATTACTTAGAATGACCAAACATCATAATGTAAATTTAAAATTACTAAATTATCCCTAGTCAAACTTCCTGCATTATCCTCAAGAGCATGATGTGGAATGGGAGGATAGAAGGGACCTTAGCAAAACAATAGAAAGTCTATCCTCAAAAAAAGTATGATAAAGCCACACTAACAAATATTGTTTCTAAAAATGTATTGTTCTTGACCAAGCTAATAGAAAATTTATTATATCGAGAGATTATGCCATTGTGGTTTTTCTTCAAAATTACATATTTTAGGAAAACTAATATTGTGATTGTGATGAGCACAAGCTCAAAGGGAAAGCCCAATCCCCAAAAGCTAGCCTATGGGGAGGGAGAACCCAATGGACTTATAAACCTCACTCCAAGAGCTTGGCTCCCTGATGTGGGACTCATTACAGTGATCTGGCTTGCAAGATAGCGTTAATATATAAAAGGATAAGTCCGTTATCCATGTTATTATGTTCAGGTTTGTTAGTTTTATTATGAGCATTGTCTTTTCTTAAACTGTTTGTGTTTTTCTACTTATGGTCTATGTTTTTCTCTAGCATTACTTACTATGATATTAATAAAAGTCTCATATATATGAGGGGGCAAAGCATAAATAAAGATACCAGCATGGTTTTTTTTTTTTGCCTTCTATATATATATGTCAATTTCTCTTTTCTTAAATAATTTGTATCTCTACGTTCGTCTTTGCGTTCCTATCACTAAAAAAAGATTTGCCTGTTAAAATTTATTTCAACATTTGTAACATCCCACTTTTCAAGCAAAAAATTTTTTTAAAAAAACATCTTTTCAAACCATCGAGTAGAGCATTTGAGCGGAAGAGTAACCGATATATAGATTCAAAAGCCAACAAAGAGTGTATCGGCTAATTACAAAGGCGGTTCAATAACCGAGCGTTTTAAATAAAGGACAACATCAAAAGGAAGACTCCCGCCCGATCCACGAAATGAAGTCTTGATCGGGTTTTCTATGCGTCGCTTGCCTCCATCCTCGGTCCTTGGTCCCCCGAACACGACGCTATATGTTAAGAGCGAGATCCAAAGTGCACCGGATCTCGGGTAATGATTAACCTCATGTTTATGTATACACATACAAACGATGGACATCGACAACATCATCAAGACATACCATCACTCTATCACAACCCATGCATATGTATTGCCCCAAGATGCGAGACAAATTGCACCCAAAGATACGAGACCGATTGCACCCAAAGATACGGACAGATTGCACCCAAGATACGAGCGCATTGCACCCAAAGATACAAACATAACCTCTAACCACTATATGCATTCAAACAAGATAACATCTATACAACACACCTACCACATATATGCATACCATAAACATCGAGTTAGTGTTACAAAGACGCGAACGTACATACCTCCGTAAACCGAATGTAATGGCTGTAAGTGTCTACCATGGGGCCTCACCGACTTATACGGCGACTTATGGCACACCCACGTAGACTAGCCTTGCCTTCGGCACCAAACTGTTCTAACATATTTGCATTCAATAAACATACCATAACAATACACATAGCACATACATGCATACCATGAACATCGAGTTAATGTTACGAAGACGCGAACGTACCTTCGTTGACGGATTACGATATTTCTAGCACGTTTTACGGAAAATCGTGAAATCTCCAACAACGGCTCGTCGGGCAGCGTAACGGCAGTAAATTAGGATTTCTGACGTCCTATAAGAGTAATATCACTTCCATTAGTGATTTGGCATTATAACTGGCATTTTAGGTAAAAATTACCATTTTGCCCCTATACCCCTACTTGGCGGAATTTCGCCAGCGCTTCCGCTACATAGGCTATTTTCTTCCCAAAATTTCGCCAGAACTTCGACGCATTTATGATTCTTGAAAATAAAGACTAAAATAGCCCTCCCATATGATACCCAAATCATAAAAATAAAGACTACTCTAGCCTTACTAACTATTGAACTAAAGACTAAAAACTAAAGACCGAAAGACTTACCCGTTGAAGACTTCGTAGAACTTCCCCGTAGCTTCTCTCTACTTTCTCTCCCTAGGATTTCGCCAAAGGAAGAGGATTTTGGTGTGAAGAAAATGTGAAGGAGGGGGGGTATTTATAGGTGAAAACAAGGGACTTGTTTGGCAAAATCTAGGGATTTGTTTGGAATTCAATGTTGTAATAACCCATTAATGCAACTTGTTCAAGAAGCCAATTCTTCCACACACACACACTCTTGGTCGACATAGGGGCTGTGTGGCAGCACCTCATTGGTCCAAAAGTGGTGACTTAGCTCACTTGATGCCCTGTATAACCGTTTTCCCTGATCGGTACTCCGATTCGCGTGATTTCGGAGAATTCACAAAATTTTGGATTTACAACTCAAGACATGTTCTCACTTAGTAGAAATGTCCAAGTTAACCTAAATTTCGATTCCATATAGGCCTCCAACTGTCCAGTTGAAGTTTTCTCGAAAAACGTGTCCGAACGCGTCCTGTGTCTTCGTTGCTGGACTACCAATCTCTTGGAAATAATTCACCGATTCCAATATGTCTAAATAAATTCAACCCATTTCTAAATGTTGAGTTAGAATTTATTTTCTTTATTTCAAAAATATGCCTATATGCATTTTTCCCTATTTTGTTTTATTAGGAAAATGCACAAACTACCTCGAATTAACTTCCTGAAGAGGTCACTTAAAGGTAAAAACTCACCGATCAATAATTTACCTTGACCTTGGGATTCCTATTCCTAGATCTCTAGATAGGATCCGTTTCCTAATTTTAAAATTACTATTCACAAATTTTGCTTTAATTAATTATAATATTAAAATATTATGCAAGTTGCCAACTTGCTTCCTATTTCATTTCTATTTTCTTTGGCCCAAAATTCTGGTCATTTTTTATTTAATTTTCGTTTTTATTTAATTAATAATTAATTAATATTATATAAAATAATTATTTAATAATTATTTTTATATAATTTTTTACAAAATTTCCCTATTGGTCCATACTTGTTTTTAGGCTTAAAAATACCTAAACTCAACTATTTTTCTCCAAAATTTCCAATTAATTAGTAAATACATTTTTACTAATATTCAACTAATTTCCACTAATTTTTGAGCTTCCCATAATCATTACTGAATTTCCTTTGCTTATGCTTAAGTAATTAGCCCAATATTACTTAATTACTTTATTATCATTAGTTGATAATTTTCTTACTTAGAACACCTTATTTCCTTATACTCTTGCATTAACATTAGCATTTTCATGCCTCTTACCTTATTCTATAATTTGCAAGGGTATTTTGGTCTTTTATTACTTTTTGAATATTCTTATACAATTTCTCCAAGTTTGTAATTTATCAAATTATCAAAATTAGAGATAATATACTCTCTTAATTCAAATAATTATTTCACTGACTTTTAGGATTTTTCATAATTTTCCTAAGTCATTTATGTCCCTTAGGGGCATTTTTGTCATTTTGGGCACCTTGGCCCTTAATTTCTCTAATTTTCCAAGGGATTTTCCTTTTACTTCTCACAAGATCTTCCTTGGGAAAATAAACTAATTATCATAAAAGCATGAGACCACATATTCACCTTTTAAATATGTATTATTTACTTATTTATGATCTTTTCCCTAAATCAAATTTTAGGTATTACATTTCTCCCCGTTAAACAAAATTTCGTCCTCGAAATTTGTATTCTACCCACTAAACGTTGTACTATCCTCGATTTCGGATTATACGCGTCGGATCTTCGCTTTATTTGTCACCGCTCCTCCCGGTGATCGAGAATTCGCTTTGGTTTGACCATAAAGATCTTGTCATATTGTACTTTGATATATAGTGTCTCCCGAGGCGCCCATACACCGCGGTCAACACCACAAATACCAAAATGTCTCCATGGCGCCCATACACCATGACAACACAAGATATCATACATGTCACCATGGCGCCCATACACCATGGCAACACAAGATACCTCCTACTCAATGACATGATCACTGGTCGAATCGTAATATCTAAGAAACATGGAATACATCACGGAGGTGGTTCTCGTATCGTATAAGTCAATCGAATAGCTAACACCTAGTTCATGCAATGCATAGAGAAAATTCCTTACTAAGAGAGATAGTACCTGGACTCTCTCCGGAAGTTCTCTCGTCCATTGCGTTTAAGTAACGCGTACATTCGGCCCGGCTTCCGTGGCCTCATCTTCGCAGCCTATCTCGTGACAATTCGGGCAATGTGTCCTTGTTTCGACATCTATAGCAAACTCGTCTCTCTACACTTTTCTCAGACAGTTTGAAATGATGTGCCCCGGCTTCCGCATCCGTAACAAACCTGTCTACCACCACAATACCTACTGTAATGGTACTTTCCGCAGCCGTGACACCTGGCCGGCCATCGGCATCCTCGGGTTGCTCTTGCTCATACCGAATGGTCTCTTGTTTTCCCTTTGCGAGTCCCTCCATGGTGTGAGATACCAGCCTCTTCTTTATCTCATATTTTAGCCCGTGTGTCAACCTGTTTGACTTCCAGGTTTCGTTATCATTACTCTTCGATACGACGAGTATCGTGACAGATTGGTAAACCGAGTATAGTAATCGTCAAGGATTCTCGTAACCTTGTTGGATGCTAAGAAACTCCGCCTCCTTGATCACCCGTGTCGAGGGAGGAAAATATTGTTCATTGAATTCCTCCATGAACTTCTCCCATGTGACAGGGCAATATCGGGTCCGCAACGCCGTGGCGACGCTCTTCCACCATCGATGCGCATCACCATCGAGCTTAAAGATCGCAAGTTGAGCTTTCCGATCATCCGGGCATTCCATAACTTCAAATATTTTCTCCAGACTTCAAGAACCAATCCTCAGCCAATTCGTTCTTCCCGTGGAAACAGGGTGGCTTGAGCTTACAAAATTGAGTGACCCAACTTTGTGTAGTCTGCATATCTCTCCCTCGTCGTGGAGGTGACTGGGACCTATCAGATCCTCGCCTTCCTCATCGTGTTCATCACTCGCTGCTTTCTTCTTCTTCGTAATGTTGTTCTTCCTCATGTCCGCCTCGCCTTCACCTTTTGCCTTTCGGCCCAAGTTCCTCTATCATCATTCTTTGTTCATCTAGCATCTCTCTTTGTTCACGCACTACGCCACTTCGCCTCTTGCAAAGCAATCTGCGGTTTGGTTCATGAATTGTCTCGTCAGATTTACTATCGGAATCGTCCGAGGTTGTCTACCTCGTCCTCGCCTCGCCTCTCTGCTCGGCCTCGGGAGCTCCGGCTCTCTTAAATTCGCCATGTCGCGTTCCCTGATTAGGGGAAACGTTAACGTTAGATATAGGGAAGACATTCCGCATAACGCAGACTTTATCATTCTAATCTCTAGACTCTATCACGCTTTACATTGCACCCAGCCTTTATCATTCTATTATTCACACTGCTCCCAGCCTTTATCATACTCACAACAATTAAACTCTATTATACGTAGTATTCACACCGCGCGCAACATTTCCGTCGTCAGATTCTCGTTGGTTCTCTCTACCCAAAAACTACACCGACCTTAGGCTATATCGCACTCATTTTCAAAATATGCTCCAAGTTTAAAAGGCATTTTGAACATAACTCGTTATCCGAACAGAATGGCTGTGTAAGTGTCTACCATGGGGCCTCACCGACTTATACTGGCGACTCATTGGCATACCCACGTAGACTAGCCTTGCCTTCTTCGCACCAAACTCAGTCCGTAATAACATAGCTAAATTCATGTCGTGACTATTGCTCGATACCAAATGTAACATCCCACTTTTCAAGCAAGAAATTTTTTTTTTAAAAAACATCTTTTCAAACCATCGAGTAGAGCATTTGAGCGGAAGAGTAACCGATATATAGATTCAAAAGCCAACAAGAGTGTATCCGGCTGATTACAAAGGCGGTTCAATAACCGAGCGTTTCGTAAATAAAGGACAACATCAAAAGGAAGACTCCCGCCCGATCCACGAAATGAAGTCTTCAACAAGTTTTCTATGCAAAGCCGCTTGCCTCCATCCTCGGCCCTTGGTCCCCCGAACTCCGACGCTATGTTAAGAGCCGAGATCCAGCACCGGATCTCGTGTAACTAACCTCATGTTTATGTATACACATACAAACGATGACATCCACAACATCATCACATACCATCACTCTATCACAACCCATGCATATGTATTGCCCCCAAAGATGCGCATTAAATTGCACCCAAGATACGTGATCGATTGCACCAAAGATACTTGACAGATTGCACCCAAAGATACGTACAGATTGCACCCAAAGATACAAACATAACCTCTAACCACTATATGCATTCAAACAAGATAACATCTATACAACACACCTACCACATATATGCATACCATAAACATCGAGTTAGTGTTACAAAGACGCGAACGTACATACCTCCGTAAACCGAATGAATGGTTGTAAGTGTCTACCATGGGGCCTCACCGACTTATACTACGACTTATGGCACACCCACGTAGACTAGCCTTGCCTTCTGCACCAAACTGTTCTAACATATTTGCATTCAATAAACATACCATAACAATATACATATCACATATATGCATACCATAAACATCGTGAGTTAATGTTACAAGACGCGACGTACCTTCGTTGACTCGGATTACGATATTTCTAGCACGCTTTACTAAAATCGTGAAATCTCCAACAACGGCTCGTCGGGCAAACAGAATTAAGAGCAAATTAGATTTCGACGTCCTATAAGAGTAATATCACTTCCATTAGTGATTCGGCATTATAATCGGCATTTTAGGTAAAAATTACCATTTTGCCCCTATACCCCTACTTGGCGGAATTTCGCCAGGCGCTCCGCTACATAGGCTATTTTCTTCCCAAAATTTCGCTGTAACTTCGACGCATTTATGATTCTTGAAAATAAAGACTAAAATAGCCTTCCCATATGATACCCAAGTCATAAAAATAAAGACTACTCTAGCCTTACTAACTATTGAACTAAAGACTAAAAACTAAAGACCGAAAGACTTACCCGTTGAAGACTTCGCGTAACTTCCCCAGAGCTTCTCTCTACTTTCTCTCTCCTAGGATTTCGGCCAAAGGAAGAGGATTTGGTGTGAAGAAAATGTGAAGGAGGGGGGGTATTTATAGGTGAAAACAAGGGACTTGTTTGGCAAAATCTAGGGATTTGTTTGGAATTCAATGTTGTAATAACCCATTAATGCAACTTGTTCAAGAAGCCAATTCTTCCACACACACACACTCTTGGTCGAAATAGGGGCTGTGTGGCAGCACCTCATTGGTCCAAAAGTGGTGACTTAGCTCACTTGATGCCCGGTATAACCATTTTCCCCGATCGGTACCCGATTCGCGTGATTTCGGAGAATTCACAAAATTCTGGATTTACAACTCTTAAGACATGTTCTCACTTAGTAGAAATGTCCAAGTTAACCTAAATTTCGATTTCATATAGGCCTCCAACTGTCCGCTTGAAGTTTTCTCGAAAACGTGTCCGAACGCGTCCGGTGGTCTAATTGCTGACTACCAATCTCTTGAAATAATTCACCGATTCCAAATATGTCTAAATAAATTCGAACCCATTTCTAAATGTTGAGTTAGAAATTATTTTCTTTATTTCAAAAATATGCCTATATGCATTTTTCCCTATTTTGTTTTATTAGGAAAATGCACAAACTACTTCTAATTAACTTCCTAAGAGGTCACTTAAAGGTAAAAACTCACCGATCAATAATTTACCTTGACCTTGGGATTCCTATTCCTAGATCTCTAGATAGGATCCGTTTCCTAATTTTAAAATTACTATTCACAAATTTTGCTTTAATTAATTATAATATTAAAATATTATGCAAGTTGCCAACTTGCTTCCTATTTCATTTCTATTTTCTTTTTCTTTTTCTTTGGCCCAAAATTCTGGTCCTTTTTATTTAATTTTCGTTTTTATTTAATTAATAATTAATTAATATTATATAAAACAATTATTTAATAATTATTTTTATATAATTTTTACAAAATTTCCCTATTGGTCCATACTTGTTTTTAGGTTTAAAAATACCTAAACTCAACTATTTTTCTCCAAAATTTCCAATTAATTAGTAAATACATTTTTACTAATATTCAACTAATTTCCACTAATTTTTGAGCTTCCCATAATCATTACTGAATTTCCTTTGCTTATGCTTAAGTAATTAGCCCAATATTACTTAATTACTTTATTATCATTAGTTGATAATTTTCTTACTTAGAACACCTTATTTCCTTATACTCTTGCATTAACATTAGCATTTTCATGCCTCTTACCTTATTCTATAATTTGCAAGGGTATTTTGGTCTTTTTATTACTTTTTGAATATTCTTATACAATTTCTCCAAGTTTGTAATTTATCAAATTATCAAAATTAGAGATAATATACTCTCTTAATTCAAATAATTATTTCACTGACTTTTAGGATTTTTCATAATTTTCCTAAGTCATTTATGTCCCTTAGGGGCATTTTCGTCATTTTGGGCACCTTGGCCCTTAATTTCTCTAATTTTCCAAGGGATTTTCCCTTTTACTTCTCACAGATCTTCCTTGGGAAAATAAACTAATTATCATAAAAGCTTGAGACCACATATTCACCTTTTAAATATGTATTATTTACTTATTTATGATCTTTCCCTAAATCAAATTTGCCTGTATTTACAACATTTCTTTTCGAGTAGTAGTTACTAGAATAGATTTGCCTGTCTGTGTGTTCTTATCACCAAAAATAACATTTGCTTGTTGAAACTTCTTTTAATATTTCTCTTTACTACGTTTGTCTGTGCATTCCTTTCAATTCTCTATATTTCTGTATATTCTCTCCATTGTATCGGTTGAGTTGGCTGAAAAAAGAGTGAATAATATTTGTTTATTTCAAAGAGATAAGCTGGGTTAAGGTGAGGAAAAACAGCCGGCATGATAACAAGAAGAAGAAAAAATGATTTTGATAATTTGATTGTCCAAACTAATATTTCGACCCATATTTTCTACTCGTATGCTCATTATATTTACAAAGTATAATAGTAAAGACATACTTTTTGATGCATTGACTACAAAATGGTTATGCTTCTTTGTCCTAAAGGTGCACCCAGCACCCGAAATATTTTCAGAGGTACACTCAGAACCCTAAAGTTTTTTATGAAGCAATTTTAACCCTAAACTAATTTTTATGGTGCAATTATATCCAACCTTAACATAAGTTAAATTTTGACTGTTAAAATACTTATTAGACAAACCTTTGACCAAACATTATCCAAGTGGCATCTTATTTGTACTGCTTACGTGGCTTAAGGAAAAGAGACGAGGCCACCGATGCTTGGGAAACATCTAAATCGAAGAAAATTCTCAATTTCTCTCCATCAGAAAGCTCATCGAGGTTTGGGAAAATCTCTTACTGATTTCTTATTTGTGCTGCTTACGTGGCATCTTATTTGTACTGCTGAAATTTTCTCCAAACCTTGGTGAACTACTTTTCCGATGGAGAGTAAATCCAGAAATTTCATGCATTCAGATGTTCTCCCAAGCCTCTGTGAACTCATCTATTTTCCTCAAGCCACATAAGCAATCTAACTAAGATGCCACCTGGATAATTTTTGGTCCAATGTTTGGCTAATAAGCATTTTAACGGCCAAAGTTTAACTTACGTTAGAATTGGATATAATTGCACCATGAAAATTAGTTCAGGGTCAAAATTGCCCCAATAAAAACTTTAGGGTACTGAATGCACTTCTGAAAATACCTTGGGGTGCTGGGCATAACTTAACCCTATCCTTTAGCTAATTACATGACATATGTAGAATATAAACATAATCGATCTTCATGGTCTTTTTCTTTTCATTGCTTGATTAATGCAGGTGCTGTATGTTGGCGGTGATGTTTACACCTGAGGAAGAATATGGACAGATGTTTGTGCCATTGTACTATTCGTTGAATTCTTAAACATTTCATTCAGTAGTTATATATGTCAACCTATTCGATATATGTGACTCTGTTTTCATCACAAGCAACAGTCCTTCCTATCAATAAATAAAGGGGTGAGAGACTTGGCCCTGTTCAAAACTCTATCCTTAATATGTGGTTTGGTTTACTGTTTATTTTATGACTCCAATTGGTGTGCTATGATTGTGAAGTACTTTCATTTCATTCAACAACTGTGTGGCTCGCCTAATTAATTGTGTGTTGCGATTCAAAACTTTTATAAAAATATTATATGGCTGCTCCTCTAAGGCATTTGTCATATCCCGGATTTTGAGCTTAGAAGTTCAACAATTAGCTTGAAATAAATAGGCTATTAAGCTGGTTGGATAAGAGCCCTAAAAGTGCGCCACAAAGGATAGAATGATGTAACATCTCATTTTCAAAAGCGAATTTTTTTTTCTTTATCAGAGTAGAGCATCGGAACAAATAAAGTATTGAGTAACTGGTACAACATTAAGCGTGGCGTAGCTGTCTGTTTATAAAGAACGATACATTTATCTGTTCAAATCTTAAATATCCTCGGTCGGGTCTTCCCGCGGTCTTCACGCATGCCGCTTACTCGCTTATTCTTATCTTTTGTCCTCGGGTCTTCGTACCCTGAAGCTATAGTAAGAGCTGAGGTCCAATGCCCATCGGACCTCAGGTAACGGTTAACCTCATGCTTATATAAACAATATATGTATAACGAGATATTCCTAATATTACAGCAATGATCAAGCCAAGACGTCGTATGATCATTTGATAACAACTACAATAACATGTAAAGTTATCCACAGTCCGCACTATTACCCTGTGCCACGATGTACGGTCGTGTCCTCAGCGCTAGGAAAACATAACGGCATTATTATGACTCTAACCCGTGTAAAGCTGTATTTAGTGATCTAAGTACGGTTCCCTAGTCACGGTGCATGTCCAGGACAGAGTCATGTTCATGGCTTATGAAAGTATCCACAACATATATAAGTATACTATAAGCATTAGAATCAGTGTTATAGTACGTCGCGAACGTACCTTCGTCGATGAATACGGTACGTCTGTCGGTCGGATCGCAATCACAGTATCCTATAAGGATAATATCGTATTTAATCAATAAACAATATCCTAACAGATATTCTAGTCACAAATGACCATTTTACCCCTGACCTTAGAAAATCGCTACCCGATAAAATTTCGCCAGAGCTTCGCTACTCTGACTCCCAACTTTCAGAAACTCAATCCCTACCATGTTTTTACCTCGTCGGGCATCTTTCAATGCAATGAGGCTTAAAAACAAGAATAGGAATTTCATTTCCTACTTCCTAGATCTAACTAACATTTCTACTAAAACTACCGAATAAAAGACTAGAACTTAAAACTAAGGACTGAAGAACTTACCCGAACCTTGCTACTTCTTCTCCAGAGCTCCTCCTTCTCTCTTCTCTCTAGATTTTGAATTGCCTAAGCAAATTTTGGTGTGAATTGAAGTGAAATGAAGGGGTATATTTATAGGAATTTGGTGTGGCATAAGTGGTAATTCCTTTGAACTTTTCTACTTCATTCATGGCCATTAGATCTAGGGTTATTTTTGAGACTTCATCCTCACCCTCCATCCTCCTAACCGACCTCCCCCCTCTCTTTCCTCTATCGTCTTCCATTTCATGACATCACCTTATCCCTTAAGGATTTTCTCCTACCGATTAAATCCCTCGCTCAGTGTTCTAATCGCATAAGCTTTTAAATCTCAAATACTTTTAGAGGTAAACCTTGAAGTTTATGTAATCACTTGAAAAGTATTTGGATTAACAAGGATTATGGTCCAATTAGGGGTCTTTACTAGCCTTTTAGTCATTTTAGGATAAACCCCGTCGGTTACGGAAATGACTTCGGAGATCGATAACCTACTCCGGGATAAAAATACACTTGTTTATAATATGTTCTGATGTTAGATACTTAGTTCACATATTTCAAAATACGATTTAATTTCTATCGGTTCTCATTTATCCTATTTGCTTTTCATCAAAATATCTCTTTTTCTTCTTTATCTCTCCTACCACTTGAGTATGCATTCACACACACACACTTTTTCTCTTTGCTTCCCTCTTCCAAATTTTCGAATTCAAGGCTCCTTCTTGGCCAAGGATGTTGCTTTTCTTCTTGCAAAATATCTCATGTTCATGTGTTCTCATTGGCTAGTTGTAAACTTTGACTTTTCAACATGCTTTTGATTAATTGATTGAAAAGGAACCCCTTTATGCTAGCCGACATTACTCTTTGATCAATCAGATATGCTTTTAACAAATATCGCATAATATCATAATTTAATATAACAAACTTCCTCTTCCATGAGCAAACCGAAATCCCCTTCCCCTTTAGCCATTTCATATGTCTTTAATTAACAAAACACCCTTTGTTTCAAGCCTTCTCATTGATTAATACTTGATTCACATGGATTACTCTTTATGATTAACTTATGGCCTTAGGATTAACTTTATTAACTTCAATCTAAGCCTTTGATTCTTATTTGACTTGTCAAAGTTGATTTAGCAAGTTTGATTAGAGCCTTTATCTTATGCTTAGTGATCCTTTGTTGATCAATTAGGCTTTAGGGATTTCATGTATTTAATCTTATACATTTTCTTAATCATTCCTAATTAATTAGCAATTATCTTTATGCTAATCTTGACCCTTCATTGGTCATTTAATCTTTAATTAGGGGTTGTACATAGTTAACTTTGGACATTTCCTTTATTCATCTATTAATTGTTAACAATTTTCTTAAATTGGATTAATTATTTTCTCACAACTTTTGTGTTTACATTGGTAATTTATGCACCATGTATTATTTTAAAAATCATAAGACAACTTATGGTTCCCAAAATAATAGTGGATTTTTGCCTATTTAAATTCCAAGGAAATAATACCATAAATTACCTAAATTAGAGACAACATACTTTCCTATTTTTAATAAATATTTAATTGCCTCTTAAGACATCTCAGAGTATTTTATGACCCATAAATGTATTTAGGGTTTTTTTTTGGCACTTTATTCCTTCTAATTTCAAGAGAAATTACCCTAGAAAAATAAGATAAATATAACACAAGATTTGAGACCATATATTCACCTATTAAGAATAGGTATTATTTATCACAATGTAATATTCAAGATAAATAATTATCCGCGTATTACAAATGATGTCCATGGACTATTTTTAATATTTGGCCCTTTTGAATAAAGGTTAAACAAGTGATTAAAGGTTATTCAAAGGCTAACTAAAATAGTATACTTGCAGAGAACTAACCAAGTTCAAGTGATGAGCTCGTCGATGGTTCCGGTGCCTATGCATATTTTGGACAGTGAAACGGAGATGGAAGGGAGTGAGCCTGAGTGTGTGATTACTGAAGATCCAAAACGCAATTTCCCTACTTTCACCTTTTCTGAGAAAATGAAAAAAAGGCTATACAAAGCACGAGCATGAGCTGTTATCATCAAGTGCTTGGGAAAGAAATAGGCTACAAGTTACTATTATCTATTCTCCAATCTCTTTGGGCAAAACGTGGAGTTATTAATCTGATTAATATAGGTAATGGCTATTTTGTGGTTAAACTTTCGAATAAGGAGGACTATTGTAATGCCCTCACTGGGGGACCATGGATGATCTTTGATCATTACTTGACGATCGAGCCATGGGAACCCCAGTTTCATCCATGGAAAGCTAAAATTGAAAAAGTTGCTGCCTGGGTAAGAGTCCCCAAGGTATTTCTTGAGTATTATGATCACAAAGCTTTGACATGGATAGGGAATCGAATAGGGGATATCATTAAGATAGATATGAACACTTCTGGCCATGTTAGGGGATATGCAAGAATTTGTGTTTTAATGGACATTGGGAAGCAACTAATGGCAGGATTTACGTTAGACGGTGAAGATTATTACCTTCAATATGAAGGGCTTCATGGCTTGTGTACTTTCTGCGGAGTTTATGGGCATAGTAAAGGAGAATGCTCTGCTTCAATGAAGATGATAAATCCAGAAGCTATGGTAGAGGGAAGGGATCACATAGAGAAGACGGTGTCGAAGGCGTCGGTGGGGACTCAAGGGCTGAGGTGGATGTGTGGAAGGTGGTTCAAAAACCGCGTAGACAGAAGAAAACCTCGAAGTTGAAATCGACGGGAGATTCTCAGGCGAGCGGCGGTGGTTCTCGGTATGAAGTTCTAGCCGTTGAGGAGGTCGGGGTGATGAAACCGGAAGGTGAGTTCGAGCAAGTCGTGCAGAGCCTTACGGTGGTTGGTGAGAAGTCGCAGTGGAAATCTTGAGAAGGGGGCGACGGAGAGTAGGCGAGAGTGAGGAAAAAAGAGAGAGAAACGCTTTGAGGATTACTTGGGGGGTGAGCTGCAAAGTGGGGTTTCTATGGGTTTGTCAAAGGAGATTTCGAGTTCCGAGGTTCTTCAAAAAGGGAGGGTGCAATCTTTGGATGATTCTGGAGGTATGGGTGTGGATGACGTGGCTAGCTCTCCTATCCTTTTTGCCGCCGAGATGCTGGATCCTGGAGATAGTGAAATGGTTCCGAGCCTTCATGGGAAATTTTGGGCTGCTCCGAATGAGAGTGGGCCTGTCGTGGGAGTGGATTCTTTGGATCCTGGAATTCATGGGCCGGATCCATTAGTTAGCTCTTGTTTTATTTTATTAAGAGGGTGTCCAATGTCTCTTAAAAACTTGATTTACTGGAATGTGAGGGGGGCCTGTGGGCGTGATTTTTTGCAAAATATCAGAGCGGTCTGTAAACGGAATAAGCCTTGTCTTCTGTTTCTGGCGGAGACGAAGACTGAATCAGTGGACCGGCTTAGATGTGTGAGCAGATTAGGTTTCGATGGTTTGTCTTATGTTCCCAGTGTTGGTAGGTCGGGTGGGATCCTTGCTGCTTGGAATTCTGCTTTTGTTGAGGTTGAGGTGCTCCGGCTTGATCGTCAGTTTATCCACCTCAGATGCCGGTATCCTAATGAGGATTGGTTCTGCGTCACTGCGCTGTATGCTATTCCGGATAATTCTCATAAACAGAGTTTATGGAGCCAGCTTGGTGGGATTGCTGCTTCTATGGATATAGCATGGTCGGTGATTGGAGATTTTAATGACATTGCTACTCTTGATGAGAGAACGGGAGGATCTAGTGGTTGTTCGCTGCGATGTTCCCTTTTCACTGATAGACTGCAGGCTTGTAATCTCATGGATGTGGGTTCTATTGGATCCAAATTTACATGGAGGGGGCCCAGGTTTAATAATGGTCGGCGGCTCTATGAACGTCTGGATCGGGTTGTCTCTAATCAGGAGTTCCTTTCCTCCTTCCCCGAATGCGTTGTTCAGGTATTAACTCGAACTCGATTCTCTGATCATAATCCTGTTATGTTGAAATGTGTGGCAGGTAATGTGGTAAATCCTGGTGGTCGCCCTTTTAGATTCGAGGCCATGTGGGCTTGCCACGAGGATTATTCCGCTTTTTTAGAGAGTGCCTGGAGATCGAACATGCACATTAATCAGGCACTTGGCTTTCTTCAACAGTCGTTGGTTAGGTGGAATAATGATATTTTTGGGATGGTTGAAAACAAGAAGCAGTCTTTATTGAACAGGATAAATGGTATCCAAAGCGTGGATGCTTATCCTTATTCTGCTTTTCTCTGTAAGCTGGAGATGGAGTTGCAGGATGGTTTGGAGAGGCTTCTGAAGTTGGAAGAAATTAAGTGGTTCCAGAAATCGAAGAGTGAGTGGATATCTAAAGGAGACAGAAATACTAAGTACTATCATTTGAAGACTAAGTTGCGTTGTAGGAGGAATAGGATTCTGATGCTGAAAAATGAGCAGGGGATCTGGGTGGATGAAGAAAGTGAGTTGAAGGCTCTTATTTCTAACCACTTTAAGTCCTTATATAGGGCTAGTATAGGTGGTAGTCAAGTCATGTCCACCAGGGCTTCTTTCCCTCCTATAGATCCTCAGGTTCTCTCGGATATAGGATCGATTCCTAAAGATGAGGAAATCAGGGCGACTTTGTTTGCTATGGGAAGTTATAAAGCCCCTGGAATTGATGGGTTCCCTCCGTTATTTTATAAAGCGAATTGGAATACGGTTGGCCCTACTCTTTGTGATTTTGTGAAGAGAGCTTTTAAGCGGGAAGTTTCTTTGGAGGATTCTAATGAGACCTTGATCTCCCTGATTCCTAAGCGTGATAATATTGAGCTTGTGTCTCATTTTAGACCCATTGCCTTGTGCACAATTCACTATAAGTGTTTATCTAAGCTTATTGCTAATCGGCTTCGGGTGTGTTGAAGGATACTGTGTCCCCATTCCAGGCTAGCTTTATTAAAGGAAGATGTATCCAGGATAACATTATTGTAGCAGGAGATTCTTCACACTATGGGGAAGAATAGGAGTAAAAGAGGTCTCATGGCGATTAAAATTGATCTTGAAAAGGCTTACGATAGAATTAGTTGGGCTTTTTTGAAGAAGGTTTTGGTTGATTTGGGTTTGGATAGTGTTCTTGTTGATTTAATTATGGAGTGCGTCTCTTCGGTCTCCTATAATGTTTTGTGGAATGGGGCCAAGACTGAATTTTTTAGGCCTACCAGGGGGCTAAGACAAGGAGATCCTATTTCTCCTCTTTTGTTTGTTCTCTGTATGGATAGATTATCACATTTGATATGTGATGCTGTTGAAGATGCGAACTGGAGGCCCATCTATGTTACTAAGGATGGTCCTAAGGTTTCTCACTTGATGTTTGCGGATGATATCTTGTTGTTTGGGATTGCGACTGAAACTCAAGCTCGTTGTATGATGAATTGTGTTCAAAGCTTTATGGAAGCTTCTGGCGGTAAAATTAACCTGGATAAGTCTTCTATTTTCTTTTCGCCTAAGGTGCCTCTTTGTAGTAAGATGCGGATTAAAGAAATAACAGGTATGAAAATCTCGTGTGAGATAGGAATGTATCTTGGTTTTCCTCTCTCACGGAATAGGAGACCTAGAGAGAAATTTCAGTATGTGATTGATAGAGTCAAGTCTAAATTGAGCATCTGGAAGGCTAATAGTCTATCTATGGCGGGTCGAATAACGCTTGCTAAATCAGTTATTAGCTCGGTTCCTATTTTCCCTATGCTTGTGACCAGGCTTCCGAATAGTGTTTGTCATGAGATTGAGCGGCTTCAAAGAAATTTCATTTGGGGGCACGATGGGATGAGTAATCACTATCATGCGGTGGGATGGGAGCAATTATGTAAACCTAAAGAGTTTGGAGGTTTGGGTCTGAGAAGGCTGTGTTCTGTTAATCAGGCGTGTGGTGCTAAATTAGCTTGGAACATTGTTCGTGGGGCTAATGGCTTATGGGCTGATATTCTCTTCCATAAATATATGATGAGAGATAGTGAATTCCTCCTCTCGTTTTGTCCTGGGGATTCTACTCTGTGGCGCTTTATTTGCGATCAAAGGGAAGTTGTGGAGAAGGGGTCCAAATGGCTGATAAAAAATGGATCGTCTGTTAGTTTCTTTTGCGACTGTTGGGTGGGTCATGGTGTTACCCTTGTGAATTATTGTCTTCGCTCATTGTCTGCTGAAGAGGAAGAATCTGTAGTTGCGGATTGGGCTGAAAATGGCACGGAATATGCCTAAAATATCCTCTCGTGATTAACCCGAGGGAGTGAGAAAGATTGTAGCGGTGCTTCCTCCTAGATGTGATGCGGATGCGATTGCTTGGTGTGGGCGCTACGACTCATGGTCAATTTTCGGTTAAGAGCGCTTATTTTCTCATTGAACCGAATTTATCTGAGGATCGGGAAGAGGTATTTAGAGCTATATGGAAATGGGGTGGGGCCGAAAGAATTCGGGTTTTTATGTGGAAGGTGGCTCTGAATAAGCTGCCGACGAATGTTTGGAGGAGCTCTTGGTCTCAGAATTCCCCTCTATGTGGGAAGTGTAATGTAGAGGTAGAAGATATTCTTCATGTTCTACGGGACTGTAAGTATGCTAAGGATATGTGGTTGTCCCTAATTAAACCCAGGTATGCGATTTCTTTCTTTTCTTTGAACTTAAAAGAATGGCTTGTTTTTAATCTTAAATATCAGGTTGGATGTAAATGGGAGGGGTATTGGCAATTAGTTTTTGGTGTGGCTATTTGGAAACTCTGGAATTGGAGAAATAAAAGTATCTTTGATAGGAATTTCTCCAAACCTCATGATCCTGGTAAGGCGATCTCTATGATTTGGCCTAGTTTTGCGGTTATTGTTAATGTTTCAGGTGGAGGGGAGCTGCGAGGAGCAAGAAGGGTCTTGGGATGGGCTAAGCCCCCTTTGGGATGGCTGAAGATTAATGTAGATGGTGCGAAATCTTTGTCTTCTCCAAATGCAGGTTGTGGAGGGGTCGTTAGAGATGGAATGGGCAACTGGGTTGTCGGTTTCTCCAAATCGATTGGAGACTGCCAGGCGAATTCGGCTGAAGAATGGGCTATTCTGGAAGGATTATTGCTTGCCTGGGATCTCGGATATAGGAAGATAATCCTAGAGTCGGATGCTGATTCTGTGATTAATTTGCTTCTGGATCATGATTGTGTGTCCTGTAGTAGTATAATCCTTAAGGCTAGAGAGATGTTGCTTCTTAATTGGCAGGTTGATATTATATCTATCCCTAGATTTTACAATAGAATTGCTGATGCCCTAGCTAAAGAGGGCATTGCAAGTTCTAGGATTTTTGATGAATGCCCGGTCTTTTTGAGAGGCTGGGTGGATCAGGAGTGTTTGGGATTCATTCCCCGTTAGTGTAATGTTTTATTTATAATATAGGCTATATGCCATCTTTCTTAGCAAAAAAAAATAAATAAAATAGTATACTTGCCAAGATAACATGGCATATCTACTGTCCCAAGTTTGGGAAAAAGTGTAACTTATGAAAATTCTGGGTACGTGATGATAATTTTGGAAATTACACCTAGAATTTTAGGAAAAATCTCCGAAGGCATAGGAAAGTATAAATAATTCCCCAAACTATATATTTGAGGCTTAATTGAAGTATAAATATGGAAATTACCTCAAAAATAAATTTTAATGAATGATTATAATTTTGGTTAATTAAGGGATAATTAGCCAAATTTAATCATGATAAATACTAGGAGGCCTCAAGTAATTTATCCAAAATAGGGGATTTTAAGATTAATGTGAGTTAAAAAATAGTTTCATGCCCTAGAAATGGAAATTTTATCTTAAATAATATGTTATGGTCATTTTATCCAAGAATAAGGTAATTTCTTGGAAATTATGGGAAAAATAGTTAAAGACCAAATTTAAGCTTGAGAAAAATTATCGAAATACTCCCTAATAAATTTTGAAGTTATTACCCTGGGCCAAGGAATCATTAAAAAAAAGGCAATTGTAGAAGATTAATCACATACAAATTGGGGAAATAAAATTTAGTTTCATAATTTATCTTTGGAAAGTGCAATCCATGACCTCATGAAGTACCTATGTGGCGTGATCTTAAGAAGGGAGGGTGGAAGAAGAAATTTTGGCAACATGATAATAAGAGGGCATTAAATTAATAATTGGAGAGGAGGTGGAATTGAAAAACACTATAATGCCACTTATTTATTGCAACAAAAAGGGCTAAGGTGCACATGTGTTTATCCGGAGGAGCGTCCAATGCTATGTTTTTTTATGTATAAAAGTGACTACGTTGTTATAAATTAGGTGTAAAAATGCCGTTTGATTGTTAAGTTTGACTTTTTTTACTGACTGGATGATAACGTGGCTTTCAAAGGTGTAAAAATATACATGTGGTTTGGTCAAAAGAGTGTTCAACACCAACACCAAGTATTTTTTTTTTCCTAGGGAAAAGCAATTTCAGGATCGGAGCTTGGGTTGGGCAGGAGGTGGAGGCTCCAAGACGGGTCGTGGTGTCGGATTCCGTGGGGATAGACTTGGTGCCGTATTCGCCATTGGTGTTGAAGGGAGATTTTCACGATCAGCCATTCAAGAACGAGATGTTCGACTTTGAGTTTTCGAACATGTTCGACCACGTGCTGTATCCGGAGAAGTTTGTGGGAGAGATAGAGAGGACGTTGAAGAGAGGAGGGTGTGTGTTGCACGTGACTTTGAGCCGGCGGCCGGATAAATACTCGGCCAACGATCTGTACAGCGTGACGCCGTTGAAGAATCTGTTCAGAATGTCGGAGCTGGTTCACGCACGTGAAGTTGACGCTTTTGGGTTAGACACACAGGTCGTTTTCCGTAAGAATGTTTTTTTTTTCCTAAATATTTTTGGGGCTAGAGATTCACTACCACGTATCTGTTCCTTATTATTGAACGACTTATTATTTTTTTTTTTTTGTGTTGGATGCACTTAATATTTTAGTTTGTGGATCTTGAAGAAGATTTGGAATGATATGATGCAGTTGTATTTAAAGTTTAGAAGTTGCAGGTAGTTTTTGTCCTCTGTTTCGCTCGGGTTCATCAATTCATTGACTCTTTTGAAAGACTTGGCTATCACCTAAGAGGGGGTGAATTGGGTGTTAGATTAAAAACTTAGAACTTTAAAAAGCTTTTCGCGACTTATTGAAAGTAGTTTGAATGACAATAATAATTTATAAAGAGATGAACAATCATTCAAAACATATATGCTGTAATGTAAGAGATAAGGGAAGACAATATGCAAACTGTGATTTATACTGGTTCGGCCCAATTCTTGGCCTACGTCCAGGCCTCAAGCTCCACTTGAGATTTTCAATCCACTATCTTCTTTCAACTTGATTACACGTTCTGTACTTGAAGTAATCCTCTCACTAGGATTCACTCCCCCTTACAAACTGTAATCAATACACCTGTTTGATTACACACTCTGTACTCAAGTAATTCCCTCACTAGGATTCGCTCCCTTACAAGCCGTAATCAATACAATGGGTTTCCTACTCAAGATCACCCAATCTTGAGTAACTCTCGAATAGAAAGATAGGATGTTTACAAATAAATCTCCTCTCTCGAAGTGAATGGATAAACATCGAAGTACAATACAAAACATTTCACTCTCTAAGATAAGCTATGTAGACATTGAAAAAGAGAGTAAATGATGAAAATCGAGTAATAGCATGTTGAAGATGTAGGCTTGTGTCTCTCGTTTTTTGTCTTGAATCTGTCTTCTTTTATAGGTAGAGATCAGTATATGACCGTTTTAAGATTTAATGACTGTTGGGTAAAGAAATATAGCCGTTAGACTCGATGAAACTAGCCGTTAGAACTTTTGCACGCCTTTTCTATGTTCGACACAAATGCGAGATTTTGAGATTTGCTTCTAATCCTTCGTTTGAATGTTTGTATCCGTTGAAGAGCATCACATCGAGCATTCAACTTCATTTGTTCAAGTTCTTCGTTGAAATCGTCTTCTTTCCCATTTCTGAAATTCTGCAGTAAAGTTCATCTTCACCTTTTTGATAGATCTTGATTTCTGTCAAGTTTGATGTTATCTCAAGCTTTAATCATCTGAAACTCACTAACAAATTGATTAAACATATTTAAGAATGGTAATGAGTGATGATATGAAGTATCTAGATCATCTATGAAGATTTCGCAAAATCCAGAAAAACTGATTTTCAAATAGAGTGTCGAAAACTGGAGTTTCCAAATGAAAACTGGAGTTTTCAACTGCTTCATTAAGTGCAAACTCAAGTTTTGAAACACAAACTCGAGTTTTGGTCTTTCTCAGGTATATGTCGCGATTGAGATTCGAAGAACATTTTGAATTTGAAGCAAAACTCGAGTCATTAAGTGACTAACTCGAGTTTTGGAGTTCCTCGACCCTTGGTTGCTCTCTGTTTGATGGAAACTCGAGTTTTGGTCTCACAAACTCGAGTTTTGAAGATGCTCTGACGTTCGTTGCTCTCTGTGTGATGGAAACTCGAGTTTCCAACTTAATGACTCGAGTTTCGGTCTTTCCCAAAATCATATTTTGCTCTTCTATCCCCGACAAATTCGAGTTTTGATTCCCAAACTCGAATTTGCTTCATTTGATAGCAAACTGTGCAACATCTTGAACAGACAGTCGAATTTCAAGGGCCATATCTCCCTGGTCTGAACTCCGTTTTGGTCTGTTCAAACCTTTTTGGAAATCCCTTTGAGTCTAACTTCATATGCCACCGATTTCAGCTCAATCGGATTTGTACTTTGTGAGATATATTCAAAACATTGAAGGTTGGTCTGATGAGTGACGTTGATTTCACTGTCAACTTCCATAATTCATAGCTCCTTCATCTGAACTCATTTTAGCTTGAATTATATATCCAAATGACGCATTGGGAGTCTAGTTTCATATGCCATTGGTTTCACCTCAATCCAATCTCTGTTTTAGGAGATATCATTGAATTACCAGATGTCGCCCGAGTGAAACGTTAAACAAAGTTGCTGAAGAGCTGAAGACCGCTGTAAACTCGAGTTTTGAAATGCAAACTCGAGTTTTCCTTGTCCAGAGACGCCATGAGATGCTGAAAACATTGCAAACTCGAGTCAGTTAGTGATTAACTCGAGTTTTGAGTTCCAAACTCGAGTTTTGACTTCCAAACTCGAGTTTTCTCATACCAGAGAGGCAAATCATTGTAGCGAAGTAGGAAACTCGAGTTTTAATATACGAACTCGAGTTTTCTCATCCCTAACTGATTTTTGCTGGTTTTAACTCTGAATTGACCAATTCCAACTTTCATATGAACTTGAATAATAATTTTCTCAATCCATTCAACAAGTTCTTCTTCTTTCTTCTCTTCTCTTCATCATTCTCCATAGTTTAACTCTTTCTTTCTTCTTTTCTCTTGATCATTCCCAAAATTCAATTCTTGCTTTCTTTTCTCCTCTTCTTCTTCTCTTGATCATTTTCATAATTTAGTTCTTCAATATCTCATCTTCTTCTTGAACTTGACATTCTCTTCAATTTCTTCTTTCTAAAATCTCTTATCTCTTTCTTGAGCTATTATTCAACTTGGACTAATCTACATTAAATATAGTAGTTAGTCAATGTAGGAGATAAATATATCATACAAACTTTGTGCTCTTAATAATGGCACTTATATAAGACATCATCAAAACTAATCAAAACCTGTTCATTTAAAAATTGAAGTGGAAAGTAAATTAATGTATAGAAATTCGATTTTTCCACACAGTTGCTTTGAAAGCCACGTCATCATCCAGTCAACAAAAAAAAAGTCAAACTTGATGATCAAAGTCAAATTTAACAGGAAAATCCATCTCAGGGCCCATATTGACAAAAAAAATGTCAAAAAATGCTCAAGAAAAAGTCATATGTCTTTTGGTATTATTTCATAAAACGTTAACAACTAAATCAGTCTCATTAACATTTAAATCAATACACGTTAACAACTAAATCGGTAGCATTAACAACAATATTCTAACAACTTAATCAGTCTCATTAACAACTAACGTTTTATGAAATAATACCAGAAAAGGTCCTAGGGTCTTTTTTGACATGTGACTTTTTCTTGGACCTTTTTTGACATTTTTTGCCAATATGGCCCCTGAGATGGATTTTCTCAAATTTATCGGTCAAATAATATTTTGCACCTAATTTGTAAATATTCACTTTGGTACCCAAAAAAGCTCCTGGTGTTGGCGTCCTTGTGGTAAAACATATGTGCATTTTTGCACTTTAACACTAACAAAAACTTCCATTGTTGGGAATCGAACCCGGGTCTCTTGGGTGAGAGCTGAGTAACCTAATCGACTAGACTACAACGGATTGTTGCTAAGTATTCAAACTGTAATATTAATTCTTTAATAAAGTTTACAAGTTTAACATAACTAGTACAGATTTTCAGGCATAAATTGCACTGCTCATGACCCATGAGAATTGTCAATTTTAAAGTTATAATTTATATAAGATGACGATACATTTTTTTGGCCGGTAAAGTGAATTGCATTAATTAAAGGGAAAATGATAAATAAATACCATATGAATTTGCAAAACCCTTAGGAGTCCCCCGAATTTGTAAAAAAACTTAGAAGTGATAAGGAGATATGAGGGATATGCAAATTCGGGTGAAATTACCCTTTTAGCCTTAGCTTTAAATTAATAAAAGTACCCTAGCCTGGAAGGCCGGGCGGTGGCGCCAGAACCGCACGAGGGGCGGTGGGGTGGGGTTTGTTTTTTTTAAACAAATATATTCATTGAAAGTTGGGAGGTGGGGTTCGAATCCCCACCCCCACACATCCATGGGACCAAGTGGCCCAACCACTGAGCCACTTGGTTCCTTTAATATATATATATATATATATACACATTAACATTAACAAATATATATATTCTTCTTATCATTTTTTAATAGTAGTTACAAAACTTTCAACAAAGATTTACAAATCTTCCAACGCTATTTACAAAATTTGCAACGGCATTTACAACTTTTTTTTAGGTTTACCTTTTTACCTCGAGGAAAAAAAAAATAATGCATTATCACAAAACTTTCAACGGCATTTACAAATCTTCCAACGCTATTTACAAAATTTTCAACGGCATTTACAATTTTTTTTTTAGATTTACCTTTTTGCCTCTGAGGGAAAAAAATGCATTATCACAAAACTTTCAACAGCATCTACAAATCTTCCAACGATGTTTACAAAATTTTCAACGGTATTTACAACTTTTTTTTTTTAGGTTTACCTTTTTTGCCTCGAGTGGAAAAAAAAAAATGCATTATCACAAAACTTTCAATAGCATTTACAAATCTTCCAACAGTGTTTACAAAATTTGCAATGGCATTTACTACTTTTTTTTTTTAGGTTTACTTTTTTTGCCTCGGAGGAAAAAACAAAAAAATAATGCATTATCACAAAACATTCAACACCATTCACAAATCTTCCAACGCTCTTTATGATATTTATTTATCATTTTCTCTTAATTAAAAAAGGAGGCAAAAGAAACATAACATGCCTATAATGAAAGGAAGACAAAATGAAAGAAAACCAAAACGTGAAAGAGCATAGAAGCATAAAAAGTCTATAGTCATAAGACTTGGCCAATGCCTTCATAATATACCTCCATTGGTCACTGGATTGCGTCACAATAGTCTTCACACAGTCCGTTCGCAAAGAATGAGAATAGCTAGGTCCCAAATCCCTTGAAGCCTAAGCAGCCAAATAGTTGGCGGCATCGTTACCTTGATGAGGTAGCAAAGAAACGGAGACCAAACTTCGGTTCTTCAACATGTCAAAGACATCCAATAGCAGCCCATGATATTTCCATTGAATAGGTCATTGCAATCATGTTTAATAATGATGGATGTGGTCCTAAAAACCAACAAGCAAAATTGCTTCTCTTTTCTTTCTATTTTTTTTGTTGCTCATCCCGTATCTATAAATTCTTCGCCGATTAATCCGGATCCGGCTGCGTCGCGTGCTGCTGGCTATGGTGGGTGAGTCTCCTAACGAGGTTTTTCTGCATTCACAATGCTCAAATTCAAGACATTGTTTAAACGATACAAGTCGTTTACCACTTATATCAACCCAATTCAAAAAAAAGCTTTAGATATAGCTAAAAGCTTCTCATACAAAGCCGAATCAGAACTGAACTGTTCTGCCTGTAGGAATTAGATGTTGGGTTTGTATTGTAATATGTAATGGGGCAAGCTGTTGTAATATTAGGCCCAAGTCTATCTAGGTATTTTAGGATAACAGTTTCGTGTAAGGTAAGTCCATATAAATAATGTGTTGAGTCCACTGGTCTGTATACATATGTCCTCATATCATTCAATAAGATAATATTCTGCCACTGTGCATTATTCAATTCCTGGGCTAGTCATCAGAGCCTCATGTTCAAGAATTAGACCAAAACATTAAGAAACAGCCCAACAGACCATCGGACAATCAAGGTCCGAAGCCAAATCAAGGTGGAGCACCGACCCAACAAGCTCACGGGTAATCAAGATCCGAACCCAAGAGATTGAAGTTCCGGTCTGTGACACAACTGGAAACAATCGAAGAGAGAAGTAGTAGAATGTTTGAAATTCCAAGATGCGAAGATTGCGCAAACCCTAAGACGTAAAAATCGCACAAGAATCGCTTCGTCAATCGGTGAAATACCCTCAAGATCCATATCATCGATTTTACGAGAACGCCAGCCGATTTCAAGATGAATTTGTGATCTCGGAGAAGGAAGGAAGTCCGGTGAATCAAACCCACCTTAAATCTGTGAAGAACTCACGATTTTAGGGCACAACATGATCTGGAAATTTTCGACTAAGAACGGCAACCTGATCTACAACTTAATCGAACTTTAATATGGCGGTTTCAACGATAGAGATCGTTGGGGTTGTAATTCCGAAGACTCGAAGAAGTTGCACAACCTTAGATATCAATCATCGATTGTATGATCATCTAAATCAATTCGATGGAAGAAACTAGCAATGACGAGAATTCTGCCACGAATTCTACAGCTAATAATCTACCTTTTACTCACCCATTATACCTCCACCCTCAGACACTCAAAGCACAAGCATCGTTCAGCAAGTCCTTAGTGGAAGTGATAACTATAACATGTGGAGCAGAGCGATGAGAATTGCATTAAGAGTTAAACAGAAATTGGGTTTTGTAGATGGATCATGTAAGATCGAATTACAAAAGGCTGAACTCAAAGAGCAATGGGACCGTTACAAGAATAGTCCTGTCATTGCTAATAGTTTGATTTACTTCAAGGGGCACATGAGGTATAGACTGGTTTAAAAGAACGATATGACAAAATCTCTTGTTCTCGTATTTTCTATTTGCACCGCGAAATAAATTCTTTAACAATAGTTACTACCAATAACACAATACTATATGAAGATGAAGGAGTTGTGGGAAGAGCAATCAGTTTACTAATAATGTCCGTGGATGTAAGTGGAGATTATTCTAATGAACGGATTAATTGGAGAGAGGTGATAGTCTCGAGATTAAACTTAAACTTGATCTACAGTCATGACACCAACATAAAATAATCTAAAATCTCATGGCCGTCCAGTAAAAAAATAAAGATTTATAATTTTAAATGTTTAAATTTGAATCGTACGCCCATTTTAAATTTCATTAGATTAGTCATTCTGCCGGCAAATCTATCATAAAATAACACTTGCCTTTAATTTCGCGCTACCATTTTCTTTTTATTTGCTGAGGAGAAGAAAAAACAAATACTACCACTTTCTGTGTTCCTCTTAATTTAATCCCTGAAAGTGATGGGAAATTGAAATGGGGAAGTGGAGCAGAATTCTTTATACTGTGGTGGCACCTCAATTATTGAAGACGGACGGTGGCATCAATTTAATAATGTCCGTCGTGGATGCAAGTGGAGATTATTCTAATGAACGAGAGACTTTGCTATCTGATCTACTCCTCCTCCTTCTGCCAAAGCTTCAGATCTGCTTCTTCTTTCCTAGTTTCACATCACTGCTACTTTCTCCTTCTCTATTTCCCTCATTTCTCAGCTTCTTCTTTAACTTTCTCTCTTAAATTTCCTCTCTTATTTGAATTTTCTGATTTCCCTTTTATTTTCTCTTTTCCTGGACGTATTTTCCCCCTGAACTTACCTTTACTGGACAGTTTTCATTAATTCCTGCTATATTATCGTTTGTTCTCGGTGTCTTCTTTCATAGTTTCAAATCATTCCTTGCTTCTTCTGTTTCTCTTGATTTCTCAGCTTGTCAACAAACATCTTCTCTGCAATTTCCTTTTTATTTTCTGATTTTGTTTTCCTTTCTCTGTTCCATATTAAAAAATTTAAAAAAAAAATCCTGAATTTGCTCCTCTTGTATTTTTTGCTGGCACTTCTCCCTTGTTGTGATCATTTTCAACTTCATTTTCCTAGTTTTTGATATTTCTTCAAGGGGAAAAATCCTAAAAAACTTGTTTTGAATTTGTCACTACTTATCTCCAAAAAAAACAGAAAGAGTTATTTCCTCTACTTTCCTTGTTTTTTTTTTTTTTTTTTGGAATTCGTCTTCTTTCTTGTTTTATTGGTCTAGTTGATGTTGTTTCTCTGTTTGTTTTACAATTGACCGTCTTTATGCTAAAACCCTTATATTTGCATGAACCATCCGCTTCTTAAAGATGTTCAAAATACCATAAAGAGAGGGGAAAAAGGTGGTCTCGTTGTTGATCTATGCTGGAACACTAAGGAAAGTTGATTACTGCAGATAGACAGGAGGTTTATCTACATTCAGATTCCACAGTTTCACATCTGTTATTGTAAGTTCAATATATTTTTATTCCAT
The DNA here is from genome assembly GCA_025563575.1 of Acacia pycnantha. NCBI lineage: Eukaryota > Viridiplantae > Streptophyta > Magnoliopsida > Fabales > Fabaceae > Acacia > Acacia pycnantha. The sequence continues at coordinate 256,963 of JAMWYP010000297.1, read as the reverse complement.
AGACAACGCGATGTTTAGTTGATCTAATGTATATTTAAGACCCACTTTATAGTTCAGTTACTTTATTAAAGTATGTCTTACATCAAAGATGAGGGAATCTTACATCAAAGATAATAGGGATCGAGGATCATATTTTGTAGTTGCAATTCAATTCTTGTTTCAACTTTTGTGGCAAATATTATCCTCTTTCAGATACATAGCAAGAGAGCAACCAATTAATTAAGAAAAACTAATATTCTCTTCACATCTGGGTTACTGTAAATCCAAAAAGACTACAAATAATTTAATATTGTCAATCCCAATCAGTCAATGCTCTCATCCTTGCCTTGATTTTCACTGGGTGTAGAAAAGAGAGAAAGAAAAGGGAAATTAAATTGTTATCATCATTAATCTACGAAAAAAATGTGCGACTTTTGTTTTCAAGCTTATCGATATTTCTGCATTAACAAGCCAAGTTTAATTGAGTGTTAGCTATGTCTTTTAATAGGGCACAAATTAAATGGATCCTACTTGCGGTTTGGTTGATGGTTTGGTTGGCAAGTTTCGCGACCTAGTAGTCGACCTAAGTTGGGAGCAGCTTCTTTATTTCCTTTGCTATGACAGAAACATTGACCAGCTCAACGGACAACATATGGAACTCACCCTTGAAAGAAGCTCCATACAACATCAAATAGATGAGGCTAAAAACAATGGAGAACAAATTGAAGAGAAAGTTCTTCATTGGTTGCGTAAAGTAGATAGGCTATCAGAGCAAGTAAAAAAGTTTCATGAAGAAGAGAGTCAAGCAAAAATAGAGTGCATCATAACTTCATGTCTCAACCCGTGCCTAAGCTATGAACTAAGCAAAAGAGCAAAGGCAATGACAGAAGAAGCGAGAAGACAATGAAGGGATTGATTCAAGAGTTCCAATTATGAATCAAATTTTGAAGGAATTGAGGAACCCTAGTGTTAATATGATTGGATTGTGTGGGCTTGGTGGTGTTGGCAAGACCACTATAGCTAAAGAGGTAGCAAAGAATCAAAATATATTTAAAAAGGTGATCATGGCCACTGTTTCTCAAGAATTGAACATTGAGAAGATTCAAGGTCAAATTGCTGAGAAGCTGAGTATGCAACTCAGTGAAAACAATAGAGACGTTAGCTTTTCGTCTATGTGAGAGGTTGAAGGAAGAGAAGAGTATGCTCTTGATATTGGATGATCTTTGGGAGGAACTTGACTTGAGCAAAGTTGGAATTCCCCTTTTTTGTATTGAAGGTTGCAAAATCTTACTAACTTCAAGGGATAAAGCATTACTGTCAGATCTCATGAAATGTCAAAAAATTGTCGAAGTGGGTGTTTTGTCAGAGGATGAAGCATTGGAGTTGTTCAAGAAAATTGTTGAACTTTCTACTGACTCAAGCAGTTTTGAGTTGATATCTATAGCCACTAATATTGTTCAAAAGTGTGGAGGCACATGGCCAGCGGCAATTATTACATTTGCGAAGGCATTAAGGAACAAAGATATTAATGAGTGGAAAGATGCTCTTGCGCGATTGAATAATCCTTTTAGGAGAAACAACACATTAACAAGAGATGTGGATGGCATTTTGAAATGGAGCTATGATCGTCTACGCTCATCGAGTGCAAACAAATTTTCTTGCTCTCTACCATGTTATCTCATGATCCTTCATTTGAAGACTTGCTCATGTACTGTGGGGTTAGATATTCTTCATGGCATAGAAAACATAGAGGATGCTCGTGTTGGAGTCTCACGCTTTGTAAGGAAGTTAAAATCGTTAAACTTATTTCTTGATAGCATTTCTAGTCATCATGTTACAATACATGATGTCTTTCGAATGTTGCATTACCGATTGCATCTAATGAATTGCATTCATTTATATGTAGAAGGTTGAAAGAATGGCAGGACAAAAATATGCTACAAGGTTGTAAGGGAATTTGCTTACAAGAGAGTGACGTTAGTGACCTTCCAGAAGAGTTGCATGGTCCAAGATTACAATTCTTTATGCTAAATAGCACAAAGCGGGATTTGACAATACCCAACATGTTTTCAAATCTTCAAAGGAGGTGAAAGTGTTAGCATTTACTAATGTGCATTTTTCGACATTACCATCCCTCATTTTCCTATATAAACTAAAAGCAGTGTGTCTACACTCTTGTTTGCTGGAAGACATAATTGAGATCAGAAGCTTGAAGAATTTAAAGTCCTAAGTCTTGCTTACTCGAAATTCAACGGCTACCAATTGAATTAGCGAGTTGACTTCTTTACAAATGTTGAATTTATCTCATTGCTCCAATCTCAAAGAAATTCCACAGAAACTTCTATCTAGCTTAAAGAAATTAGAGGTTTTGCATATGGGAAATAGCTTTCATCAATGGAAAGTTGAAGGATATAGTGAAGCTAATGAAAATGCAAGTCTTGATGACTTAATAGATTTGTCACTCTCTTCTCTAGATATTTGTAATACCTGGATATTTATCGGCATATTATAAATAAAAGTTGGATAATTCGATAAGTGAAAATTCAATCTCAGTCTTGTATAATTATAGCATATTTTCTAGGTAGAATTTCTACAAGAAATTAGGGAATTTAAGGGCCAAAGAGCCAAAATGACTAAAATGCCCCTGGAAAGGGTAACTAACTTAGAAAATTCATGAAAAATCCTGAAAGACAGTATAATGATCAATTGAATTAGGAGAGTATAATATCTCTAATTACGGTAATTTAATAAATTATGAACTTGGGAAAATTGTATAAGAATGTTCAAAAGGTAGTAAAAAGACCAAAATACCCTTGTAATTATGGAATAATGTTGGAGGTATGATAATACCAAGGTTAATGCAAGAATATGAAGATAATGAGACATTGTAATTAAGAAAATTATCAAGTTATGATAATTAAGTAATTAAGTAATATTGGGCTAATTACTTAAGCATATGCAAAGGAAATTCATAATAATTATGGGAAGCTCAAAAATTAGTGGAAATTAGTTGAATATTAGTAAAAATATATTTACTAATTAATTGGAAATTTTTGTGAAAAATATTTGAGTTTAGGTATTTTTAAGCCTAAATACAAGAATTGACCAATTAGGTATTTTTGTGAAATTTTTGGAAAATTAAATAAGTAAATAATTAAATAATTAATTAAATAAAAAAATATAATATATATATATTCACAAGGGGCTGCCGACATCTTTGTTGGTGAAAGAAGAAAAAAATTATTATATATATATTTATCAAGTTGCATATTATTATATTAATATAATTAATTAAAGTAAAATATGTGAATAGTAATATTTAAATTAGGAAACGGACCCTATCTAGAGATCTAGGAATAGGAATTTCAAAGTCAAGAGAGATTAATGATCGGTGGAATTTTGTCTTCCATTAAACTCTTACGGAAGCAAATTAAGAAGTCATTTGTGCATTTCCTAATAAAACAAAATAGGGAAAAATGCATATAGGCATATTTTTTTGAAAGAGGAAAATAAATTCTAACTCAACATTTAGGAATGGGTTTGAATTTATTTTGACATATTTGGAATCAGTGAATTATTTCAAGAGATTGATATCTCAAAACGAATTAGACACGGACAGCGTTCGGACACGTTTTGAGGAACTTCAAGCTGAATGTTGGAGACCTATATGGAATCAAAATTTAGGTTAACTTGGACATTTCTACTAAGTGAGAACATGTCTTGAGTTGTAAATCCAGAATTTTGTGAATTCTCCAAGAAATCACGCGAATCGGGTGCACCGATCGGGAAAATGGGTTTTTATAACCCAAAATGCCAAACAATGCCTTATCTAAACCCTATAAATACCCCCTCCTTCAAATTCTGCACACCATCTTCTTTGAGCTCCTTGGCGAAATTCCTAGGGAGAGAAAAGAAGAGAGAAGTTCAGGCGGAAGCTCAGAAGTCTTCAACGGGTAAGTCTTTCGGGCTTTAGTCTTTAGTTTTTAGTTTAGTAGTTAGTAGAATTGTTAGTTAGATTTAGAAAGTAGGTGACAAGATTCCTACAAATGTTTTAGAGCCTTGTTTGCGTTGAAAAAATATGCGGAGGTGTAAACATAGTAGGGATCGAGTCGAATTCCGCCAAGTAGGGGTAGAAAGGCAAAATGGTAATTTTTACCTAAAATGCCGGTTGTAGTATCAAATCACTAATAAAAGTGATATTACTTGTAGAGGAAGTCGGGAATCCTAATTTGCTGCCTTTATGTTGTCAATGTGCATTGTCGGACAAATCAGCTGTTTTCCGTCGGAAAGTACAAAGTTTCCGAAACACTTACGTACATCAACGAAGGTACGGACGCGTACTGTAACACTAATCTTGTGCTTCTTAAATACTTATATGTCAATGATATGTTCGTGAGCCGTTATACGAGACGGTTATACGGGTTATAGTTTTGATAACACCGTTTTGTTTTCCTAGCGGCGAGGACACGACTAATTATCGTGGCCTTTGGTGAATAGTGCATTTGTTATTATTGTTTTACATTGTGGGGCTTTCATATTGCTTATCGCTTATGTTTGTCGGCATAATGATCATGCATCTGCTATATGCTTTTGTAGTGATATCTTGTTGTATTAGCTCTAGAAATATCATTTGTCATATCTTGTATTGTTTGGGTATGAGGTTAACAGTTACACGAGATTCAATACGTTGAATTGAATCTTAGGCTGTAACCGAGTCGGTGGACCACGGATCGTGGATCGAGGCAAGTACCGGAGTAGGCATGCGGTGAAGATTTGTTTCTATCTTTATCGCTTTACGCATTCCTTTCCGCTTTCATTTCTATCTGTTGTTTCTTTTTAAACATTAGGACTACGTAATCTATACAATGTTACACAATGGTTGCTATTTTGGCTAAGAATCCAAATGCTCTTTCGCTCTATTTCTCACTCTGATTGCTTGTTTGAAAAAAAAAAAATTCGCATTTCAAACTTGGGATGTTACAATATTCATATTCCTAATATCTCAATGTTGCCGAGAGAACTTGTTCTTAGATATGAATTTGATGAGATGCAAAATATTCATCGGAAAGATTTGGAAATGGCAAGACAATTATGAAACTTCAAAGATATTGAAACTTCAGCTACAGAGTAGCATCCATTTGAAGGGTGGGATCCAAAAGTTATTAGAAGGAGTTGAAAATTTATATTTATATGGATCTAATGCCCATGAAAATGTTCTTCACAACCATGAAGGAAGAGGCTTTCCCCATTTAAGGCATCTTCAGATTGATGGTAATTTTGGCATTAGATCCAATGTTTTCCACTTAGCTGCAATAAAGAATGGATCCAATAAAACTTTCAAATCACTTTTCAACAGTAAGGTATGTCCTGATTATTTTATTCGCACGTTATCTTCTTACAAATTAACATCAAACTTAATTACCTACAAAATATCTTTTTATTTATAGAATTATAAATTACTTATTCCTTATTTGGCTATTATGGAAGTTTTTTGAATTTTTTAATTACTTAAAGTTTGCTAATGAAAGAGAAAAGCTTACTTCAAGTTTTAAAATAAATAAGAGTAAAATACTCAAACCTCTCTTACATATTGTTTTAGTTACAATGACATCCCCTCTATTTTAAGATCATAGACTTAAGTCCAAACTCGTAACACCGGTAAAAAAATTCTGAAAAATATTTTTAAATTAAATTTTTTATTAAAATAAAATTTATTTTCTAATTTACCATTGATGATAGTAAATCTATATTTTTTGTTAACATATTTATGAATAATTTAATACTTTTATTTTTTATTTTCGATAACTTTATTTCTTATTTTTCAAATATATATATTTTTAATATTTTTCATTATATTGGACATAAGTTTCATTAATTTAGTTAATGTATATATAAAAAATTGTTTGAAATTTTATTATTAATCCTTTTAATGCATATGTACAAACTGAATTTGTTTATAAATGTTTTAACAAAAAAAAAGTTAGATTATAAATTTTAATAATATAGATAATCTCTCATACAGTACAATACGACTTATTCCATTTATACTCTATGATAAATTAAAATATATTTAAATTCTATTTTTAACCATTTAAGAGAAATCTACATAAATGATTTTTAATAAACATGATGAAAAATTTTAAAAAATATATAAATTTTATAAGATAAAGAAAATTTGATAAATTTTGTTATACATTCAAAAAAAATTGAATTTATAGCTATTATATTTTTTTGGTTGTATAGTTGTTTTGACAAGTATAAATATTTAAAATAATAATAATAAGTCAGATGGGGGTATTTTGGTTAAAAACCAAGTTTAAGTTTTAAACTTAATTATCAACTCACGGTTGGAAGGATTCAAATGAAATTTTAAAAATATGATGGAGATTTGTGTAATATGCATTTTAATTTTAAGAGAGCTTTCTATATATTTTCAAACTAGAGGGGAGTTTTCTATAATTTTATAATTTAGGTAAAACATAGTGATAGTTAATATATTTTACTCAATAAATAATGAAGCCTCAAATTATTCGTTTAAAACCTAAAAATAAAAAAAACAGTTTAACTCGATATTTTTTAGTATTTTAATATATGAATTGTTCCTAGGGTTAAAGGTCATTTTTGCCATGGAAGTATTGTTAAGGGAGCAGCCAGAATTTGTGAAGCCGGGCGGTCACGGAAACATCACTTATGATCTAAGCAAATGATCGGTCTATACAAACGTAAATATTATCACTATTGATTTGTTTCTTGAACCAATCTTTGGAACAATTCATTTCTCGTTTTGCGTTTCATTTGCTTAGATCATAAGTGATGCTTTCTTTGGGTTTTGCGACAAAAAACTTCCGGTCTTTGGCGCTCCTTAGGAATACTTCCGTGGCAAAATGACATTTAACCCTTGTTCCTATCACCAAACTATTTATGAGAATGTCATAGCTTATGGTTTTGATGATGATTTCAATAATTTATATGCATATTATTTTAATATATATATAGCCCACTTAAGGGCACTAAATTAATAAAAAAATATTTTTATTATTTTTATTCAGTCTTGTTTTAACTTCTTATTGAACTTCAAACTTAATTACCTGCAAACATCATTTTCACTAGAATTTGTACTTTGCTATGAGGCTATTATGGCGTTTTGCAGGTTTTCTCTTATTTTAACATATCTACGGAGATCACATTCACTTTGAATTACTTAATTTGGTATATTAGGGGACGAGGCTACTGTAACATTTTACAGTTCTTTCTTTTTTAATTACTTCATTTGTTTTTAATGACGTGAAACTTAAAATGTAACTTTTTAGCAATCTGTTGAAAAATATTTTGGTAGATGAGAGCTTTATTTGGACATTTAAAGATTTTTTCATTAAAAATAAGTATAAATTTAAAAGTAATTTTGATTTTGATTTTTCCATTGAAATGTAACGTTCATTTAATAATAGTTTCTTTCAACAGGCGTTACTTCCAAAGTTAGAAATATTGGAATTATCCTGTTTATTGAACAGGTTGACTCCATTGATATGGGATGACCAGCTCCCACACAACTCATTCAACAACTTGAAAGGATTGGTTGTGAAAAGTTGTGGCTTTGTGAAATTGGTGTCCCTTCATGTGCTGAAATCTTTAAACAACTTGGAAGAAGTGGAAGTCAAATCTTGTGGCATGTTGGAGATTTTGTTTGATTTTGAAGATTTGAATTATAAAGAGATGGATTCATCATCAATAGTCGTGCCACTAAAAAGTTGAAGCCCGTTTGATTTGCCAAAATTAAAGAATGTGTGGAGCAATAACTGCCAAGGAAATGTCTCCTTCCCAAGTCTAAGGAGAGTAGTTGTTAATAATTGTGAAAGCCTCACAAGTATATTTCCTGCATCAATAGCCAAAGGCATGCTTTGTGATCTTGAAAAGCTTAAAATACATCAATGTTGTGTAGATATGATTGTTGCAAAGGATCAAGTTTCAGAATCAGTTGCGGTTAAATTTGAGTTTCCTAGGCTAACTTCGCTTCTGCTTTATGGCCTTCCAAATTTGAGGAACTTCTATCTACAGAGACACACACTAGAATGGCCACACCTTCAACGGTTATCTATTCATAAATGTGATGAATTAGAGATATTTGAAAAGGAAGTCTCAAGTTCATCAGAAATATATGAGGAAGAGAGCACACTAAACTCAAAATATCCTCTATTCTCCCACGACAAGGTACAATTCTAAATTATCTATTCATTGGTTATTTGTTTTTAAAGTAAGCTAATTAAAGAGCGAAAAAAAAAACTTTTAAGCATTACAATAAATAATGAAGCATCAAATTAAATTATTTTGTTTTGCAAACCAAAAAGCTTGAATTTGACACTTTTTAGTATTTAAATAGGTGAACTGTTCCTTTCACTTGAATATTTAATTATAATGCTGTTTAGATTTGATTATTTATTAACTATTAAAGAAAGAAAATAATTCAAAATAATTATTTTAATTAACAGATATTATAAAATAATTCACATGAATGGGAAGAGTTAAGAAGGTAGCTATCCAGAATTGCAATTGCTGGAGCGAGTAGCTGGCAATTCAAGAACATCATAACCTCCCTCTCTTCTCCCACCTCCATGATTTGGGCCTAGGCGCATTCCACACCTTTTCTTTTCAGACAAAATTCAGGCCCAGCCGAATCTCAGAACCAACTATTGGGTCAAAACAAAACAATAGAATGAAGGCTAGCAATTGATTTTCTTTGACTACCGGACACACCTGTGGTCATAAAAAAGCATAGGCTTTATCAAAAAAAATAAAAAGCATAGGCCTTTTGATGTCTTAAGTGGTTGTTACATGTTTTTGATAGAATTTACTAATTATTTCTGCTTGGTTTAGGTTATTCATAATTTGGAGGAGTTGGAGTTGGAGGGTAAACCAGCTGAGATGATAGGGAGTGGCCAGTTTCCAATGTATCACTTCCCCAAAGTGAAATTGCTTCATCTATATGCTGATGAAGCAACAATCATTTTGTACAAAACTTTGTTGAAGAGCTTTCCAAATTTAGAAGAGCTAGAGTTGAATGGGCCCTTTGTAGAGGCTTTTGGAGGGGATGACGCTGCTACACTTGCTTCTCCCTTTCCAAAATTGACTCTCTACAATATCCCCATCACAGGAAGCTTGTCACCGCTCTTATTTTCTTCACCAAATCTCACACGTATTGAAGTGATACAATGTGATGCCATCACTTTGATGACATCATCAATTGCTCAAGTTTGGTCCATCTTACACATCTCTCAATTGATTGTTGCAATCATATAGAGGAAATTATAACGAAGCAAGCGGGGGAGAATGATGAGGATAAGGAAATAGTTTTCGTCAAATTGAAGACTTTGGTACTTCATGCCTTAGTTAGATTGAAGAGATTTTGTGGCTACAATTATACTTTAAGGTTTCCATTATTGGATCAACTCGTCATAAATACATGTCCATTATTCAAAATATTCTCTCTAGGACTCGTTGATACACCATCTCTTAAAAGCATTCAACTTTCACAAGATGGGGAAAAGCAACAACATGAAGTTTGGGACGATGATCTTAACAAAACATTCAACCAACAGGTGTGTCTAGAAAGCTCAATTAAAGTTACATTGTTATGGTATATTTAAGTTACATATCCTTGTACATGTTTCAGTTTAAAGTTTCTACTGAACTAGTAATTATACTTTTCTAATTACATAGCTTTAATTATGAAATACTTCAAACAATTATGTCATAATCAATTAATGTGATACGTACGGAAAAATATGTTAGTATTATTATGTTGTTCTTTTTGGCCGTAGTTGATTTAATTACAAAATGTACATTTCTTAGCACAAATTATTAAATTATATTGTTATAATCCAATAATATCTTTGCCCATAATTGTTTTACAGCGATTTATGGTATCAAGAGAGGTGGATTTAGATGAGGATGATGCTAGAATGATAAGGAATCACCAATTTCCAGCGGACTGTTGCCCTCAAGCGGAAATTCTTCGAATAGAAGGTTTTGTTGAAGAGTGGGTAACATTTCCATATACATTGCTTGATCGATTTCCGAAGCTAAATGAGCTTCATGTGGAGAATAGTTCCTTTAGGGAGATATTCCCGTCATATGCACCATCTTCCACTTCATTTCATAGTTTGACAAGATCTTGACGGTGTCCCAATGTCATCGACTTGTCTATTTAATGACAATTTCAACCGCCGAGAGTTTGGTGAATCTTGAAACATTGGGGATATATAACTGTCGAAAATTGAAAGAAATTATAAGAAAGGAGCCTAATGAAGATGTAAAAGAGGGAATCACATTATTCAACATTGAAGACAGAGCAACAAATACTAGATGCACAAACATTCCCATATCACTTTTCAGCCATAATAAGGTGTGTTCAAATTAGTTTATTCTTCTTTCGGTGGCAAAAAATTTATTCATTCTATTCCTATATTGCATTAACTTCTTAAATTCAAACCTGTGTTCCAAAAATATGTTCTTTCCTTTTCGTCGTATTTTGTTCTTATATTTTTATCCTCTTGTTTTAACGTATCATCAAAAATTTCATTCACTAAAATTACTTAGATTCACTATATAAGAGCTTTACTTGGCCATTTTAACAATATTTTAGGAAAAATAAGCCTGCGGATCATACATAATTTTCATTTAATGCTATTTTCTTTCAACAGGTGTTACTTCCAAAGTTAAAGAGATTGAAGTTATCCTATTTATTAAAAAACTTGATTTCATTGATATGGGATGATCAACTTTTGCACAACTCATTCAACAACTTGAAAACATTGACTTTGGGAGGCTGTGACTTTATGAAAACGGTGCCCCTTCGTGTGCTGAAATATTTAAACAACTTGGAAAAACTGGTAGTTAGCCACTGTTACAAGTTGGAGATGGTGTTTGGTTTTGAAGATTTGGATCGTTATCATAAAGAGATGGAGTCTTCATCAGTGGTTGTGCTAGCACAAAGTCTAACACATCTTGAAGTGAAAGGGTGTTATGGGTTGACCGCTCTAATGACGTCATTAGTAGCTCCAAGCTTGGTCCATATCACACATCTCTCAATTAGTAATTGCAATCAAATTGAGGAAATTATAACGAAGCAGGAAGGAGAGGATGATGAGGACAGGGAAATCATTTTCAACCAGATGAAGTTTTTGGAACTTGATAATTTACCAAGATTGAAGAGATTTTGTGGCTACAATTATACTTTCATATTTCCATTATTGGAACATGTAACTATAAAATATGAGTGTCCTCAGCTCACAATGTTCTGTCCAGGAGTCATTCATGCCCCGCGACTTCAAAGCGTTCAAGTGCATACAGATAAAGCTCATAAAGATATTTGGATGACTGATCTTAACAACACCATCAAACATCTATTTACTTTTGAAGAGGTACGTTGCACGTAGTGAAATTTTTATTTTCAACTTTTTAAAGAATTTCTCATCATCTACAAGATACCATGAGATAAATATTCAACACAAATATTTAAGTTTGGACATTCTGCCGGTTGCCCATGAATTATAAACTTTACAAATATGAATTCGAAGTTAGAAGTGATGGTATTTTTTCTAATTTAATTTGGAGAAAAGAAAGTAGGCAATAAAATTAATTTAAAAGATTGTGTTATGTAATTTTAACAATGGGATATGATTTTAAGGGAGTGATGAAAAATATAAATGTTAGCCAAATATGAGTGATCCATGAAGAAAGATTTAATTATTGAAAAAAATATCTCTATTTAATTTACTAAATCGCCTACTGATCATAGTAATTTATTTATAGGTCATTTCCACAACCAGTAGCATGGCGATAAATGCGAAGAATATCACAAGGATAGTGGATGTCTTTCCCAAAGTGAGCTTTCTTTATGTAGAAAGCTTCATGGATGAAGGGGTAACATTTCCCTATATCTCCCTCATAAGATTTCCCGAGTTGTATTGCCTTTATGTGGAGCATTGTTCCTTTGAGGAGATATTCCCATCACAAGACCAGATTATTAATTTTCTAGGGAAAATCCCACCATTTAGGGTATTAAACATTGCCTATATGGATAAGCTCAAGAGCATATGGAAGGATGGTTCTCAGCTACCACCTATTCATCAAGATCTATACTTCCTCCAAGTCAAAAGTTGTAGTAGCTTGGTCAAGTTGGCACCATCCTCTACTTCATTTCAAAATTTGGGACATCTACATGTATCTAGATGTCATCAGCTCATCCATTTAGTGACAACTTCAACTGCCAAAAGCTTAGTGAGTCTTCGGTTGTTGGAGATAAATGATTGCAAAAGGATGGAGGAAATTGTAATGAATGACACCAATGAAGATGTACAAGGTGAAATCACATTCAATGAATTGAATTTCATCAAACTTACTGATATGCCAAGCTTGAAGATGTTTTCTTCACAAAGCCACACCTTTGAATTCCCAGAATTAAAAGAGGTAGAAATAAGTGGATGCCCTGAAATGAAGATGTTTTGTCCAGGAGTGCTGAAAACACCAAAGTTGTCTAAAGTGAAAATAGAAGAGCATGGCATGGAATGGAAGGATGAAGAAGACCTTAACAAAACAATGGAAGAGCTATCCTCAGCAAAGGTATGATATTTCCACACCAAAAAATAATGTTTCAAAAAATGTATGGTTAATGATGAAAGAAATAAAAGGATAACTTCATCGTGCATGTTATCATCTTCAGGTTAGTTAGTTTCATGATTTCTTTTGCTAAAGAGTAGCTTTCTTTTTCTTGAACTGTTTGTATCTTTCTTCTTATTGTCTATAATTTTTTTCTAGTAATAGTTACTGTGGTACCAATAAAACTTCATGCGTGAAGGGACAAAGCATAAAAGAAGCTTGAATATCTGTTTTTCCTTCTATACAATAATTTCTCTTTTCTTAAATGATCTTTTTGTCATGTTTGTTTGTGTTATTTCAATTATTCTTTTTCAATAGTAGTTACTATAATATCAACAATTATAAAGGGATGAAACAGAGGAGCTATCTTTTCTTGTACTTTTTTATTTAAAACTTTTCATACATGTCAACTTTTCTTTCTTTCTTTCTGCACATTCTCTCCATCGTACTGGTTGAGTTGGCTGAAAAAAATCGAAAAAGTTGTTTCTTTCTTTCTACACAAAGATAAAAGATACAAACCACCCTCACACAGTTTTCCACTACAAAGACCTAATCCACATTTCTCCAAATTCTTCTCCGCTTTTTCACTGCGGCCTTTAATTTTTATTTCACCATGACTATATTTTGACTTCCCTACTATTTTTTGTCTTGTTCTGTGAGTTTTGACAGCAGGTGATGGGTCTTATCTGATTCGTCCAACTATTTAAACAAATTTTTTCACTAATATATATATATATATATATATATATATATATATATATATATATATATTCAAAGTAGAATCTAAAGACATAATTTTTCTAGACACACTTGCTGCAAAATGGTTATGCTGCTAGTAACATGCACGATAGGCGTAGATGTTATCATCTTCAGGTTTGTTTGTTTAATGTTATGATTTTGTTGCCAAAATATGTTTCTGCATATTGTCTGAAAATTCTTCTAGCAGTAGTTACTATGATATCAGTAAAAGCTTCATATGTGAAGGGGCAAAGCATAAAAGAAACATGCTTCTTCTTTTTGCCCTTTATATGCCAATTTCTCCGTTCTTATATTATTTGTTTTTTTTTTTTGCTACGATTGTCTGTGCTCTCCTATCACTAAAAAAAAGAGTTGCTTCGTTGAAATTTATTTCTAGATTTCTTTTTCAGCAGGAGTTATTATAATATAATCAACAACAGTAGATTGAAACAGAGAAACTATGGGGTATTTTTTTTTTTGCCAAATAAAACAGAGGAACTATGGCCTTGATTCTATTTTGTGTTTATATGTTCCTAAAACAGTTCAATAAAATAATTTTTAAAACAAGTTTGAAAAACAAAAAATTAAAAGTTTGCTTGATTATTTTAAAGGCGTATTTAAAATGGTGAGGTGAAAGATGAAAACATAGTTTATTTTTTCGGCAACATTGTTATTAAAGAAAATACTCTGTTAACAACCTCTTCTCTAATTTTATATGATAGAAAGTAACAAAACATAAAAAAGATGTTCTGGTCTTTTGTTTAACAAAATATCACAAAACTTAACTTTTGTTTTCAGAACAATAATGAAAAGGGAAAAAGATAATGTTCAAATCTACAAGAGTATAAGTATTGACTACAAGAGTATCACAATTGACAATTAATTTTAGTAGCAAATCGTTGATTTGAGATTTTGAAGTTCAAGTGATATTTTCATGTCTTTTTCAGTTTTTCTATAATAAAAACACATGTTAAAATAATATATATTTTTCAGAATAAAAGACTGAAAAATTGTTATGCTACTATATCTAACAACATGGATTATAATATAAACATAATCTTGAAAGTCCTTTTCTTTTACTTTCTTGATTAATGCAGGTGTTGGTGATGATGTTGACACTCGGTGAAGAATGTGGATAGATGTTTGTGCGATGATGCTTCATTGAATATCAAATTATATGTTTTCGTAGTTATATATATGTTTGATTATTTGATAAATGAGACTCTGTTTTCACCTTGAACATTATTCCTACCAATAAATTGAGAGATCAATGACTTGGCCCTAGTCGAACTCTACCCTTAATGCCTGGTTTGTTTTATTCTGTATTATGACTTTAATGTATGGAAGATTCAGAAATTGATGTGGCATGACATGATTGTGAAGTTTTCACATAACAATTGTGTTGTATGCTTATATGTTATGAAGACAAATTAGTTCAGAAATTGATGTTTTTTTTTTCCTTTTTACTTGATATAAATAGAATAAAACAAAATCTTAGAAGTCCATTTCCTCCTCCTTGATTAATGCAGGTGTTGTTGGTAATGATGTTGACACTTGAAAAGAATGTGGACAGATGTTTGTGGGACTATGCTTTCGTTAATTCACGAATTATATATTTGAGTAGTTATATATAGGTTCAATTATTTGGTAAATAAGACTCTGTTTTTATCATAAACAATATTCCTACCAATAAATTGGTTGATGAATGAGTTGGCCTAGCTAAAGCTCTACCGTTAATGCATGGTTTGTTTTATTGTGCCCCATGACGAGTCTGATGTATGAAAAACTCTTAAATTGGTGTGTTGTGATTCCTTCATTAAGCTTGTTTTACTCTACAATTCACAAGATGCATTCTTAGTAATTAGAATGCTCTGTTTCATAATGGAAGAGCATAGAAGAATGTAATGATCTCTCAATGAAATAAGAAAATTATAGAAGATAAAACTTCTATTACATCGAATAGCTATTCGTGTATCAGTTTCTAATGATAAATCTGTCATATCTCTTACACAAAAATGAGGAAATAACAGAATGAGATGGGAGGAGTAATGCCTCCTGTCTTAATATATAATTCAATTGATTAATTTTGGAAGATTAAGAAAATTAAATAAATAGCATATGTTATATTATCAATCTTAAATACTTTTATGTGATTATATTATATATCATTTTATGAATAAAACAAATTATTTTAAAAATTATAAATATAGATACTTAAAAAAATAATTTATGTAATTCAATTAATCTTCCTAAATTAATAAACTAAATCTTTACTTTTTACCGCTTCATTTTCATTCCTTCAAAATTCAATTTTGCTTGCCAAATCCATTGGATTCCATAAATTTGTTTGGTAGCTAGCCCTTTCAATCAAATTTAGAAGAATAGTCCAAAAGGGAAATCAATATAAACGACAAATCATCTATTCATAAAAATAAAAGAAGGCTACCTTTTTCTTTTTTCACACCCACCCACCTTTATTTTTAGGCCACCTTTTTCTTTTTGCAAAAGTGACTCTTACTTTAACTCCTTTGCTCCATGGCTCCTAATTATTGAAGAGGATTTCGTCAATTTAATAATGTCCGTGGATGGAAGTGGAGATTATTCTAATGGACGGATTCATTGGAGAGAGGTGATGGTCTCAAGATTAAACTGAAACTTGAGTCAGGAAACCAAACATATATTTAGTGTATGTTTCATTAGGTTTTAGAAAAAGAATTTTACAATTTACGGTAAGTATATGAAAAAGTTCTATCTTGACTTGCAAAAAGAGACTTATGAAACTACAATTTGTGGTTTGCCAAATAAAAACCCCATAAACATTAATCTCTTTCCTCTTATGCAATATTAGCACCTAGATTGATCGAGTGGGTTTGTAATAACCCCAAAACTACAATTTTGTGATTTGTAATAATCACTTTTATATTTAGAATATGTCAGTACTAAAAATATTTTGTCAATATTTAAAAATAATGTCTTTTACACAGAGCTGAGTGGGTTTAGTATTAAATGACTTTTTTTTTTTTTTTTTACGCAAGGTATCCCCACAACAACAATGAGACTAATCCTCGACCTACTGCAGGCCAGTTAAGGGTGAGGTCTCCCAAAAAGTATACTCCATTCCCATCCTCCCGGATCGAACCCAAGAGCTTAAAGGGGCAAGGATCCCAAATGACTTGAAAACACTTCAATCCCCAAAATCGCGTTATAAAGTTAAAAGGAGTAGAGGGCCCATGACACGAAAATAAAGTTAAAAGGAGCAAAGAGGCTTTTTCTTTTTAATTGATGTGATCTCACATACTTCATATCGTTTGCATAATTACATGATTTACATCATTGACTCCACTGTGCACGAGAGGCGACTTTGCCATCAACTACTCCTTCTCCCAAAGCTTGAGATCTGTTTCTTCCTTCATAGTTTCACATCGCTGCTACTTTCTCCTTCTCCTTCTGTACTTCCCTGATTTCTCAGCTTCTTCTTTAAGAATCTCTAAAAACTTTGCTATATGTTATTTGAATTCTCTGATTTCGGTTTTGTTGTGTCTTTTATGGACGCATACAAATTAAACTTGTCGTTGAAATTATCGGATAAAAGAGAATGAGAAGGCAAAGAGTGCACCTTTATTCCTTTAACTTTATAAAAAGTTACAATTTAATCCCTTAATTTTAAAATATATATTTTTCGGTCATTTAACCCTAACATTGTTAGTATGATCCAATGGTGATTTTAAGTAACCATCATTATCATTTTGAAATGATGATTAAACTTAATATGTTCACATTTGAATAGGTTTTTCTAACATTTAGAGTTAACAGTGCTAAAAACACTTTAAAATGATTATATATGATATTGCTCAAGTTTAAATGAGTCTGGAGGCATCTGGTAAACCACCCAACTCACATAAAATTTTTATTTACAAAAATCTACCCATGAAGTATTATGTTATGTGCACAAGACAAGTTTCTTTTAGTGTGAAATAAAAATGAAGTGTTGAAAATGGTACAAAAATTATATGACCGTTAAATCAATGAATGTTAACTTTTTTAGCAAACATGTCAGTGAAAGAATGATTTAAAAATATATATGAAACTTATAAAATAATGTAAGAATCTCATGGCCATCCAGTAAAAAAATATTTATTATTTTAAATTTTTAATTTGAATCATACGCCCATTTTAAATTTCATTAAATTAGTCGTTGTGCCTGCAAATCAATCGTAAAATAAACCTTGCCTTTAATTTCGTGCTACCATTTTGTTTTTTTGTTTTTATTTGCTGGGAGAAGAAAAACAAATACTACCACTTTCTGTTCCTCTTAATTTAATCGCCGAAAGTTGAATGGGAAATTGAAATGCGGAGATGCAGCAGAATTCTTTATTCTGTGGTGGCACCTCCATTATTGAAGACGGATGGTGGCATCAATTTAATAATGTAAGTGGAGATTATTCTAATGAACGACAGACTTTTATTCTAATGAACGAGAGACTTTGCATCTTCTTTCAGTAGTTTCACATCACTGCTACTTTCTCCTTCTCTATTTCCCCACTTCTCAGCTTCTTCTTTAACATTTTCTCATACATTTCTGAACTCATATTCCTTTGTTCTCGGTGTCTTCTTTCATAGTTTCAAATCATTCCTTCCTTCTTCTGTTTTTCTTGATTTCTCAGCTTGTTCTCAAACATCTTTTCTGCAATTTCTTTTTATTTCCTGATTTCCGTTTTCCTTTCTCTGTTCCATATTTAAAATTTTTTAAAAAAATTCCTGAATTTGCTCCTCTTGTATTTTCTGCTGGCACTTCTCCTTTGTTGTGATCATTTTCACCTTCAGTTTCCTGATTTTTGATATTTCTTCAAGGCAAAAACTCTAAAAACCGCACTTTGAATTTGTCATACTCAAATCTCCAAAAAAAAAAAAAAGTTATTTTCTCTACTTTCCTTTTTTTTTTTTTTAATTAGTCTTCTTTCTTGTTTTTTGGGTTTACTTGATGTTGTTTTCCTGATTGTTTTCACAATTGATTGTCTTTCTGCTAAACTAAAACCATTAGATTTGCTTGAACCATCTGCTTCTTAAAATGTTCAAAACACCATAAAGAGAGGGGAAAAAGGTGATCTTGTCGTTGATCTGTGCTGAAACACTAAGGAAATTAAAGCTGTTTACTGCAGGTAGACTATCTACATTCAGATTCCAAAGTTTCACATCTTGTCATTGTAAGTTCAATGTATACGGGATGTTTAATTGATCTAATTACATTTAAGACCCACTTTATAGTTCAATTACTTTATTAAATGTTTTAGTTAAAATAATGTTAGAAATATATAATTTTAATTTGCCCACAAAATCAAATAGTTTACTATGTCTCTGCAATGGTTAAATTATAAATAATCAAGTATGATTATATGCAAATCCATTTGATTTATGATAAAATATTATTTATTTATTTATTTTACATTCATGTTTAAAAATTAGTTCAACCACCTTATGTATTTAAGTTTTAAAATTTGTGAAATAAATAAGTTTGTACTTCTTTAGTCATTATTATAACGCACCAACTAATAATTCGATAAACCAATAAAAACAATTAAAATTGTTATACAATTTAGGTAACTTCCAATATTACTCATACTAATTGAACGTCTGCTTTTCCAGTTTTAGCACTTTCAGTTGCTTGTGAGGATCACCCATATATATATATTTTTAAAAAATGCCTTTACTTTTACTTTAACACCTTTGGCTCCTCTATGTACGAGAGACTTTGCCTTTACTTTTATATTTTATATGGTAGTTAAAATCTCAATTTATCATTATGATTATATGTTTTTATGATTGTTTTTATATTTTTACTACGTTACGATTTATGATTTTTATCCATCTTCTACTTTTACGTAAAATCTCGATTGCTTTTACTTTAACACCTTTGACTCCTCTATGCACCATAGACTTTGCCATCTACTACACCTCCCCTTCCAAAGCTGTAGATCTGCTTCTTCTTTCCTAGTTTCACATCCCTCCTACTTTCTCCTCCTTTATTTCCCTCATTTCTCAGCTTCTTCTTTAACTTTTTCTCTTAAATTTCCTTTTTATTTAATTAACAACTCAATTTATGCTATTAACACTTCAGACTTTTCTAATATCTAAATTTCTTGTTGAACTTTTTTAAAATTTGGTTAGTTCTTTTAGACCTGGCAGAAATTTTTCTTTAAAATTTGACCTCACCTCCTGTGCTCCCATATGTCACATGTCTCTCCTGCAACAAATGACGCTCACAAAATAAAGCCAAGCATCTCTGATGAAATCCTCAGGCCCAAATAATCAAATTTTAAAGATTTTAGGTAGTTAGACAATGGTTCTAGGAAAGAAAAATAATAAAAAAAACAGTTCTAAAAAATAATCAAATTATATTGAAGTCTTATGATAGTTAAGTTAGACTATTTGGATTAACTTATTATAAATGATTTTAGGTTAGATATGAATGATTTTGAACTCTAAATTTTAAATTCGAACGGCAATATTTGAGTAGCTCTGCAATTTCATTATTAGCATATGTTGCTCCTTTCATGCTCAGATGCAAAGGCTGACATGAAAAGACAAACCATTTTGGCACCTGTCATTTTGGATCACCTTTTAAAGATCAAGGAACGGATCCCAAATCACCAAAATGATTTTTTGCCTCTTTTAATAAAACCTTTCCCACGTACATGGCCTGATTCAAATTCAAAACAAACCCAGCTATATATCAATTGTGCCAGCCTTATTATTGGTTGTGCCAGCCTTATTATTGGTTGTGACGTTATTAATATAGAGAAAATTAAAATAAAGACTCAGTGAAAATAAATATATTTTCTTCTCGATTCTTCATTCTAATATTTCTTTTAATATGTGCTCATTGTCAGTCATTATTGAAGTAAAAATGCAAGAGCCGAATTGCACGCAGCCCAAGAAATGTGGGCCCGTCTCCTATAACCCTGAGTACACGCGATCCAAACAATCCAACTAGGTATGCATTTTGGAATGACATGTCTATGCCTTAACCTTTCTCTTGAACCACAGTTTACTGGGTCACTACTAAGCTGGGTACACATTATATGCACATAATTAACATAATTAGGTGCCGAATTATGTGCTCATACCTCTATTAGAGGTATGAGCATATTTTTTTTTAATTTTTTTATATATTATATTTATTTAGATTTAGATTATATGCTGCTTTCTGTATTTTTTTGCACTCAAGATCTCAAATTAATTAGCTTCCAGCCTCTACACGCTTATCTGTAACACTAGTATCATGAAAATGAATTAATTTTGAGATGCTGAGTCAAAAAATTCCAGAAAGCAGCATATAATCTAAATCTAAATAAATACAATATATAAAAAAATTAAAAAAAATATAGGTATGAGCACATAATTGGGCACCTAATTATGTGCACATAATGTGCATTCCTACTAAGCTTCAGATCTTCTTCCTCTTCCATAGTTCCATCATTCTCTTGCTTTCTCCTTCTGCTTTTTTTTGTGAAAGCACCCTTGTAGCCACTTTCTACCGCTTTACAATGCTGACAAGAGGGTGAATGATTAGTCTCACGACTATCTACTGTGGATACCTTGCGTAAGCAAAAAAAAAAAAAAAAAAAATCCTTTTCCTTTCTCTCTTCTTCACCCAAAGCCCCAAAAAAAAAAAAAAAAAAGTTTGCTCAACTATCAATTTTACAACTGTCGCTGAGCCTTAAATCATTTTTCATAGCTTATCGATCACTCTCTCTGCTAACTCTTTCTTTGTGATTTCTTCATTCCTCAACTTGTTCTTCAACGTCTTTTCGGCGCTTTGCGTTGCTTGTTTCTCATGACGGCTGTTTTCTTTTGTCTCTCCCAGATCTAAAGAAATTTTGTTTTTAAAAAATCCTGAATTCGCTCCATATGCATTTTTGCTGGTTCTTCTCTGTTATCATTTTTAACTTTTCTGGTTTTGCGACATTTATTTCAAGAAGAAAAATCTGAAAAAGTTGTTCAAAAAACTGTCTTGTAGTTTGTTGTTTAGTTGAGGTTGTTCCTGTTTATATCTAAAAGAAAACAAAAAAAGACTAGTTATTCCTGTGACTTTATTTTTGGTGAGTTCAACTGCTTGAATTTTCTTGTTCAGTTAATATCGTATTTCCTGTTTGATTTCAAAAGTTATCATGTTTCTTCGAAAACCTTTAGATTTTATAGTTCTCTTCCATTTTTGTGAAGCATTTGTTTCATAAAAAGTTCAAAACAAAAGTAGTCTCCTATTTTTGATGTGTGTTGGAACACAAAGGAAAGGAAAGTTGATTATTGCTGCGAGATCTGAGGTTTATATAACTTGAAATAGCAAAGTTTCACATCCGTTGCTGTAAGTTTGACAAAATAGATTTATATATGCCAAAACCAATAGGTGTTTAATTTATCTTTATTTTGAAAGCTCAATTTGCGTTTCAACTTTTGCAGCATGTTCATGTGTGTCTAAAGGCGAAGAAGAAACCTGATCCAACCAAACTAAAGGTGAGATACTTTAAAAGGTGTGGCTCCCATAACTAGTTTTACATTATGTGTATAGATGGCCCGTTTTTATTTGATAGAAGATAATCTGTATTGAGGTTTCCTTTTGTTATCCAAAAAAAAAAAAAATTTACTGATTTGGTATCTATAATTTTAGTTCGACTTTGAAATTTAATTTTATAGGTCAGTTCCTATAATTTTTACAATTAAAAAAAGGGCTTTCTTCCCTCATTGAATTCTTTGTTTTTATGAAAAAAATGAATGAATAATAATTTTTTTACTGAAAAAAGAATGATGTGGTTCTTATGCTTGTCTTTTAGTTTGATTCTAGGATTAATGAGCAATTTGGCTAACCAACTATTACCTCGGGAGCGCTAACACAAATAACTTTTAAGTAGACAAAAATGCTAACAAACTATTAAAAATGTAAAGATAACACAAATCCGTTAAAAGCAAATTAACGTCCGTTAGTTTGACTTGAATTGTTGCAGATGTGGCATACAAGTGTCAACAAAGTTGCAACCTTCTCGAAATCTCATGGTTTCACCAACTATGCCGTTGAATTTGCACAATGAAGATCGAGACGAAATGAAGAGAGCATGCAACAACGAGGATAACATACAAAGAATGTCCATCAAACTAATCACCCTCGTAATCCTTGAGCAAAACTAATTGAAGGAACCACTGTGAAAAAGAGGGATCTCTCTCGTTCCCTTGTATGCATAATGCCGAAAGAAAATTAAAAAAGAAGATAACGAAGGACCGACAATACGAAAGAAAGAAAATCCAAAAATGTCGAGTCAAAAAAATTGAAATCGCAAAGATTTTATTGATTGAAGGAACTAAAGATACAATTTTTGAAGGCGTGCGTGATCCATACGGTGAGTATAGTGGTGGGGCTAGTATTACAAAGATCCACTATGTGTTGCGGTGGTATTTACAAAATTTGATGAAGCATGTAATGGAGATACAAGATCTACATCCGATCTGTTCTTATTTATGACTTGAAATTGCAATTAACATCTCCAAAATTGATAAACTCCTTTTCGATCACGATTTCCATTCATAAAAGAGACAAGAGGTGGAGGATGAAGTGGAAAAGAAAGAAAATTGAAGATATGCACTGAAATGCCGAGGTTGTAGTCGAACGTGAGGCCACCACATAAAAGTTGAGCGACAACAATCTAATGATCTTGCATCAAAGCTTCCGCGAAATTGCTTTGAAGTAAAATGTCCTAAGCGCTACCATGATAGTTTCGGATCTATACGGGAAGATCGAAATAGCACGAATAACCTCATTGGTAACAAGAAGATGCAATAAGGAGATAAAACCTAAGATTCTTTAACAATCTTCAATTTGACATGGGACTCGCGATTTCGACGATCTTCAAAACAATAACAAGCGCCGAGAGGAATTTCGACGATCGAGTCGTGATAAAGTCACGATACGTCGCGAATCTTGTAGATTCGACGATCTCAAGTCTTGACTACGAGAATGTCACGCGCGATCCAAGAAATTCGATGAAACTATTGCTAGACAATGATGAAGGTGAAGGAATCATCATGAGGAAGGAGAGAGACGAAGGGAGAGGAATGGAGGATCGATGGATTCCAGCTTTGACCCGCCGCTTGGTTTATTTTCATTTTTCCATCCGACATGTGTATGCCACACCTACACCTTTGTTCCCATTCCCAACGTCGTTTGTTAGTTGTAACGGGATTGTGATAATTGAGACTTTTTAATTGTTTTTTGGTATTTATGGACCTTTCAATTATTTTTTGTGTTGCGTGCTCCCGCCTAATAGTTTATTACCAATTTGGACCTTAACCCTGATTCTAAGTTACTCAAACTTTATTTCTCACAATTTAATACCTATAGTTTTAATTTGTTTAGAACTCGCTTCCTCACGTTCGGCCGTGGAGCCACATTGGTGCCTATGTGGGCAAATACACACAAAATTTTAGAATATATATATATATATATATAGAGAGAGAGAGAGAGAGAGAGAGAGAGAGAGAGAGAGAGAGAGAGAGAGAGAGAGAGAGAGAGAGAGAGAGAGAGAGAGAGAGAGAGAGAGAGAGAGAGAGAGAGAGAGACTTGTTCAGATAGTGTATTTGGTTATCACTCCACACACCTTGAGGTCTCCGGTTCGAACCCTCGTTGCACCCTTTTCCACTGGATCTCTTTTACATTTTTATTCTTCTCCGAACCCTCGCTGCACCCTTTTTCCACTGGATCTCTTTTTTTACATTTTCATTCTTCTCCAAACCCTCGTTGCACCCATGACCTACCCTCGCTACACCCACAACTTTTCCTCTGTTCACCGTCGCAGCTCTCTGTTCCAGGTCCTCCGTCGCAATCCAATGGCTTCCTCGATTTCTTCCAAGCCATTCTTATCTGGTTCCTTTTCTTCCTTCAATTTGGATGCCCGTTATCTTTCCTCTGTCGTCGTTCAAATCTCTGTTCGTCCGGTCGCTTGCAGGAGACTGCGTGAGCTCTCTCTCTCTTTTGCGTCTGGAATTTTCATTTTATTTTAGGAATCTATTTATTCCTATCGCATCATGTTTCTTTTTGAAAGTGGAAGTAGCTGAAGTGAGGATAGATTGGGTTTATTTTCCTGTTGCTTTGTCGTTAGTGACATTTTTCTAGTTTGCGATTACTTTATAGACTTTACATAGAAGTTAAAAGGTGCGTAAATTTGTTTATATGAATTTGAGCTTTCTAGTTTGTTAGATGTTGTTTCTTTGGTCACCTAATTTTTGTCTTACAGAAGTGTGATGGATAGTTTGTGCTTCCTAACATCGGATGAAATTTGTTAGGATTTAGAAATGATGGATGTTCTTACAAAGTTTATGCCTTCAACTTGTTTTTGTATGGTTGTCATTCTGATAATTTGGTTAAAACATGCTCTTTCTAGAAGTTGGGTGTGATTTTTGGAGTAGAGAGGTTTACATTTTTCCATCAATATCTAAGCTCCTTTTAATTATATTTGTTACTATCTTTTTCCATTTTCCCCGTCAGTTAATATTCTGGAGTATGCAACTCAAGTTTTAGGGGTCATATTAGCTCTGTTGGATGATTCAGATGAATCTGTGCAATTAACTGTTGTATCATGCTTGCTGATGGTTAAGTTTTCTGTATCCTGTGTCTGGTTTTCTTGTTTACTGTAAATTTCAGCTATTTATTGATTGATTTTGGCCTTATAGTTCCTGGAGTCTTCACCTAATGATGCAGTTGAGCGCATTTTGCTTAATCTTGCTGTACGGCTTCGAAATCTTCAGGTTTGTCATAAAATTTGAGCTTTTATTAGTTTCTTGGATCATTACGGTCATGTATCTGATCTTCAGCTCCTATGAACGTGTAATTGAAATTTTTGCACCACACCAGATCATTTTAGTCGTAGCATGAAGATCACTAGAACTAGATTTCTTTAGTTATAGATTCACCCCTTTTAATCTCTTTGGTTTTATCTGGTGCCTGGTGGTCCATAAATGGAAAATGTGCCACATGTTATCTTACCTTAAGGATACAAATGAAGGGGCTGTTTGAAATTATGAAGGGACTAAAGTAAGTAAATGCCAAAGAAGTGCATTTTATAAGTTTTTTTTTTAAATGTGTGAAGATAAGTGGATGTTGAATTTTGAGTATAAGATTTGAAAGTGAAGAAGTACTCACTGTTTCAAAAGAATTTATATGTTAAAATGGGATACATTGTATGGAAGCATAATCTGATTTTTGTTTGCTTGTTATAGTTGATTTGTTAATGTGTACATTATGATATAGCTTGATAGGGTGTATTTGGGAAATATAAGATTATGATTAAAACGGTGATTAATTTCATTACTTCTTTTCTTTGTTGTTTATTGGTAAATGCCTGCTGATTTTGTTGTGCTTCAATGCACTAAAATTAGAACATCCTGAGTTCAATTGCTCTGTCCCCACCTTCCATTTATTATAATTCTTCATTCTTTGATTTTTTGTGGTCGAGTTGCTTTGGAATTAGAAATCATAGCTTCAGTTGCTTAGTGTCCCTGTATGAAAAAAGATAAAATGTTATAGGTTTCGATAGAGGAAGCATTGAGATGAGCTAGCTTATAGGTTGCAATATGTTCCCTAATCTTGTCAAACTTTTTCTTCCGTAAAATGTCAACGATACAATTTTAATGCATTTAAAAATTTCCTTAAAAAAATTTTAGGACTAGGTGTGCACCCACAAATATAAAATCTTGGCTCCACCACTAGGTATGAGCACATAAGTATGTTCGAGTCCACATTTGGTGCTTATAATTAGGTGTTTCTTATGTGCTTATACCTCTAATAAGAGGTATAAGCATATTTTTTAATTTTTTTTTTAATTTTTTATATATTGTATTTATTTAGATTTAAATTATATGCTTCTTTCTGAGATGTTTTTTGCACCCAATATCTCAAATTAATTAATTTCCATAATCCCGGTGTTACATACCAATACAGAACTGAAAATTAATTAATTTGAGATACCTGCAAAAACATCTCGAAAGCAAGATATAATTTAAATCTAAATAAATACTATATATAAAAATTAAAAAATTAAAAAAATATGCTTATTGGAGGTATAAGCATATAAGAAGTACCTAATTATAAGCACCAAATATGGACTAGTATGTGCCCTAATTTGCATTCGTAGAGCTCAGAGACTTTGGAATGCTTCACGTGAAGGAAAGAGGAAAATAAAAAATTGATGAAAAGAGGGAGACATTATAAAGCTTCACGTGAAATTGCAGGAAAAGTAAAGAAACTCTGCCAATGTCAGAAGTGATTAATGGCGGAAGAAAAAAAAAAGTAGAAGAAAAGAGGATATGAAAGACTATCCCGCTTTCATATCATATTGGAGAAAAGGAAGAATGGAAATGGAAAAATGTGAATATTATTTATAATCTTGGAAGGGAAATTTCGCCTGTCCTTAAATTGTGGGTTAAACTAACCCATTTCGTAAAATTTTGTTATCAAAAGAAATGATACAGTACATCTGTTTATATAAGCTTACATAATAAGCAAATTGTACAAAAGTATTTACAAACAAATAATTCTAGTAATTTCTATCTAACTAACTAGTAACAGGAAGTAGTTCACTAACTAATATATACTCTATTACTTTTATTTTGCCACTGTTGATGAGATTTTTGTAATGGGTGTGGTAGTTGTTTTTCCTTTCCCTTGCGTTTGTAGTGTATATATATAAGGGAAAATTATTTTCAGGGTCCTTTTAACACTGACAGTCCCAAAAAATGTCTCAAGATTCTGATAATTCCAAAAAGGCCCCAGGGCCTTTTTTGGATTTTTCAGAATCTTGGGTGAGTTGTTATTTTTAATTTGCCCACACCATCTAATTGTTTATTCTCTATCCAACAGTTCAAAGTGTCTAGTGTGTGTGTGTGTGTATATATATATATATATATATATATATATATATATATATATACATGCCTTCTATTATAGGTTTGCAATCTTAAACATGCCTTCAAGACTACCTCAGGGCATATGACCCCTTGTAATGCCTCATTACATATCAAATATACATCTCAAGGCCTCATAATTAAATTACACAACTCAAGGGAATTGTTATACTCATGACACAACATTGCGATGGAATGATCATTCTCCTTCCGCTTCAATTACTCAACACGGGGGCATAATAAGGAGCTATTACACCAAAATTCCACTTTGGTGTCTAATGCTTCCAAACTTAGTTTCTTACACAATTTTTCATTTTAAATTCATTGGAAGCATCAAAATCATCAAATTTTAAGCCCTTCTTTACACCCTCTTCTAACTGAAATTATACATGGGGAAAGAGAAAATGAATTTTCATCATTTCATTCCTTAAGCTACCTTAATTCTAACTCGAACCACTTCCTTAATTCATGATTTGCTATTAAATCAAGCTTTCCATATTGGTCCAGAATTTTGACATTACCTCCCATTAAGTTTCTTACTTCCCAAAAAGTTACAAGAATCAAGAACAAGGCAATCTATCGACAAGAATGTCAATATCATCATCTACAACATCAAAACTCATTACTTAGTTCCAAGCTTGATTTCTTGAAGCCTCTTCTCTTGAAACACTTGACCTTCAGTTCCAAACTTCCCCTCTTGTTAACCATAACATAAAGAGAGATTAGAAATCATAGGAGGCTTTAAATGAGGAAGCTAGATGTAGAAATGAATTTGGAGCATAAACTTACCCAAGTTTCGGCAGCTCTTCTCGTTTTCTCAGTTTGGCCGAAACTAATGGAGTGTTTAAAGGAAGTAGATGGTTTTATTTGATTATTAAGTCAACTGGAATCCAATCTCAACTCCACCTCCTTAATTAATAATATTTTAAAGCATTCCATTTCAACATATGGTGAAAAACATTCTTCCCCAATCTGATCTTATCCAATACGTCAGCCAAGGGGCATTTGACGGAAATATAAAATCTCTTTCCACCTTGCTAATCATGCCCTCTTACTTTAATTCCCTAACTAATATGAAATTATCCCATAAATGCTTTTTGATGATTCTTTGATCACATGACCAATGTGAGAGCATCAAAATTTCACATTTATTAAAGAGTAATTTTGTATTTTTTTCTCAAGCCCAAATTTTGTGTTTGAGTATTGTTTCCATAATTTCTAAGAAATTGTCTTATTATTGGATAAAATGCCCATAATGTTCTTTAAGGTAAAATGCCTTAAAATTAATTTTCCATATTTTTCCCCAATTATTCGAGGTCTTCTAGTATTTTTCATAACTAAATTTGGCTAATTATCCTTTAGTTAACCAAAATGTGAGGGGAATACGTGAGGACAAATATAACATATCTTATCAACGTTATGCTCAAACGTTTTCCAACACACAAAGTCAATTGATATCAAATTATCAATAAAATAAGAGTAATTAATATCTAATATGAGGCATGTGATGTACAAGAATCTCATCAACATTCGTGTAAAGAAAACGACTTACATAAAACTATATTTAAAATGTAACACCCCATTTTCATAAACGTTTTCATAGTGTTTTGATCGAGTTGAGCATCGAATTTTTTCATATTAAAGAGTAATCGAATAACATAGATAATAGTGTATCCGGGCCGTTCATATGGCCATACGAGTATTTAATACAAAAGTAAATATATAACAAAACAACAACGTCTCCGTCTCGCTTCTCATGCGGCTCCTTACCATTGTCCTCGATCCCGTATCCCTTGATCCTGAAGCTAAGGTAAGAGCCGAGGTCCAATGCCCATCGGACCTCGGTAACAGCTTAACCTCATGCTTATGTAACAAGATATGAATGACAGCTTATTCATGACATCACAACAAGACATAATCGATATGTAAAACAATAACCACACATAGTCTTCACACATGCATGTTATTCTTGTCTTGTCTGCACTCTACACCAGTGCGACGATGTACATTCGTGTCCTCAGCGCTAGGAAAGCTTAACGGTATTTCATAACCATAACTCGTATATAGCTGGATGTATAATGAATTATCTAAGACTTCGAGCTTTAGTCTATGAATACAACTATCATATATAAACATACAACAAGCATAAGAGTTAAGGTTACGAGACGCGTCCGTACCTTCGTTGACGAAATAAGGTACATCTGTTGGTCGGAACGTGATCACGAGATATACTATAAGGATAATATCATATTTATTAATAATCAACATCATAACAGATATGTTAGTCTCAAATGACTATTTTACCCCTGACTCCAAAAAATCGCTAACCGATAAAATTTTGTCAGAGCTTCGCTACTCGACTCCCAATTTTCAAAACTCAATTCCTACCATGTTTTTAACTCGTCGGGCATCTTTCAATGCAATGAGGCATAAAAACAAGAATAGGAATTTCATTTCCTACTTCCTAGATCTAACTGATATTTCTACTAAAACTACCGAACAAAAGACTAGAACTTAAAAACTAAGGACCGAAGAACTTACCTAAACTCTGCTACTCTTTCTCCAAAGCTCCTCCTTCTCTCTTCTATCTAAGATTTTCGAATTGCTCAAGGAAATTGGGTGTGAAAATCTCAAAGGAATGGAGGGCTATTTATAGGAAGAGATTGTGGCACTTTGGTAAATTCTTTGAACTTTCTCTTCTCCATTTTAGACCATTGGATCTAGGGTTTCTTTGAAGCTTCATCTCCACCCTTCCTTCCTCCCAACCGTCCCTCTCTCCTCTCTCCTCTCTCCTCTCTCTTCCCTATCCTCTTCCATTTTCAATGATATCTTATCCTTTAGAGATTTCCTCTTACCGATTAATTCCCCGCTCGTTGTTCTAACCGCATGTGCTTTTAAATTACTAATACTTTTAGAGATAGAGTTTGAAGTTTATGTAGTCTCTTGAGAAGCACTTGAAATAACAAGAATTATAGTTCAATTTGGGGTTTTTACTAGCCTTTTAGTCATTTTAGAATTAATCCCGAAAGTTACGGAAATGACTTCGGAGATAACCTACTTTGAGCTAAAAATACACTTGTTCATAATAAGTCCTTATATTTGATCTTTAGTTCACATATTTCAGTGCACCATTTATTTTCTATCGGTTCTCATTTGAATCAATCCTAATAGCTTTTAACCCTCAAAATATCTCCACTTTTTGCTTGGACCTTATGCCTCCACATCACTCTTCTTTCACACACAAACATTCAAAAATTTCGGCTCCCCTCCCCCTTTATTATTTTTCATTTTGTTATTTTAATTTCTGTTATGTTTTAGTTTATTTTATAGTTAATTAAAGGAAATTCTCCCATTGGTTGATCCTTCTTCACAAGGACTCTAAATTATGGCCTTAGGATTTACTTTATTTCTTTTAATCCAAACCTTTGATTTGTGTTGACTTGTCAAAGTTGATTAATAAGATTGTTTAGTATCTTAATCCTATGTTTTAGTATTCCTTTGTTGGTCAATTAGGCTTTAGGGATTTTATGTAATTAATCTTATACATTTTTTAATCATGCCTAATTAATTAGCAATTATTTTTATGCTAATCTTGACTATTGGTCTTTAATTAGGGTCATCTATCCCTAAGTTATTCAATTAACTATGAAAGTTCATGGAATTAATCGATAAATGAAGATTTAATTATTTACTAATTGTTGACAATTTTCTTTAATTGGATTAATTATTTTCTCACAACTTTTGGGTTTACATTGGTCATTTATGCTTCATGCATTAATTTAAAAATCATAGGGCAACTTATGTTCCCCAAAATAAAATTAGGTTTTTGCCCCTTTAATTTCCAAGGAAAATAATCTAATAAATTACTAAAATTAGAGACAACATACTTTCCTATTTTTAATAGGTATTTAATTGCCTCTTAAGACATATTATAATAATCTCAGGGTATTCTATGATCCATAAATGTATTTAGGGATTTTGGCTCTTTGTTCATTCTAATTCCAAGAGAAATTGCCCTAGAAAAATAAGGTAAATACACTACAAAATTTGAGACCACATATTCACCTATTTAAAATAGTTATTATTTATCACAATATAATATTTAGGAGAAATAATTATCCGGTATTACATAAAATCAAGATGTCTAGTAGATAATTCATGTGCATGCCTTCAATTTATAAGCATATATTTACAATCTCAATAGAATTTACATTTATCATCAACAAATTTAATAAGAATAAAGCTAATGATAAGATACTAGAGATAATATTAGATAACACAAATATATGGATATTTACATAAATATTATATTCATAATAGTATGCTAATATTTAACTAAATTTAAATTATAAAAGGATTAGTTGAACCAACTTATGTATGTAATTATGTAAACTATAAAAGTTATCAATTAAATATGTTTTCATCACTAAAAATATTAAATTTAACGTATGAAAAATTGCATAATATATTCTCTAAAATAATTCTTAATGAATTTTAAACAATATTTACGTAGAACATAGATTTTTTTCCCTAAAATAGTTCCTCCAGTCCTTAACATAAGACCTAATTGAATTTTTAGAAAAATTAAGGAAGTTAAATAAGTTATTTAATTAGTATATGTTATGTGTTATTATATTATATATGTCAAGCAAATTAATTTGAAAAAATGATAAATATAAATATTTTAATGTAATTTATTTCACTTTAATCCCTCCAAAAAGTCAACCTGGTTCTTATATTAAAGACCGTGGTAGTATATATTTGAGTTAATGTGTAAATTTAGCAATGAACTATTTTTCTATGGGCACCCAACACAATTAACTATTATATGTTCTTACTCTCTATTATTTTAATATATTTATAGAAATATGTGTCTTCTTTAAATAAGAAAATATCACTTGGATCCCATGGAAGCAATTTAGTTTTAGTCAACCCCCAAAAATATCACTTACTTTTTTTACAAGATAAATATGAATATTTATAAGATAAATAAAGAGATTTAAAAGAATCTAGGAGCTAAAAAAATTTGGTCATTCACATATTTGTTGAATTATCAGCTTCTTTTACTTCATTTATGCCGTTTCTTTTCTGTTATTAATTTCAGCTTTCTGATTTTCTTTTTCTTTCTCCTTCTCCACCCAAAAGAAAAAAACATTCCCTGAGTTTATCTTCTTTCCTATTTTCTCTGTCCCTCTTTGCTACTTGCTACTTGCTACTTGCTAGCTCTTTCTTTATTATTTCCTCTCGTTTCTCAACTTATTCTTTAAAGTCTTTTGGGAACTTTGGACGTGTTGTTTGTATCTCCTAATTTCCGTTTGCTTTCTGTCTCTCCCAGTGGCGGAACCAGAGAATATTTTAGCCCGGGCCAAAAATAAATATGTTGAACTATTTACTAAATAATATCGCATAACATTAAAAATGCAAATAAATAATAACCAACAATTATAAATCAAAACAAAATATAAGATGATCACATTTTTAGTAGGTATCTCAAACAAGAATTTTACTTTCCTCTTACACTCAATGAGTAATGAACTAAACATTATCCTAAAGATATCACAAGCACAATCATAATAATAATAATATGTATAATGAAATTTAATAAAATTAACACTTAAATATGTATTCCATCTACCTCAACAAAATAATTGGAGAAAATGAAAAAAAATATAAACCCCAAAAAATATTTTTAAAAAATATAAAGATCTGATTCAATTTCAGCTAAGCAAATAACCTATTATAATCTATTTTTTAAAGAGAAATTCATTATAAAATCATAAGACAACCAAATAATAAATCCAAACTGATTAAAATTAGTCATTAATCATCATCTATATGTATATAGTCATCCATTGTCAAAACTCATGACTCTCCCAAAATCATAATCTCAAAATTTTCACTAATCAACACAATATTACCTTCATTAGAAAGAGTGAAATACGTAGAATAAAATATTTAGTGGGGCCAAATTAGTGGCCAAAATAAAATATTATATGATACATATATATAAATATATAAGATAAGAGAAGGCCAGCTGGGGCCAAGGCCCCAGCTGGCCACAATGAGGTTCCGCCATTGGTCTCTCCCATTTTTATAAATATTTTTGTAAAAAAAAATCCTGAATTTGCTCCTTGTGTACCTGAAATTGCAACGTTTCATGTCGGGCTACGGTAAATTGCGCGGTTTATTTCTTTTCTTGATACTTTCCATTAATTTCCGCTATATTTTTGTTTGTTCGTTGTCTTCTTTCATAATTTCAAATCCTTCCTTAGTTATGCTGTTTATCTTGATTTCTCAGCTTGTTCTTAAACATATTTTCTGCAATTTCCTTTTTATTTTATGATTTCTGTTTTCCTTTATTCTGTTTCATATTTTTAAAAAAAATCCTGAATATTCTCAACTTCTATTTTTGCGGGGACTTCTCCTTTATTGTGATCATTTTCAACTTCAGTTTGCTGGTTTTTGATATTTCTTCCAAGGGAAAAAGACCTTAAAATCTGCACTTGAATTTTCACTACTCATATCTCTTAAAAAAGAAAGACAGAGTTATTCCCTCCACTTTCCTTTTTTTTTTTTTTCTTTTGAATTATTCTTCTTTATTGTTTTCCTTCTCTTGTTGATGTTGTTTTGCTGTTTGTTTTTACAATTGATTGTCTTTCTGCTGAAACCTTTTGATTTGCATGAATCATCTGCTTCTTAAAGATGTTCAAAACACCATAAAGAGAGGGGGAAAGGTAGTCTTGCCGTTGATCTGTGCTGGAACACTAAGGAAAGCTGATTACTGATTACTGCAGGTAGACCGGAGGTTTATCATTCAGATTCCAAAGTTTCACATCTGTTATTGTAAGTTCAATATGTTTTTATTCCATAGACAACGCAATGTTTAATTGATCTAATATATATTTAAGACCCACTTTATAGTTCAATTACTCTATTAAAGCATGTCTTACATCTAGGATAAGAGGGAGTATCATATTTTGTTGCTGCAATTCAATTCTTGTTTCAACTTTTGCGGCAAAATATTATCCTCTTTCAGATATATTGCAAGAGAAGAACCCATTAATTAAGAAAAACTAATATTCTCTTCACATGGGTTACTGTAAATCCAAAAATAAATTTATGTCTTAATTGTTCAGTGATAAGTTTGTCTATGACCTTCCTTCACCTACACGAATATCTATTTGCAAAAATAAAAAGTAAAAATACAAAGTATCAGGCTCATATTTTGATTTTGTATAAATAGAAACATTACTTTACATGACTACAAAAATTTAATATTGTCGATCCCAATCAGTCAACGATCTCATCCTTGCTTTGATTTTTACAGGGTGTAGAAAAGAGAGAAAGAAAAGGTGGAACCAAATTTTTATCGTCATTAATCTGGGGAAAGAAGGTGAGACGTTTGTTTTCAACCTTACCGATATTTCTGCATTAAAAAGCCAAGTTTAATTGAGTGTTGGCTATATCTTTTAATAGGGCACCAATTAAATGGATCTTTTTTGTGGTTTGGCTGGCAAGTTTTGCGACCTAGTGATCGACCTAACTAGGAGCAGCTTCATTATTTGATTTACTATCATAGAAACATTGACCAGCTCAACGGACAACTTATGGAACTCACCCTTAAAAGAAGCTCCATACAACATCGAATAGATGAGGCTAAAAACAATGTAGAACAAATTCTAGAGGAAGTTCTTCATTGGTTGGGTGAAGTAGATGTGATATCAGAGCAAGTGCATGAGTTACGTAGAGAGAGTGAGGCAAAATTAGAGTGTGGCATAACTTCATGTCCCAACCCGTTGCTACGCTACAAACTAAGCAGGGAGCAAAGACAATTGCAAGAGAAGTTGCTGAAATTTGTGGAAAGGGAAACTTCGTGAGAGTTGGATACCGTGTTCCTCCCAGTCTATGCAAGAGTTAACCAATAGAGAAAGCAATAGAGAGATTGATTCAAGAGTGGAAATTAAGAATCATATTATGGAGGCATTGCGGAATCCAAGATTTAATATGATAGGATTGTGTGGGCTTGGTGGCGTTGGCAAGACGACTATAGCTAAAGATATAGAAAAGGAGGAGGAGAATCACAAAGTAGTATTTAAAAAGGTGATCATGGCAACTGTTTCTCAAGAAATGAACATTGGGCAAATTCAAGACCAGATTATTGAGAAGCTGGGTATGCAACTCAATGAAAGAATCGAAGACGTAAAAGCTTATCATCTATATAAGAGGTTGGAGAACGAGAAAAATATGCTCCTAATATTAGATGATCTTTGGAAGGAACTTGATTTGGGAAAAGTTGGAATTCCCTTCGTTGATGTTGAAAGATGTAGCAAAATCAATGAAGGTTGCAAAATTTTACTAACTTCAAGGAATGAAACACTGCTATCAAAGAGCATGAAATGTAAGAAAATCATCACAGTGGGCGTTTTGTCGAAGATGAAGCATGGGAGTTGTTTGAGCATTGCTAAACTTTCTATTGAGTCAAGCAGTCCGACTTGAAATCCATAGCCATTGAGATTGTTCAAAAGTGTGGATGCTTGCCGCTAGCGATTGCTACAATGCCAAGGCATTGAAGGATGAAAATATAGTTGGGTGGAGAGACTACCTTGCACGATTGAAACATCCTTTAGCGAGAAGTGTCACAGAATTAAAGAGGTAGATACCATTTTGAAGTTGAGCTACGAACCTTTAAGCCGGGAGAACAAAGATATTTTCTTGCTCTCTGCCATGTTGTCCCATGATCCCTCAATTGAAGACCTGCTCATGTACTCTATGGGCTTAGATATTCTCAAACACACACAAAACATGGGAGATGCCTGTGATGCAATCTTTCATATTGTAGGGAAGTTAAAATCGTTAAACTTATTTCTTGATAGCTTTTCTAGCCATCATTTTACAATGCATGATGTCTTTCGTGATGTTGCACTATCAATTGCACCCGAAGAATTAAAAGCAGTCATTGTGAGGCATAGCAAGTTGAATGAGTGGCCAAAAGAAATTGATCCAGAATATTGCAAGGGAATTTGCTTACAAGAGTGTGACATTTGTGATCTTCCAAAGAGTTGAATGGTCCAATATTAGAATTCTTTTTGCTAAATAGCAAAAATCTGATTTGACCATACCCAACATGTTTTTCAAATATTCAAAGAAGCTGAAAGTGTTGGCAATTACTGAGGTGAATTTCTCTTCACTACCATCGCTTAGTTTCCTACAAAAACTAAACACATTGTGTCTACACTCTTGTTTGCTGGAAGATATAACCGAGATTAGAAGCCTAAGGAAATTAAAAGTTCTAAGTCTTGCTTACTCTGAAATTCAACGACTACCAGTTGAAGTGGCAGAGTTGACTTCTTTACAAATGTTGAATTTATCTCATTGCTCCAAACTCGAAGTGATTCCACAAAAACTCCTATCTAGCTTGAAAAAATTGGAGGTTTTGTACATGGGAAACAGCTTTAACCAATGGAAAGTTGAAGGATCTAGTAAAGCTGATGAAAATGCAAGTCTTGACGAGTTAATGGATTTGCCAATCTCTTCTCTAGAAATTCATATTCCTCATCTCTCTATGTTGCCAGACAACTTATTCTTAAAGACGAATTTGAGGAGATACAAAATATTCATTGGAGAGAGGTGGACATGGGAAAGCAATTATGGAGCTTCAAAGATATTGAAACTTGAGCTAGAGAGTAGCATCGATTTGACGGCTGGGCTTCGAAATTTATCGAAAGGAGTGGAAGATTTGCATTTATGTGGATCTAATGGGCAAGAAAATGTTCTATACAATCTTGATTCAAGTGGATTTCCTTGTTTAAGCCATCTTCGGATTACAAGTAATGATGATATTAAATACATTGTTTTGAACTCATCACATCATGAAGATGCTTTCCCAATCCTTGAAAGCTTGAAACTCAAAAATTTGAAAGCCCTTGAGAATTTATGTGAAGGACCGAATGACATCGTATTTGGTCAGTTACACACTTTGAAGATGGAAAATCTGCCTGCTCTTGCTGGAGATTTCAGCATCAAGGATAGAGCAACAAATAGGGCATCCAATAAAATTTTCAATTCACTTTTCAACAAGGTATCTTCACATTATTTTATTCGCATTTGTTCCTTATTTTATCTTCTTACAAGACATAAAACTTAATTAGCGGCAAAAGTCACTTTCACTATAATTACTTGCTTTGTGATTTGGCTATCATGAAAGTTCACAGTTTTTATTTTCTTTAACTTACTTAAAATTAGCTAATAAAAGCAACAATCTAACTTCAATTAGTGAAATTAGTAATTAAGCCTCAAATTATTGTTTTACAACCTAAAAACATGTGATTTCGATATTTTTGAGTATTTCATTATATAAAATATTCCTATCACTAAAATATCTATGTGGATGTTGCTTATGGATTTGATGATTGACGACTAATAAATTTTTCCAATCGCATTTCAACAATAAAATACATTCATATTATTTTTAATTTATACATATTTTTTATTGTTTTAACTTCCTACAATATGTGCACCCTTCATTTTTCACTATAATTATTTACGTTGCCAATAAGCTGTTATGGAGTTTTGCAGATTTTTTCTTAGCTACTTTTGTTTTATTGTATTTACCTAAACTACTTTCATTAGAATTACTTTAGTTTCACATCACGCAGGCTACTATAGTATATACAGTTTCTTTTATTTTTTCAATTACTTAATTTGTTTTTTTATGAACGTGAGATTTGATATTGAACTTTTAACAGTCTCTTAAAGAATATTGTGGCAGATGGGAGCTTTATTTAGGCATTTAAACAATCTTTCATGAAAAATAAACCTAAGATCAAAAGTGACTTCTGTTTAATCATATTTTCTTTCTGCAGGTGTTATTACCAAAGTTAGAGATATTGAATTTATCCAATTTAAACAGTTTGATTTCTTTGATATGGGACGACCAACTCTTACACAACTCTCTCAATAACTTGAAAACACTAACGGTGAGAAGCTGTGGCTTTGTGAGATTGGTGCCCCTTCATGTGCTGAAATCTTTAAACAACTTGGAAGAACTAGATGTGGAGGATTGTGACATGTTGGAGATTGTGTTTGACCTTGAAGATTTGAATGATTATTATATAGGGATGGAGTCATCATCAGTGGTTGTGCCTCTAAAAAAGCTAAAGCTAAGTAATTTGCCAAAATTGAAGGATGTGTGGTGCAATAACTACCAAGGAAATGTCTCATTCCCAAGTCTAAGGAGCGTATATGTTGATGACTGTGTAAGCCTCAGAAGTATATTTCCTGCGTCTGCAGCGCAGGTACATTTCTAAACTCGCTATTCATAGCTTATTGAAGCAAAAATAACTTTGAGCATTAAAAAATAATGAAACATGCATCAAATTAAATATTTCGTTTTACAACGTAATCGCGTTTTATTTGATATTTTTAGTATTTATATATGTGAATAATTCCTCTTGAATAATTAATAGATTGCTATTTTGGGTTGGATGATTAACTTAAAAACTAAGAAAAGAATAATTCATAATAATTATTTTAATCAATGATATTAAAACATAATTAAATAATTTTCTATTCTTTCTTGTGAAAAGAGGGACACCATTCCTCAGCTTTCTGTCTTCAGGCATGAGGTGTGCTGATGAATGAAGGGAAAACATAGGGTTTTTTTTTAAAAATGTTATAAGGTTAAATTTATATTTTTCATTTTTAAAAGAAAGGAATAAATTTCCTATATATAACGGAAGATTGAAACACTGGATTAGAAATTCATATTCACTTTAATTTACAATAATTAATATTTGATATTAATGAGATAAGGATATCAAAATTGTGGAAGTATCAAATTTTTATTTCAAGATGACTTCATGATGAGAAAGCATATGCCTTATGATGTATTTGTGGGAATATTATGGATTATTTAGATTAATTATTATCTTATGATTAAGTTCGATATTTTTATATCTTAGGACATTGTATTAAAATATATATGTGGATGTAGCTTACGGATTTGATGACTGACGACTAATAAAATTTTCCATTCGCTTTTCAACAATAAGATACATTCATATTAATTTTTATTTATTCATATTTTTATTTTTTTAACTTCCTACAATATGTGCACCCTTCAT
The DNA here is from genome assembly GCA_025563575.1 of Acacia pycnantha. NCBI lineage: Eukaryota > Viridiplantae > Streptophyta > Magnoliopsida > Fabales > Fabaceae > Acacia > Acacia pycnantha. The sequence goes on along the minus strand of JAMWYP010000297.1, from coordinate 217,526 downwards.
TTTCACTATAATTATTTACGTTGCCATTAAGCTGTTATGGAGTTTTGCAGATTTTTCGTAGCTATTTTCGTTTTAATGTATTTACATAAATTACTTTCATTACGGAGGCTACTATAGTTTATACAGTTTCTTTTAGTTTTTAAATTACGTAATTTGTTTGTTTGTTTTTCTTTTTTATGATTGTGAGATTTGATATTGAACTTTTAGCAATCTCTTAAAGAATATTGTGGCAGATGGGAGCTTTATTTAGGCATTTAAACAATCTTTCATGAAAAATAAGCCTAAGATCAAAAGTGACTTCTGTTTAATCATATTTTCTTTCTGCAGGTGTTATTACCAAAGTTAGAGATGTTGCAATTATTCAATTTAAACAGTTTGATTTCTTTGATATGGGACGACCAACTTTTACACAAATCTTTCAATAACTTGAAAACACTGACGGTGAGAAGCTGTGGCTTTGTGAGATTGGTGACCCTTCATGTGCTGAAATCTTTAAAGAACTTGGAAGAACTAGACATGAGGGACTGTGACATGTTGGAGATTGTGTTTGATTTTGAAGATTTGAATGATTACTATAAAGAGATGGAGTCATCATCTGTGGTTGTGCCATTGAAAGAGCTAAAGCTAAGTAATTTGCCAAAATTGAAGAATGTTTGGAGCAATATCTGCCAAGGAAACGTCTCCTTCCCGAGTCTAAAGAGCATGAATGTTTATAATTGTGAAAGCCTCACAAGTATATTTCCCGTGTCTACAGCCAAGGTACATTTCTAAACTCACTATTCATAGCTTATTTAAGCAAAAATAACTTTGAGCATTAAAAAATAATGAAACATGCATCAAATTAAATATTTTGTTTTACAACGTAATCGCGTTTTATTTGATATTTTTAGTATTTAAATATGTGAATAATTCCTCTCGAATATTTAATAGATTGGTATTTTGGGTTGGATGATTAACTTAAAAAACTAAGAAAAGAATAATTATTTTAGTCAATGATATTAAAACATAATTAAATAATTTTCTATTCTTTCCTATGAAAAGAGGGACACCAATCCTCAATCCTGAACTTTCCGTCTTCACATATGAGGTCTGCTGATGAATGAAGGGAAGGGATAGGTTTTTTTTTCCTTTGAAACGTTATAAGGTTAAATTTATATTTTCATTTTTAAAAGAAAGGAACAAATTTCATATATATATTGGAAGATCGAAAACTAGAAATTCATATTCACTTTAATTTACAATAATTCATATTTGATATTAATGAGATACGGATATCGAAATTGTGGAAGTATCAAATTTTAATTTTAAGATGGCCTCATGATGAGAAAGCATATGCCTTATGATATATTTGTGGGAATATTATGGATTATTTAGATTAATTATTATCTTATGATTAAGTTTAATATTTATTATATATTAAGATATTATATTAGATATAGATATATTGAGTATTTCAATATAGGAAATATTCGTGTCACTAAAATATCTATGTGGATGTAGCGTATGGATTTGATGATTGATGACTAATAAAATTTTCCAATCGCTTTTCAAGAATAAGATACATTCATATTATTTTTATTTATATATATATTTTATTGTTTTAAGTTCCTACAATATGTGCACCCTTCATTTTTCACTATAATTATTTACGTTGCCATTAAGCTGTTATGGAGTTTTGCAGATTTTTCGTAGCTACTTTCATTTTAATGTATTTACATAGATTACTTTCATTAGAATTGCTTTAGTTTGACATCACGGAGGCTACTATAGTATATACAGTGTAACACCCCAAATTCCATACCACTTATTGTTTAAGAAAACATAGTTTTAGAAAAAAAAAAAAAACGAGTTTGAGGTGCTACATCAGAGTAATGCGGAAACGGAGAGCATGCACTAAATTTTGGACAATGAGTAAGCTGAAATAAAATGCCCCGACATATGATGATGCCTAACATATCTTTGGTTAATTTGAAAACCACGAAGGAATATTCATGTGATACATTAATACGAGCTTTGTATAATTACAACTTTTACATGGTAACTATACAATCTAGACCAAGCCTTAACTAGACTTGGGGCAATGAATCTAACTCGAGTTAATCAAACAGAATGGCCGGTATGTGTCTATCATGGGAGTCTCACCGAGTTCACGACGACTTATTGGTGACCCACATAGACTAGCATTGCCTTCGACACCAAACTGTTTGAAGTAACTTTATTAGATCAATGTCGAAATTAGGCTCTGTTAAACTTCTTCGGCTTTCGTCTCGACCGGTGCCTCCTCACGGCTCCGTCCTTCGGTGCCTTTTATCTACCGGTGCCTTCTCCGATCCTAGTTTATTTCTGAACCTTAGACGATCCGAGGTCCAATACCCACCGGACCTCGGGTAACAGCTTAACCTCATATGAAAAGTATTACAATATATGGCGAGACAGAGATGATCATTTACGGTATTCCATACACAGCACATAGCACATGTAAGGTTACACATATAAGCATACAAGACACATCGAGTTAAAGTTACTAGTACGCGAACATACCTTTCACCGTGTAATTACCAAAACGCCCGTCCTTTGAATCCGACTCGGACTTGATCCGGATATCCCTTGAAGAATCTTGCTACTCCTTCTTGCTTCTCACTAGCTCTTACTTCTCTCTACTCTTTGGAATGGTTTTGGTGTGAAGAATTATGAAGGGCAAAGGCCTCTATTTATAGTGAAATGTCATGACACTTTGGTAGTTTCCTTGAACATCCTCATCTTGCTTGTGGACCTTTGGATCTAGGTTAAATTGAACTCTCTAATCCTCACCATTCACTCCTCCAATCCATCCCCCTCTCTCTTATCCTCTTCCACTTTTTACAAACCTTGTTGGCCATTTTAACTTCCACAACTTTTTCTTACCTCATGATATGGCCTCTTTTAAAATCTCCCATTTCCACTTTAATTGTGTGATAGAATTTTGATCTTCTTGTCTCCCCTTGTGCCATGCGAAATCTATGGTTGAAGGAGGGGTAAAATCATCTCCTTTTACTTTGCTTTGTTGGCTCCTTATTTCCCACAAATCTTACCTCATGAGACAAATTCCTATCTTGATGGAATTTTCCCTTGCTAGGCGAAATGTATGGCTTCTCCATGACGTCATATTTTATCTTCCCAAGCTCAATCATATGTACAAAATCTCTAAAATTTACTTATTAACCAAAATCAATAATTTCCTAAATTGACATATAATAGCCTTAAGATAAATCTTTAGTTACCTTGAAACTATATGACAATTTGTAGTTGTTTAGTTAGCCTATCTAGTTGCATTTGGATATTTATCTTGCAAACTTGGCTAATAATCATCCACACATGCTAGACACAAACCAAACTTGGCTATGTCATCAACTTTGACAATTTCCTTATATTTATTCTCTTGACTACTTGGAGCAATATAGGCCATGCACATATGTCTCCAATTTGTCCCCCTTAATTAATGCTCCCATGTGCTAATTATCATGTGTTCAATTAAGCATTTAATATATTTATTCCTTCTTCTTTCACAAGCCAAAACCGTCCCCCTCTCTATATGGCTCAAGAATTGTGTTTCTATTGGCTAATTCATTTATACAAGGATTAAGGTTAATTATAGAATTATTTTAGATTTAACTTTATTAAATTTAATCTTGGCCATTGATCTTAGTTGCAATTGTTGATTTTTCAAAGCTTGATTAACAAAGCTTAATTAATCCCTAATCCAATGCTTAATTGTCCTTTCATTGCATCTCACATTGATTAATTGGTTTACTCCATAATTCAAGTCATTAGAGTATCATTTGTAAATTAACATCATCTTCCATTGGTCTTCACTATTTTGAAAATAATGGCCCTTATTGATGATCCTAATTTGCCTCTAATCATCTTGAAGGATTATGCAACTAATCTCAATTAGTGCAAGTTGAATTGTTCATCTATTGTTGCTAATTTTCATTAATTTGTTTAAGTGTTTACATAACACTTTCTTGCTTATTTTAGCCATAATTAATTATCATTTTATGTGCTAATCTTATCACATTTAGTAGCCCTTAAATATTGTCTCATAATTAACCATTGGTTATTTAATCCTAAAGTAAAATTTGGATAAAAATATAATCAATAAATTATATTTCTTTGAGACACATATTCACCTTTGTTATTTTATTAATCATTAGCCAAAATATAATGTTTATATAAATTATGAAAATTAGGGTATTAATCACAGTTTCTTTTAGTTTTTAAATTACGTAATTTGTTTTTTTATTTGTTTTTTTTTTTTATGAATGTGAGATTTGATATTGAACTTTTAACAATCTCTTAAAGAATATTGTGGCAGTTGGGAGCTTTATTTAGATATTTTTGAACAATCTTTCATGAAAAATAAACCTAAGATCAAAAGTGACTTGTTTAATCATATTTTCTTTCGTAGGTGTCATTACCAAAGTTAGAGATATTGAATTTATCGAAGTTAAACAGTTTGATTCATTTGATATGGGACGACCAACTTTTACACAACTTTCTCAATAACTTGAAAACATTGATGGTAAGAAGCTGTGGCTTTGTGAGATTGGTGCCCCTTCATGTGCTGAAATCTTTAAAGAACTTGGAAGAACTAGGCGTGGAGGACTGTGACATGTTGGAGATTGTGTTTGATTTTGAAGATTTGAATGATTACTATAAAGAGATGGAGTCATCATCTATGGTTGTGCCGTTGAAAGAGCTAACGCTAAATAATTTGCCAAAATTGAAGAGTGTTTGGAGCAATAATTGCCAAGGAAACGTGTCCTTCCTGAGTCTAAAGAGCATAGATGTTTATGAATGTGAAAGCCTAACAAGTATATTTCCCGCGTCTATAGCCAAAGGCATGCTTTGTGATCTTGAAGAGCTTCAAATACGTCAATGTGGTGTAGATGTGATTGTTGCAAAGGATCAAGTTTTAGAATCTGTTGCTGTTACATTTTGGTTTCCAAGGCTAACTTCCCTTGTGCTTTCTGACCTTCCAAATTTGAGGAACTTCTACCCACAAAAGCACACATTAGAATGGCGGCACCTTAACCAGTTATCTATTCAATGTTGTGATGAATTAGATATATTTGAAAAAGAAGTCTCAGGTTCATCAGAAATATATGAGGAAGAGAACATGCTACACTCAAAATATCCTCTCCTGCCCCATGACAAGGTACATTTCTAAACTAGCTATTCATAGCTTATTTAAGCAAAAAAAAAAATGACTTTGAGCATTAAAAAATAATAATGAAACGTGCATCAAATTAAATATTTTGTTTTACAACCTAGTCGCGTTTTATTTGATACTTTTTAGTATTTAAATATGTGAATAATTCCACTGAAATATTTAATAGTTTGCTATTTTGGGTTGGATGATTAACTTAAAAACTAAGAAAATAATAATTCATAATAATTAATTTAAGGGGTTTAAACTTCTCATGTTGCATGAGAAGAAAAAGATTCCTACACACACATGAAAATGGTGGGACCCACCCACACACACACACACACACACACACACACACACACACACACACACATATATATATATATATATATATATATATATATATATGGGTCCCACCATTTCATGTGTACGTGTGTGACATGAGAATACACTTCTCCTACAACATGAGAAGTATTTTTCCTTATTTTAATCAATGATATTAAAACAGAATTAAATAATTGTCTATTCTTTCTTATGAAAAGAGGGACACCAATCCTCATTGTTGTCTGATGAATGAATGAAGGGAAGGGATAGGTTTTCTTTTTCTTTTTTTGAAACGTTACAAGGTTAAATTTATATTTTCATTTTTAAAAGAAAGGAATAAATTTCCTACATATAACGGAAGATTGAAACACGGGACTAGAAATTCATATTTACTTTAATTTACAATAATTAATATTTGATATTAATGAGATACGGATATCAAAATTGTGGAAGTTACAAATTTTAATTTGAAGATGGCCTCATGGATGAGAAAGCATATGCCTTGTGATGTATTAATTAGTTGTTACATTTTTTTATACAAATTACTTATTGTTTATGCATTGTGCGGGTTATAGAGAATTTGGAGAGGTTGACATTGCAGGGTAAACAAGTTGAGAAGATTGGAAGTGGTCAGCTTCTAATGCACCACTTCCCCAAATTAAAGCAGCTTCATCTATCTCTTCAGAAAGAACCTTTGTATCCATTTTGGAAGAGGTCTCCAAATTTAGGGAGCTGAAGTTGAGTGGGGACTTTGAGAAGGCTCTTGGAAGTGATAATGTTACTGCACTTGCTGGTCGCTTTCAAAATTGAGTCTCGAGAACAATTCCATTATGGGAAGCTTGTCACCATCCTTAGTTTCTTTACCGAATCTTACACATCTTGATGTGAAGTTGTTCGATGGGACCACTTTGATGACATCATCAATTGTTCAAAGCTTGGTCTATATCACACATCTCTCAATTAGTCATTGCAGTCAAATTGAGGAAATTATAACAAAGCAGGAGGAGAGCATGATCGGGACAAGGAAATCTCATTCAGAAAGCTGGAATACTTGAAACTTACTTATTTACGAAGTTTAAGGAGATTTTGCCGCCACAATTATACTTTCACGTTTCCTTTATTGACAAAACTTGTCATACACGGATGTCCAAAATTCAAAAGATTTTCTCCAGGACTTATTAATACACCATCTCTTAAAAGCGTTCAACTGTCAGGAGATTGGGGAGACGGTCGTGAAATTTGGGACACCAATCTTAACAAAACATTCTATCACCAGGTGTGTCTAGCATGCTCAATTCTTGTTATTACCAACTTTTAAGAAACTACTCATTCACAAAAGTTCCATTGTTATGATATTTAGTATAAATACCCATATGCATCTTTCGGTTTAAAGTTTCTATCAAACTTTTAATTATAATTTTCTAATTACATAACTTTGATACATGGGATACATAGCAAAATGTTTTAGTTTTATTGTTATTTTTTGTTTAATTATTTATTTTCCATGATTAATTATGAAAATCAAAATGTTTGACACTTGTTTGATTAGGAAGAAAGTGGGCAACAAAATCATTCCAACTTCCGAGTTTTCTTTTAAGATATATATCCACTGTACATGTTTCAGTTTAAAGTTTAGAAACTTGTAATTATAATTTTCTAATTACATAACTTTAATTATGAAATACTTTAAACAATTGTGTCATAATCAATTAACGAGATACACGGCAAAATATGTTAGTATTATTATAGTGTTCTTTTCGGCCGTAGTTGATTTAATTACAAAATGTAAGTTTCTTAGTAGAAATTATTAAATTATATTGTTATAATCCAATAATATCTTTGCTCATAATTGTTTTACAGCGATTTATGGGATCAAGAGAGGTGGTGTTAGATGAGGATGATGTTATTATGATAAGGAATGACCAATTTCAGTGGATTGTTGCCGTCAAGCGGAAATTCTTCGAAGAGTGGGCAACATTTCCTTATACATTGCTTGAAATATTTCTGAAGTTGAACGAACTTCATGTGAAGAATAGTTCCTTTAGGGAGATATTCCGTCACATGCACCATCCTCCACTTCATTTCTTAATTTGACAGTTCTAAAGGTGTCCAAATGTCATCAGCTTGTCTATTTAGTCACATGTTCAACTGTCAAGAGTTTGGTGAATCTTGAAATATTGGAGATAGATGAGTGTGAAAAAATGGAAGAGATTGTAAGGAATGAGACTAATGAAGTAGACCGGGAATTACTTTATCAACATTGAAGGCAGAGCACCATCCTCCACTTCATTTCATAATTTGACAAGATGAAGGTGTCCCAATGTCATCGGTTTGTCTATTTAATGACAATTTCAACCGCCAAGAGTTTGGTGAATCTTGAAACATTGGAGATAGATGATTGTGAAAAATTGGAAGAAATTATCAAAAAAGTGCCTAAAGAAGATGTAGAAGAGGCAATCACATTATTCAGTGGGTTGAGAATATTAAAACTCGGTCGTGTACCAAAATTAAAAACACAAGAGGATACAAAGGATTTCAACATTGAAGACAGAGCAACAAATACCAGATGCACAAACATTTCCAGATCACTTTTCAGCCATAATAAGGTGAGTTAAAATTAATTTATTCTTCTTTTGGTCGTAAAAATTGATTTATTCTATTCCTATCTTGCATTAATTTCTCAAATTCAAACTTGTGTTCCTAAAATATGTTCTTTCCTTTTCTTCTTATATTTTTTCTCTTGTTTTAACGTATCATCAAAAATTTCATTCACTACAATTACTTAGATTCACTGTATAAGAAATTTACTTGGACATTTTAACAATATATTTCAGGAAAAATAAGCCTGCGGATCATATGTAAATTTCATTTAATGCTATTTTCTTTTAACAGGTGTTACTTCTAAAGTTAGAGAGATTGAAATTATCCTATTTATTAAACAATTTGATTTCATTGATATGGGATGAGCAATTTTTACACAACTCATTCAGCAACTTAAAAACATTGATTGTACAAAACTGTGACTTCATGAAATTGGTGCCTCTTCGAATGCTGAAATCTTTAAACAATTTGGAAAAATTGGAAATCAGCTACTGTCACAAGTTGGAGATGGTGTTTGGTTTTGAAGATTTGAATGATTATCATAAAGAGATGGAGTCATCAACAATAGTTGTGCCATTGAGTCTAAGACATCTTGAAGTGAATGGGTGTCGTGGCCTGACCACTCTAATGACATCAGCAGCAGCTCCAAGCTTGGCCCATCTCGCGCTTCTCTCAATTAGTCGTTGCAGGAAAATTGAGGAAGTTATAATGAAGCAAGAAGGAGAGGATGATGAGGATAGGAAATCATTTTTAACCAGATGAAGTTTTGGGATTTGATAGTTTACCAAGATTGAAGAGATTTTTGGCTACAATTATACTTTCAGATTTCCATTATTGGAACATATAGCTATAATAGAGTGTCCTCGACTCACAATGTTCTGTCCAGGAGCCATGCATGCCCGCAACTTCAAATCGTTCAAGTGGATAAATGTTAACCTAATATGCATATCTGGATGAAAGATCTTAACAACACCATCCAACATCTATTTACTTTTGAAGAGGTACGTTGAATGTAGTGAAATTTTTATTTTCAACTTTTTAAAGAATTTTTCATCATCTACAAAATTTAGCATGAGATAAATATTCAATACAAATATTGAAGTTTGGACATTCTGTTGTCTGCCCATGAATTATAAACTTTACCAATATGAATTTGAAGCTAGATCTGATGGTATTTTGTCTAATTTAATTTAGAGACAAGAAAGTAGGCAATAAAATTAATTTAAAGGATTTTTGTTGTTGTTATTTTAACGCTGGGATATGATTTTAAGAGAATGATGAAAAATATAAATGTTAGCCAAAGATGAATGATCCATGAAGAAAGATTTAATTATTGAAAACAATATCTTGATTTAATATACTAAATCGCTTACTAATCATAGTAATTGATTTATAGGTCATTTCCACAACCTATAGCATGGCGATAAATGCAAATAATATCACAAGGATAGTGGATGTCTTTCCTAATGTAACAAGTCTTTATGTAGAAAGCTTCACGGATGAGGGGTAACTTTTCCCTATAGCTCCCTTGAAAAATTCCCCGAGTTGAAATATCTTCATGTGGAGCATTGTTCCTTTGAGGAGATATTCCCATCACAAGACCAGATTATTGATTTCATGGGAAAATCCCATCCTCTGCTTCATTTCAAAATTTGTGGAGTCTGTCCGTATCTGGATGTCATCAGTTCATCCATTTAGTGACAACTTCAACTGCCAAAAGCTTAGTGAGTCTGGGTTGGTTGGAGATAAATGATTGCAAAAGGATGGAGGAAATTGTAATGAATGACACCAACGAAGATGTACAAGGTGTAATCACATTCAACCAATTGTATTCCATCAAACTTACTGATATGCCAAGCTTGAAGATGTTTTCTTCACAAAGTAGCACCTTCAAATTCCCACAATTAAAAGAGATAGAAATAAGTGGATGCCCTGAAATGAAGATGTTTTGTCAAGGAGTGTTGGAAACACCAAGGTTGTCTAAAGTGAAAATAGAAGAGCATGGCATGGAATGGAAGGATGAAGAAGACCTTAACAAAACAATGGAAGGGCTATCCTCAGCAAAGGTATGATATTTCCACACCAACAAATAATGTTTTGAAAAATGTATTGTTAATGATGAAAGAAGTAAGAAATTGATAATTATATCGTGCTTATGCCAATGTCGTCTTTTTCTCTCTCTCAAAATTAGTACATTTTTTTGAGGCAAACTATATTATGATTTGGTGTTGCAGGATAACATTAATATATAGAAGGATAACTTCCTCGTCCATGTTATCATCTTCGGGGTTGTTAGTTTCATGATTTCTTTTGCTAAAGGAGTAGCTTTCTCTTTTCTTGAAGTTTTTGTATCTTTCTACTTATTGTCTATGGCTTCTTCTTTTTCTGGTAGTAGTTGCTATAGTATCAATAAAACTTCATGCGTGAAGGGACAAAGCATAAAAGAAGCTTGAATATGTTTTTCTCCCGCCTCTATGCAATAATTTCTCTATTCTTAAATGATCTATTTGTCATGTTTGTTTGTGTTTTACTATCACTCAAGAATAGAGTTGATTGTAGAAATTTATTTCAGTTGTTCTTTTCCAATAGTAGTTACTATACTACCAACAATTATAAAAGAGATGAAACAGAGGAGCTATCTTTTCTTGTGTTTTTTTATTTAAAACTTTTCATATATGTCAACTTTTCTTTCTTTCTTTCTTTCTGCTGCACAAAGATAAAAGATACAAACCACCGACACACAGTTTTCCACTCCAAAGACCTAAGCCACACTTCTCCAAATTCTTCTCTGCTTTTTGACTGCGGCATTGAATTTTGTATTTCACCACGACTATATTTTGACTTCCCTACTATATTTTGTCTTGTTCTGTGAGTTTTGACAGCCATAGGTGATGGGGTCTTATCTGATTCGTCCAACTATTTCAACAATTTTTTCACTAAAATATGTTATATATATTGACAAAGTAGAATAATAAAGACATTTTTTTGGACACGCTTGCTGCAAAATGGTTATGCTACTAGTAACATGCATGGATAGGCGTAGATGTTATCATCTTCAGGTTTGTTAGTTTTATTTTATGATTTTGTTGCCAAAATATCTTTCTTCTCATTGTCTATACATTCTCCTAGTAGTACTCACTATGATATCAGTAAAAGCCTCATATATGAAGGGCCAAAGCATGAAAGAAATCTGCATCTTCTTTTTGCCCTTTATAGTATTTGTATTTTTTTGCTACGAATGTTTGTGCTCTCCTATCACTAAAAACAAGAGTTGCTTCGTTAAAAAGCTATGTTTGCTTGATTATTTTTAAAAGCATATTTAAAATGGTGAGGTGAAAGGTGAAGACAGTTTATTTTATTAAAAACATTGCTATTAAAGAAAATACAACGTTAGCAGCCTCTTCTCTAATTTTGTAGGATAAAAAGTAACATAACATAAAAAGATGTTCTGGCCTTTTGTTTTGCAAAATTTAACTTTTTTTCAGAACACATACTAAAAGGGAAAAAGATGAGAAAATACCACTTGAACTTTAAAATCTAAATCTGTATTGCTATGCATACAAAAGTATAGGTATTGACTACAAAAGTATCACAATTGGCAGCTCGTTTTAGTAGGAAATAATTGATTGGGGGTTTTGAAGTTCAAGTGATATTTTCTTGTCTTTTCAGTTTTTCCCTAATAAAAACACATGTTCAAATATTTTTTTCAAAATAAAAGACTGAAATTGTTATGCTACTATATCTAACAACATGGATTATAATATAAACATGATCTTGATAGTCCTTTTTCTTTTACTTTCTTGATTACTGCAGGTGTTGGTGATGACTGATGATGCAGACATTTGATGAAGAATGTGGGTAGATGTTTGTTCGATGATGCTTCTGTTGAATATCAAATTATATGTTTTAGTGGTTATATATATGCTCGATTATTTGATAAATGAGACTCTGTTTTCATCACAAACACTATTCCTACCAATAAATTTAGAGATCAATGACTTGGTCCTAGACAAAACTCTGCCCTTAATGTGTGGGTTGTTTTATTGTGTATTATGACTTTAATGTATGGAAGATTCAAAGATTGATGTGGCATGATTGTGAAGTTTTCACATAACAATGTGTTGTCTGCTTAATGAAATAAAATGAAAGGTTCATGTCTATTATTTAAAATGTGTGATTAATAAAGATTTAAGTACTAGAAATCTTGATTAGAGACAAGTTCTTCTTACCTAAAAGTAACTGGCAACAGTGAAAGAGGAGCAAGCTTTCTTAATCAACCAAAATACATTAACGTCATTTTGCTTATTGCCTAGGCCTCATATATGGAAGGAGGAAGCATAAAAGAAACATGCATCTTCTTTTTGCCTACTATACGCCAATTTCTTTTTCTTAAATAATCTGTATCTTTTTATCAAAATATAATCTGTATCTTTTACTTCTGCATCTGTCTATGCTTTCCTATCACTTAAAAATAAAGTTGCTTGTTGCAATTTAGTTCAATATTTCTTTTACAGTAGTAGTTGCTATAATATCAACAACAACAACATATATTAAGGGATGAAATACAGTAGCTATCTTTTTGTTTATTATTTTTCATTTTTACTTTGATATACATAGAGTAAAAACAAAACCTTAGAAGTCCATTTCCCCCTTCTTGATTAATGCAGGTGTTGTTGGCAATGATGTTGACACTTGACAAGACTGTGGACAGATGTTTGTTGGACTATGCTTTCTTTGAATTCTCGAATTATATGTTTGAGTAATTATATACAGGTTCAATTATTTGGCAAATGAGACTCTGTTTTTATCATAAACAATATTCCTACCATTAAATTGGGTGATGAATGAGTTGGCCTTGGCTAAAACTCTACCCTTAATGCATGGTTTGTTTTATTGTGTACTATGACTCTGATGTATGAAAGACTCTTAAATTGGTGTGTTTTGATTTTGAAGTTCTTCATTAAGCTTGTTTTGCTCTATGATTTACATGATGAATTCTTAGTAATTAAAATGCTCTGTTTCTGAATGGAAAAGCAGAGAAGAATAGAGTAAATAACTTATGCTTAAGTAACACACACATGGAGGAAGGTCATAGCTAGATGGATGAATTGGGTCGTTAATTGTGGGTCCAGATGGCAAATGATACTCCCTCCTGGTTCTAATTATAGGAGCAAATTACCGAAATTCTTAAAAGCATATTTTCAATCTCCTAATCTAACATTATCAAGCCCAAATTATAATTTTTTTTTGTAATAATCTCTTTTATTTTAAACATTAAACTTAATGTCGTACTAAAAATTTAAAAATAATGTCTTTTACACAGAGCTGAGTGAGTTTAGTATTAAAAGATTTTTTTGGTATCCCACCCAGTTCACCGTAATCTTCGGTTCCTACTAATCTGGATTTCGCCCGTGTCGGGCCTACGGTCGTGGGGAAGAGCTCCCAACACCATGTTCACCATCTCCACGCCTTGAATCGAGGACATGGTGGTGGGAAAGCAAGTCCTTATCACTTGCTCCCAATGGTTATTGGTAGTATTAAAAACTTGAAAACACTTCAATCCCCAAAATCACATTATAAAGTTAAAAGGATAGAGGGCTCATGACATCACTACTACTTTCTCCTCCTTCTCCTTATGCACTTCCCTAATTTCTCGGTTTCTTGTAATACCCCGAAAATCTCATTTATGACAAGTATCATATTAAGTAAATAATACCTATTGGAAATAGGTGAATATGGAATCTCAAAGATCTTGTGAAGAATTTATCTTATTTTGGGTAGTTTCTCTTGAAAAAGAATAATTTACAATTAGGTCCCTAAAACGTTTAGAAGTTTGCAAATAGGTCCCTAAAATATTTACGGGTTATGAAATACCCTGTGAAAGTTATAAAAAAGGAAAGTAAATATTTATTCGAAATAGGGAATAATACTGTCCCTAATTTAGGTAATTTATTAAATTATTACCTTAAAGAAATAAAGGGAGAAAAGTTAAAAAGTATTATAATGACCAAAATGCCCCGTAAATTTTAATATAGGGCATGAGGCATAAAACACTAATGTCAGTATAAAAGTTGTAAGGTAATGATTTATGCTAAATAAGAAAATTAGCAACAAATATTAAGGAGTTGATTAAGTAATTATTGGCTAATTACTTAAGCATGATCAAAGGAAAATCCATAAATAATTATGTAAAACCCTATAATTAGTGGGTAAGGGCTGAAAATTAGCATAAATATATTTTCTAATTAATTGGAAAATATGGAGAAAAATTGGTGAGGTTAGGTAATTTTAAGCCTTAATGCAAGAATGGACCAATAGGAAAAAGTTATAAAAATTATGAAAAAAATAATTAAAAAATAATTATATAATTAATTAAAAATAAAATAAAAATTATATATATATAATTGTGTGTGTGCCGACATGGTGTTGGGATAAAAGAAAAAAAGGAAATGAAACTAAGATGAAGTGTAGAAACAAAACTCTTAATTAGAAATTAGTTAAAGTGAAATAGTAAAAAGTAAATAAATACCGATGGAGATTGGATCCTATCTAGAGAACCAGGAACAAGATTTCTAAAGTTAGAATATAATATTGATGAGTGGATTTTTATCCTGAATTGAGCTGTACCTGGAGTCGTTTCTGAGATCAGTAGAAGAAGTTAGTAATAAGACGAAATAGGGATAGAATTCGAAGAAAATAAATCATAACTCAACATCTGGGAATAAGTTGAGAATTTCTGGACATATTTGGAATCGGTGGATTTTTGTCCAGAGGTTGACGATTCCTAAATTGATTCCGTAACTGCACGTTTTTCGTAAAACTTCCGCAGACCGTTGGAACCCTGTATGGAGTCAAAATATGTTTAGACCATACATTTTTAGTGAGTGAGAAAATATTTTCAAAGTTATAATTCAATTTCGTGATTTTACGCGATTACGCGATTCGGACACCGATCGAAGATTCTACCGCAAAAGCTTCGGAAGCGGGACACATGGCATCTTGTGATTGGTCAATGGATGCCACCTAAGGGAGGAGAGATTTCGGCTGCCACATGGATAGGTAGAGATCATGACACCTTGCAAAGTGCGATCCAACGGTTGTTATTCAGTATGAAAAAGGTATGAATAGTGTCAACATTTTGCCTATAAATAAGAGGCCTTGCCTCTTCATTCTTCACACCATTCCCTCTTGTGATTTCGAAATTAGAGAGAGATTTTAGAGAGAGGAGCTCTGGAGAAAAGCTGTAGCGAAGCTCTGAGTAAGTTTCTCGGTGCTTAAGCTTTCGTAGTTCTTTCAGTAGTTAGAGTAGAAATGCTATATTAGTCTTTAATCTTCCAAGTATGAGTAGATATCATATGTTAGGGGTATTTTAGTCATTATTTTGAAAATCATGGTGGGGTCGAAGTTCTGGCAAAATTTTGGAAGATTAGAGTTAAAATAGCGAAGCTCTGGCGAAATTCCGCCGATAGGGGCAAAATGGTAATTTTTACCTAAAATGCCTGTTATACTGTGAATCATTAATTAATATGATTTATATTTCGAAAATGATGTTGGAAGAGGAGTTATGTTGAAAATTTGGAAGATTAGGGTCAAAGTAATGAAGTCTTTGGCGAATTCCGCCGATTAGGGGTCAGGTATAATGGTCATTTTGACTAAAAATGTACGTCATAATGATAGATCCTTAACAAGTACGTTGTTATATTGATAGGATATCTCGATAAGGTTCGACTCTACCGTCGTACCGTATTCCGACGTAAGTATCGAATTTCGTCAACGAAGGTACGTTCACGTACGTAACACTAACTCTTATGTTTATGGTATGCATATATGTGGTATGTGTGTAGAGGTGTTATCTTGTTTGAGTGCATATAGAGGTTAGAGGATATGTCTATATGCCGGGAGCAATATGTCTCGTATCTTGGGAGCAATATGTCTATATCTTTGGGAGCAATATGTCGCATCTTGGGAGCAATACATATGCATTGGTTGTGATAGAGTGATGTTAGTATTGTTCATGTCTGCTGTCTGTGTACATAAACATGAGGTAAACCGTTACTCGAGATCCGGTGCGCTGGATCTCAACCCTTAACATAGCGTCGGGTTCGGAGGACCGAGGACCGAGGAAAGAGGCAAGCACCAGAGTAGAAGACCCAGTGAAGACTTCCTTTTCTTGTTCCAATGGAAGCCTTTCTTTTGTTATATACTTTTGAAACCACGCGGTTTCTGTACCGCTGTTGTAATTAGCCAGACTTACGGCATTCTAAATACAAGTATCAGTTACTCAATTGCTCCGTTGCTCTACTCTAAGAAAAAAAAAATATGTACTGCTTTTGAAAGGTTGGGATGTTACAATCTTGTTTAACATTGTCTAAAAACTTTGCTATATGTTATTTGTAATTTTCGCTTTCCGTTTTATTGTGTGTTTTATGGATGCATAAAAATTAAATTTTTGACGAAATTATCGGATAAAAGAGAATGAGGAGGCAAATAGTGCACCTTTATTCATTTTACTTTATACAAAGTTACAATTTATTCCCTTAAATTAAAAATATGTTTTGGGTCTCTTAACCCTAATATTGTTAGTATGATCCAATCGGTGGTGGAACCGAGAAAAAAATTTAGCCCGGGCCAAAAAATAAATATATTGAACTACTATCTTTAGTTCTTATTATAAAACACCAACTAACAAGTATATTTGATCCTTTTTATAAGGCATTTGTTTGTTTCCAAATTGCATTAAATATTTTTTCCTCATGTATACCCACAATTATAAAGGTAGTGAGTGAAAGTAATAATTAATAAAATTAATTATTACTCTTTTTCGATAAAAATAGAGTAATAATTAATATAATATTAGAGTTTAGTGTAATTAATAGGGATAATAGTAAAAAATACTTAAATTTTAGGATAAATTTAATTACTTTAATTATTTTTATTGACTTGTGAAAATTGTTAGTTGGTTTCTAAAATAAGGATCAAAGGGAGTATTTACTAAATAGTATCAAATAACCTTGAAAATACAAATAAATAATAACCGATAATTATAAATCAAAACAATATATAAGATGATACTGACCTTTTCGATATCTTAAACAAGAATTTTACTTTCCTCTTATGACCCAATGAGTAATGAAACAAACATTATCCTTAAGACACTACTAAAAAAACAGTTTTTGCGGCGGAAAAATTCCCTCGCAAAAAGCTATTTTCCGTCGCAAAATTGGTTTGCGGCGGAAAAGTCCCTCGCAAAAATGTTCCTCGCAAATCATTTTGCGACGGAAAAATTTCATTTTCCCTCGCAAATTATGGATTTTGTGAGGGAAGAATTTTCTCTCGCAAATCCTGGAATTTGCGAGGGAAAAATGTTTCCCTCGCAAAATCCAAGATTTTGCGAGGGAAAATTTTTCCCTCGCAAATCTATGGATTTTGCGAGGGAAAACATTTCCTTGCAAAGCTATGGATTTTGCGAGGAACTATGTTCCTCGCAAAATCGAGGATTTGCGAGGGAAAAATTTTCCTCGCAAATTTCAATTTATTTTTAAAAAAATATAAAAAATCAAAAAATAAAATAATTACAAAAAAATATATTAAAAATTAAGAAATAAAAGGATTTATATATATATCATAAAAATAAATTATAACAATCATAAGAGTTTACATAACAAGAAAAACAAAATATTACAAATTATAATGTCACTACTACAAAAAAGGGATACGACGTCCTATTTTTTGTACATTTAACGTCCTTTTTTCTGGGGACGCCTAGAAATTGATAAATTCCTGCAAAATAGCCCCCAATTTAATGTAGATTATGTAAAATTAGCA
The DNA here is from genome assembly GCA_025563575.1 of Acacia pycnantha. NCBI lineage: Eukaryota > Viridiplantae > Streptophyta > Magnoliopsida > Fabales > Fabaceae > Acacia > Acacia pycnantha. The sequence goes on along the minus strand of JAMWYP010000297.1, from coordinate 199,585 downwards.
TAGCCAATGTGTTGTAATCTCACATGAGGATGCATCATGTTCTCATCTCATACATACTAAGATAAAAGTAGTGATAAATTCTTATGCAAGTCATACCGAACCAGTTGGACCCATCAAGAGGACATTACTCTTTTCTAGCTCTACATTATCGTCATCATCTAGAGGTTTTGGATTCGCTGAATCTGCCCCGACCTAGTATTAAAATCCACCAATTCGGTCATAGGCTCATAGAAAATAAATATCTAAAAGATAAAGGATAAGGATATACTTTTTAAAAACAAATTCCCACAAACAATTGTATAAGGATCAATTACAAGCACTACAGGAACTGAGTCCAGTCTGTAATAAGTGCATACTTTTCTTCTACCTTCAGTTGTATCATCATAAACCTACATTCACAAAAGTATAACAGCAAACATTGCAATAAGTATAAACCAGAAAACACAAGACATGTGTCTAAACTCCAACCTATCCCGGATGTGTTATTACTCAAAGTCATGTTCTTTTCCGGTAAAAACTCATCAATGTGACATATATGAGTCATAGTATTGTGAAAACTAGGCTGGACCAGTTGGTTTGACCACAAAAAAAAGGGAGATCACACATCAAAGAACTGATCAAAACAAAGCAACAAACTGACTTGCAGAATATAAAATTTGTGTTAATGGTCTGAGAGACAGCTTCATTTGCCCAAGTATCTCGATTAAGCTTCACAAAGCCACATATAAGTCAGCAAATGATAATATGCATTGTGTTTGTTGTTATATACATTATAAATATATATACATTAGAGAAAGCATACCAATAATATAATCTAATACCATATGTGAGCTGAATTCTTTGGTAGATTGTATATTCACTAAAAGCCATTTGTCCTCTGAGGAAGCAGTAGTTTTGCACTGCAATTAGAAGCCACGGTAATTAGAATAGCTCTGAGCCTTTGACTATTAAGTTAACATTTAAAGAAACAAGTATACAATAGAGCATCCAAAAGATATATCACTCTAAAATTCCTTTTCATTTTGAACACAATCATTGTAACTTTTAGGAGAATGTGGGCCACGTAACGATCAATCAATCATCTCAATAAAAACAAACATTAGCATAAATAATAATAATAGACTCGAATAGTGGAAAACTATTTAAGGAGGAAAAAGCATTTGATTCCAGTCTATTAACCAACAAACACACATGTCATTCTTACAAACAAGCTTCCCACTAAACGCCCAAGAGTCATGGCCCAATAACCATTTCTCTTCATTTTCATCGAGTCATTCTCACGACCGAGTATCCATGGTTAATTTCCATCCTCACCCCAATTTGTAGAGAGGATATTGATTTTGGGGATCCTCACCTTAAAACTAGCAAGCAAGTCATTTCTCAATAGGTTCTCTACTTGAACATTGCAACTACATCCCGTGCTACCACAGACCGTGCTACATCATAAGTTTTTGCAACAAGACATACAACCATAACCAACAATGATTCTAAGCATCATCCTAATATCATAAGAATTCTTATTTAAAGTAAAAATAAATTTAAATTGCAGTATCCTAACACTAGAAATAAGGAAACCCGTTTACCTTATCAAAGGTACCAGTGAACATCAAATGAAAAGGAGGGCGATACAGAGAAGCAAGATTGTCTCGAGAACTCTCTGTAGAGACAGCACCTTGCTCGGCCTCCCAAACCCCGGACGTCTCATTTCCTCTTCAAAATTACTAACGCAACTATAGAGCTAGCTTCTTGAGAATGAGATCCCATCCTTGATACTCGCATAAAGGTCACAAAAACAACTCATCGCTTGACAATTTGGCGAAAAAAACCAACATTGCATATAGACACAACAAAAGATAGGCAAATACAACATAACAAATAACAATATTAAAAACAATTATCGATATACTTGAACATGGTGGAAATGACCGAAACCCCATTTAAGAATCTGACGGATGGAAATTATCTCAATTCAACCCATCATAGAATTGCTTTCTCTATTTGGTTCCTCATAAAATTTCCTCTCAATTTGGTATCACGAAATGGGTAGCTTTCTATTTAATTCTCATTCAAACCCAAAAAAACATTGAAACTCAAATAAATTATTATCAACAATATCATTTTCAGCAATAAAAAGTATATCATGCAATTCAAAGAATGACAAAAGAATGAATCTCCGAAGAGAAAGGGCGGAGCGCGATAAATAAAAATTGGTACTTGTGCTATTCTGGTGAATCTTCAAGTGTTTTGGCCAATTCGAACAGGGAGACAGAGAGAACATCACGGAAGAGAGGGGGAAAAAGAGCAAAGCACCGAAGAACCTTGAGGCTGGAACAGAGAAGCAGAGAAGCCGATGGTGGAAGTAAGGTGATCGGAGGAAAAACAACGGAGGTGAACAGGGGAAAAGAAAGGGCGAGTGGGGAGGAGGCTCGGTGGAGATGAAATCCGAGGTAAAGAGCGATGGAGGGAAGGCACGTTGAGAGGAAGAGGGGAGCGCGGTGACCGGAGGGAAGGAGAAGGATCGAGAGGGGGAGGCCGATTTGGTGCTTGGATGAAGAGGACAGACGCGCAAAGAATGAGAAAGAAGGGCTGGAGATAGAAAGAGAATGAAGGGGGTGGATGAGGTTAGGGTTTAGATGGAGGGAAATATTTATTATTTCTTGTTTATTTTAGGTTTTTGCGAGGGAATGGATGTTCCCTCGCAAAATTACTCATTCCGAATTTTTGCGGGAACTACGGTTCACCCGCAAACGTCACTAATTTTTGCGAGGGAACAATGGTTCCCTCGCAAAAGTCACTAATTTTTGCGAGGGAAATAAAAGTCCCTGGAAAAAATCATATATTTTGCGAGGGATTCCTTGTTGGAAAAATTTTTCCTCGCAAATTACCCAAATTTGCGAGGAAATTCTGTCCCTCGCAAATTCCGCCGCAAATCTGTCTTTTCCAGAGTGAGAGAAGATAAAAATTAGTGGGGCCAAATTTGTGGCCAAATAAAATATCATATAATAAATACATACATATACTAACGTATTTTATAAAATCGTCAGGGACAATGGGCCAAGGCCCCACTGCCATGAAGGCCTTCCGCCATTGGATCCAATGATGATTTTATGTAATGATCATTGTCATTTTAAAATGACGATTAAACTTAATATGTCATTTGAAAATGTTTTTCTAACATTTAGAGTAAAGGTGATAAAAAGACACTTTAAAGATCAAAGGCCAAAATGAAAACTTGCAAAGGTTAAATATTTTTTTTTTTTTATGTATACTTTTAATGAATGAAAATAGAAAATTTAAATTTTGAAAATGAGAAATTCAGAATATGACAGGGGTAGAGGGTCAGAGGAGAGATAATGGGAAAGAAGTTCTATAAATAAATAAGAAGGAAAAAAAGGATTAGGATAATGAGAAGGAAAAAAGGATTAGGATAATGAGAATGAAAAAGAAGAGATACAGAAAAGAGGAGGTTTAATGATTATAAATAGATATTAACCTTGTTTTAACGAGTCTGTATGTTATGTGCACTTGACACTAATAAAGTTTCTTTCGGTGTAAAAGTAAAAGTGAAGTTTTGACAATCGTACGAAAATGATCTACCGTTAAATTACCCAATTTAAACTTTTGTAGTAAACACGTCAGCGAAAGAATGGTTTGAAAATATATAAGAAAGTTAAAATAAAGTAAACATCTCATGGGGTCCAGTAAAAAAACATAAACTTATTATTTTAAATGTTAAAATTTGAATCGTACGCCCATTTTAAATCTCATTAAATTAGTCATTATCGCGGCGAATCAATCATAAAATAAAACTTGCCTTTAATTTCACGCTACCCTTTTTTATTGATTTGCCCGGAGAAGAAGAAACAAATACTACGACTTTCTGTTTCTCTTAATTTAATCCGTGGAAGCTGAATGGGAAATTGAAATGTGGAAGTGCAGCAGAATTATTTATTCTGTGGTGTTCGCTGAATTATTGAAGACGATGGCATCAGTTTAATTGTGGGTCCACATGACAAATGACATTTAGAAACTCATGAATTAAGTATATGTCATTAAATTTAAAAGACTTAAATTTTTACAATATCTCTTAAAGACCCATAAATATTTTGAGAACCATTATTGCTGTGTTGCTCTTTTCACTTGTGAGACTCTTAGAAGGTACACACACATGTCATGTTTTATGGAGGTATGCTCATCAAAATGGGTTCAACCGGTACCTTTTGGGATTTTGATTATTTTGTCATTTGTCTGTTTGAAACTTTGTCGTTAAAGAAAAAAATTGATTCTTTTAGCCTAGGAATATGGATAAATTAAGTTTGGTTTGGAATTATTTGGTTATTATATATTGCAAGATGTAGAATCTCAATTATTTATATTAAGTAGTTGTGACGTAGGTGGGGAGAGATGTGGATTTTACTTTTGTAAGGCTCATAGATGTTAAGTTTATGTCTCATAATCTTTCCTTTTTCTCACTTCAAATGAATTACTACTTTAAAGAATCTTTATGTTTTGGCTCAAAAGGAGAGAGAAATCTTAATTTAGGGTGTTTATTTCGCCCACCTTGTTTTACATCTATTGGCATCAACAGAAGCGAATCCTTATCATCAAGTGAAAATTATTAGCATAGAAAGATTTGTTGATGAATGGGTAACTTTTCCATATACATCCCTTGAATGAACTTCATGTGGAAATTTGTTCCTTTGAGGAGATATTCCCATGTGTTGATCAAATTCCACCATTGAAGGAACTCTACCTTGCTAATTTAGATCAGTTTAAGAACATACAAACGGATAATTCTCAAAGTTCCACAAATCAAAATCTACAAATACTTCATGTTGAAAACTATTCTGACTTGATTAAATTGGCACCATCTTCCTTCACTTCATTTAATAATCTAACAATGTTAAAGGTGTCCAAACTCCAAATGTTGTCAACTTGCCTATTTAGTGAAAATGCAGGGCTAGGATTAATTGGGGTTAATCTCAATGCTCCCTAATGGATGGCAAAGATACACTTGAAATTATTTAGGAAATAAAAATCAAATAATTAAACTAAAACTAAGAGGGATGAAGTGCATGTGAATGAGAGTAACTCCAAATTTAACCCATTTCCCTGCCAAGCAAAATGCTTAAAAGTGAAAGCTAATCTGATCTAAAAGGTCTAATTTTTTTTTTTTTTTAAAGTCTAAGTTTTTCTTCAAAAATTATTTTAATGAGTATAGAATCTAAAATAAATAGAATCTCTCAACTATATAAATTTTCAAAAACACTTTAATGGGTTCATATCTGATTAACTTTCCCTACTAAGCAAAGTGCTTAATATGAAAGCTGGTTCCAGATTTAACCTTCGTTTTACTTCCCATACGTTTTCATACAAAAACAGAATAACCTGATTATGGAAATTAGAGGAATGCTCTATGTGGTGAGAAGGTGGAACTCTACCACACACAAGGATGCTATTTAATGTGCAGATTTTCTTAAGCACATGAAGGTTACCATGATCCTCCTGGGACGACAATGGTTCCTGATGTTCCTAGCTAGAAGACCGACAGTTTGGGGCTGTGAAAGTAGGAGGGCCCTCTAGGATTTTAGTTATGATAATTTAAAGTTGCAATAAATTTTATTTAAAAGGAATATTTTTATAAAACATTAAATCTACACCGCTAATATTTCAATCCAAATGCTGAGATGAGTAGTGGGGAAGAGGATAGGAAGAGAACGGTAAGAGCGAACCCAAAAAAGTCATTTCGCCATCTGTCAATCTAAACCCAAATCACATTTACAATCTGAATTTTTTTCTATCTTATTTCTACAAAAGTAAGTCAGATAGAAAATGAGTCACTTTACTCTCAACTTAATCCGTGAAAGATGAATGGGAAATTGAAATGTGGAAATGCAGCAAAATTCTTTTGCTGTGGTGGTACCTGAATTATTGAAGACGGTGGCATCAATTTAATAATGTCTGCCATGATGTCAGAAGAGATTATTCTAATGAACAGATTAATTGGTGTGATTAAATTAAAACTTGATTCACAGTCAGGACACAAACATATATTTTATATAAGATTTTAATTTGAATTTTTAAAATCATATTTTCAATCCTCTAATCTAACATTATTAGGCCCAAATTATTTTTTTGGTAATAATCTCTTTTATTTTAAACATTAAACTTAATGTCAGAACTAAAAATATTTTGTCAATATTTAAAAATAATTTCTTTTACACAGAGTTGAGTGAGTTTAGTATTAAAAGGCTTGAAAACACTTCAATACCCAAAATCACGTTATAAAGTAAAAATAATGTAAAAATCTCATGACCGTCCAGTAAAAAAAAAACTTATAATTTTAAATGTTTAAATTTGAATCATACACCATTTTAAATTTCATTAAATTAGTCATTGTCGCGGCGAATCAATCATAAAATAAAACTTGCCTTTAATTTCACGCTACCCTTTTCTATTGATTTGCCCGGAGAAGAAAAAACAAATACTACGACTTTCTGTTTCTCTTAATTTAATCCGTGGAAGTTGAATGGAAAATTGAAACGTGGCAGTGCAGCAGAATTATTTATTCTGTGGTGTTACCTTAATTATTGAAGACGATGTCGATGGCATCAATTTAATAATATCCGTCGTGGATGTACAAGACACCAAACTTATAAAATAATGTAAGAATCTCTTGGCCGTATCCAGTCAAAACAAGATTTATTATTTTAAATGTTTAAATTTGAATCATACGCTCATTTGCTGGGGAGAAGAAAAAAATAAAGACTACCACTTTCTGTTGCTCTTAATTTAATCCCTGAAAGTGAGATGGGAAATTGAAATGGGGAAGTGGAGCAGAATTTTTGTTTTTGATACATCATAATTCTTTATTCTTGGTGGCACCTCAATTATTGAAGACGGTGGCATCAATTTAATAATGTCCGTCGTGGATGTAATTGGAGATTATTCTAATGAATGAGAGACTTTGCCATCTACTCCTCCTCTTCCTCCCAAAGCTTCACATCACTACTACTTTCTCCTTCTCTGTTTCCATCATTTTTCAGCTTCTTCTTTAACATTTTCTCATACATTTCCACTGTTATTTGAACGAGAGATGTTTAATTTAGATATATAAATTTATTTAAAAACATCATTTATTCCGTAGACACTAGACACTGTATATTTAGAAGGCTAAGAATGTATTTCCGTGGAGAATCAATCTCTTTGTTTAATCTGTGGAGTAGAATTCCTTATTCTGCGGGGTCGGTGAATTGAAGGTGGCATCAATTTAAAAATGTCCGTGCATGTGAGAATCCATGTGAAAGAGAGCTGGCAGGAGTAGACATTCAAGCTTCCTTCGTATTCGTAGTAACTAATAATAAGATTTAAAATTGGATGATATTATTATGCCACAAATGTACAGATGAAGAGAAAGAGAGACAGAGAGGGGGAGGGATTTTTAAATCTGAAATGTGACAAAGAGAGCACCTCTGGCAACAGAAGAGGAGGAAATGAATTGAAAAATATATAATGCTCGAAATTCACATAAAGTCCAATAATAAAATTTCCGTCTCAGAGATTTATTAATATTCATTCTGTTACTCTCATATGCATCATTGCCATATATATATACACACACTACATCGTTCACTCCTACATGCACAAGAGTCTTTGCGATCTACTTCTCCCAAAGCTTCAAATCCGCTTCTTCTTTCATACATAGTCTCACAGCATTACTACTTTCTCCTTCTCTATTTCCCTCATTTCCCAGATTTTTCATTAACATTTTCTCAGAAATTTCCTGTGTTATTTGTATTTCCTAATTTCTGTTTTGTTTTGTCTCTTCTTTTCTGAAAAAAAAAAAAATTCAGAACTTAATTATTTTCTTGGCACTTTTCTTTAATTTCTACCATATTTCGTTTGTTCTTGCTGTCTTTTTCACAATTTCACAGCATTCCTTACTTCTTCTCTATTCCTTCATTTCTCAACTTGTTATATTGTTTGTTCAATTTCCTTTCTATTTTGTAATTTCTGTTTTCCTTTCTCTGATTCATATTTTAAAAATTTAAAATATCCTAAATTTGTTTCACTTGCATTTCTTGCTGGCACTTATCATTTGTTGTGATCATTTTTAACTTACTGTGCTGGTTTTTAATATTTCGTTGACAAGGAAAAAATAAAAACTGCTCTTTGAATTTGTCGCTATAGTCACATCTTAAAAAAGAAAAAAAGAAAAAAAGGAGTTATTACCACTGCTTTCGTTTTCTCCGAGTTCGATAATCTTCCTTCTTGTCTCCCTTGTATAGTTGATATTGTGTTTTTGTTTTGTTTTTACAATTAATCGTCTTTCTGCTAAAACCCTTGATTTGTGCGAAGCATCTACCTCTTAAAGTTGTTTTTTTTTTGGGGCCAAACTTCTTAAAGTTGTTCAAAACACCATAGAAAGAGAGGAAAAGGTGGTCTCATCGTTGATCTGTGTTGGAACAACAGGAAAAGCTGATTACTGCTTGTAGATCGGGGTGTGAAGTTTCACATAAGTTAGGTAAGTAATACATAATTATATATAGCCAATGTTTAGTTAATTGAATGTATAGTTTTCTAAGAAAATCAAATTGTCGATTAAAAATCAAATTGTAGTTGTAATTGTAATTGAATTCATGTTTCAATTTTTGCAGCAAAATATTCTCCTCTTTCAGAATATATAGCTAGAGAGCAACCAATTAAGAAGATCTCTTCAGACGTGGGTTACTCCAAGTCCTTCTTCTTTTTGCCGACGGGTTACTGTAAGTCCAACAACATAAATTTATGTCCTAATTATTCAGTAATAAGCTTGTCTATGACCTTACTTCACCTACATGCATGGCGACATGTGTTCTATAATTTCAAATAAGCTAAAGTATATTTTTAGTTCTTTATGTTTACATAATGTATTTTTGGTTTCTTAACTTTATAAAGTATAGTTTTAGTCTTATAATTTTAACACGATTAATGTTACTAATGGAAAACGCTAACATAACAAACTCAAATGATGACTATATAATTAAATGCTATTAATCTTAAATTTAAAAATGTGTAAATTTAAAAATATCTAAAAACCTAACAAATCAATCAATACCAAAACCATAATGCAAGTGCCTAGGGAGCGCAGTGGCATGTACGCCAGCCTTTGGTGGTTCTTATTAGGTTCAATTCCTTTGCAAGCATTAGCTTGCCCATCCAAAAAAAAAATACCAAAACCTTAATTATGTTTCAAAAAAATTGTGTTAATAACATAAATATATTAGTTCAATAATCTAAATATATTATATTAAAAATTAAAACTTAAATTTACTTTGTCACCACACAATCATCATCACTTGAATGTATTATGCCAACATTTTTCCGTTAGCAACATTAATGGTGTTAGAAATATAGGATCAAAAATATACTTTATATAGTTTAGGGACCAAAAGTATACATATGAAAACTTAAATAACTAAAAGTATACTTTAGCCTTTCAAATAAAAGCAAAGAAAAAAAGCAAAGAAAGAAAATAAAGATGAATCCTATTGTGTGAATATATAAGAGCAGTCAAGAAACGTTTATAACCACCTCAAACCATTACCCATCCCTTGAGTCATTAAGAATCCCAAGACTAAATGAATTTTGGGTTTACCATTTATTTGATTTTTTTTTTTTATTTTGGTTATTCAGCAAGCCATTACCATCCCTCGAGGGATTAACCTCTTTATCACTTATCTTACAAGACATAATGTCACTTTGGTTAATTCCTCATACTAAGTCTACTTATAAGATCTTATTCAAAATATAGGTCACTTTAGGATAATAAATGATGTTTTGTCAATTTTACTCCCATTCAATTTCTATTGGAAAGAGAGAAAGATAAGAAATATATGTAAAAGTTATTTGTAAAATAGAGAGGACAAAAATTAATAAAGATAAATGTAGACAATTTTATCAATTTAAAGCATTACTTGGTGTGGGAGAATTGGCACAAGTGACTTATATTTTAACAAAGAGTAGTAACTCAAAAGATCTACTTATATTTTAACAAAGAGTAGTAACACAAAATATCTACTTATATTTTGGGAAATCACCAATTAAAATTTTAAAATTCAAGTGGTATTTTTGTTGCGATTTTCCAAATCGAAATGAGGAACTGCAGTATAATTATTCATTCTGTGGTGGCACCTCAATTATTGAAGACAGTGGCATCAATTTAATAATGTCCGTCGTGGATGTAAGTGGAGATTATTCTAGAGACTTTGCCATCTACTCCTCCTCCTCCAAAGCTTCAGATCTGCTTCTTCTTTCCTAGTTTCACATCACTCCTACTCTCTCCTTCTCTATTTTCTCATTTTTGTAACATCCAAAAAGTAAAGGACAACATCAAAAAGTCTTCGGCTGCATCCCTAGGCTTGCTGCTTCCCTCTCTCCTCGGTCCTCGGTCCTCCCGACGCTGACGCTATGTTAAGAGCTGAGATCCGTACCGGATCTCAGGTAACGGTTAACCTCATATTTACATATACAACATATGCATTACAGACAATCATACAACATAATAGGCATACATTACACATAGTACATATACGCATACCGTAACAACCCATTTTCCAAAAGCAAGATAATTTTTTTCATTAAAACATCATTTTAAATAATCGAGTAGATCATCTGAGCGATTGAGTGATCGATATGTATATATAAAATGCCGTAAGTCTGGCTGATACAACAATGCAGTACAAAACCCGTGTGGTTCAAAGGTAATATACAACAGAAGAAATCTTCAACCGGATCTTCTACGTGACTCGCTTGCTCCTCTTCTCGGCTCTCGGTCCTCTCAACCCCGGCTATAGGCGAGATCCAATTTAGCGCATTGGATATCGGGTAACAGTTAACCTCATGCTTATAAACAATATATGTCCAACAGGTATTGCAAATTTTACAACATCGATCAAGCCGGTACATGATCATTTAATAACAACATAAAAACTGTAATAGTGATCTAAGTACGATACCTTAATCACAGTGTGTCTAAGTACGGTTCCATAGACATGGTGCATCTAAGTTCGGTTCCATAGACACGATGCATCTAAGTACGGTTCCATAGACACGGTGCGTCTAAGTACGGTTCCATAGACATGGTGCGTATAGCACTGAATAGCATGACCGAGGTAAGTGTCTATCATGAGGGCCTCACCGACTTTACTGGCGACTATTTGGCTTACCCACATAGACTAGCCTTGCCTTCGGCATCAAACTATTTACACAACATATCAGCACATATATACATTCAATAATCATCAGCGTTAGTGTTACAAAGATGCGAACGTACCTCGTTGACGAACGCCGGCAATTCAAGCGAAATGGCACGTTTACGAAAAAATGTGAAACGTCCAACAACGGCACGTTCGGACAACAGATTTCAAAGCAGATCGAGTTTCGATGTCCTATAGGAGTAATATCACTTTCATTAGTGATTTTGCATTATAATCGGCATTTTAGGTAAAAATTACACTTCGTTATTTTAACTCTAATCTTCCAAAATTTTGCCAGAACTTCGACCCCACCAAGATTTTTGAAATAATGACTAAAATACCCCTAATATATGATATCTAATCATACTTGGAAGATTAAAGACTACTCTAGCATTTCTACTCTAACAACCGAAAGAACTACGAAAGCTTAAGTACCGAAAAACTTACCCAGAGCTTCGCTGCAAATTTCCCTGACTCCTTCCCCAGAGCTTCTCTCTCTAACTTCTCACTAAAACTGAAATGCTCTCTTGAATTTTGAAGAATGAAGAGCAAAGGGGTGTCTTATTTATAGGCAAAAGTTATGGATTTCAACCGTTGGATCTTCTTTCGTATCGACGGCTCAGAGATGGTAGATGTGGCCTTTTTGAGAATCACTCATTTTCCTTCCTTCTCCTCCACCAAAACGTCCATATGTCATCTTTTCCAAAGATGAAGTCATCCCGATGATGTCATCAACTTGTCTTAGAAGTTTTCTACCGATAAAACCCCGAACGGTACCCGATTCGCGTAATTTCGGAAAAATCTCAAAATTCTGGATTTACAACTTTGAAGACATGTTCTCACTTACTAGAAATGTCCAAGTTAACCTAAATTTTGATTCCATATAGGGCTCCAACAGTCCAGTTGAAGTTTTCTCGAGAAACGTGTCCGGTGTCGAAACGTATTTCTGGAATCATCAACTTCTTCAGAAAAATTCACTGATTCCAAATATGTTCAGATAAATTCAAACTCATTCCTAGATGTTGAGTTAGAATTTATTTTCTTCAAATCCAAAAATATGCCTATATGCATTTTTCCCTATTTCGTCTTATTAGGAAAAAGCACAAACGGCTTCAGAATTAACTTCCGCAAGAGTTTAACGGAAGATAAAATTCCACTGATCAATATTCTACCCTGACTTTGGAAATCCCATTCCTAGATCTCTAGATAGGATCCGTTTCCTAATTTCTAAATTACTATTCATCATTTTTACTTTAATTAATTATATTATTAAAATATTTGCAACTTGCAAAAATTATTTTTTTCATTTCATTTTCATTTTTTTTTCTGCCCAATTTTTTTTTATTTCGTTTTTTCTTATTTTGATTAATTATTTAATTAATTAAATAATTATTTTTACATAATTTTTACAAAATTTTCCCATTGGTCCATTCTTGCATTTAGGCTTAAAAAAAATACCTAAACTCATCTATTTTTCTCAAAAATTTTCAATTAATTAGTAAATATAGTTTTACTAATTTTAAACAAAAACCACTAATTTTAGGGTTTTACATAATTATTCGGCAATAAACTCCTCAATTTTAATAATTATTTCCTCACCTTTTAGGATTTTTCATAATTTTCTTAAGTTATTTATGTCCCTTAGGGCATTTTCGTCATTTAGCACTTTGGCCCTTAGATTCTCTAATTTCCAAGAGATTTTCCTTAGAAAAATATACTATATTATCACAAGTCTTGAGATTATATACTTGCTTACCAAAAATACCCCTTTCATTTATCCTAGGTATTACGCATACAATAAACATCAGAGTTAGTGTTACAGTACGCGAACGTACACCACATACAATAAACATACCACATATATGCATACCATAAACATCAATGTTAGTGTTACTGAGACGCGAACGTGCCTTCGTTGACGTTTTACGGTATTTCGGCACGACGATTGGTCAAAACGTAATCGGGATATCCTATCAACATAACAACGTACTTGTTAAGGATCTATCATTATGACGGACATTTTTAGTCAAAATGACCATTTTACCCCCGACCCCTAATCGGCGGAATTTCGCCAAGATGCCGTTACTTTGACTTTAATTTTCCAAAATTTCAACATAACTCTTACTCCAATATCATTTTCGAAATATAAATCATATTAATTAATGATTTACATCATAACAGACATTTTAGGTAAAAATTACCATTTCGCCCCTTATGCCCCTAATCGGCGGAATTTCGCCAGAGCTTCACTATTTTAACTCTAATCTTCCAAAATTTTGCCGAACTTCGAACCCACCAAGATTTTCGAAATAATGACTAAAATACCCCTAACATATGATATCTAATCATACTTGGAAGATTAAAGACTAATATAGCATTTCTACTCTAACTACCGAAAGAACTACGAAAGCTTAAGTACCGAAAAACTTACCCAGAGCTTCGCTGCAGATTTCCCCCAGAGCTTCTCTCTCTAAAACCTCTCTCTATATTCGAAATCCTCAAGAGGAAATGGTGTGAAAAACTCAAAGGGAAGAGGTCCTATTTATAGGGAAACACGTGACTGCACACAGATGAGGTGGCATGATCTTGGCCATTCAACCCTTTCTCTTTCCCCATATGACATCATCCCCATGATGTCATCCATGTACTTTGATGATGTCACTGACTTCCTCAAGAAGTTTTATACCGATAAAGTCTCCGATCGGTGTCCGAATCGCGTAATCTTGTAAAATCCTTGAAATCTGGAATTACAACTTTGAAGACATTTTCTCACTTATTAGAAATGTCCGGGCTAAATAAATTTTTGATTCCATACAGGGTTCCAACGGTCGGTCACCAAGTTTTACGGAAAAACGTGTCGATTACGTAACGAAATTACGGAAGCTATTGCCTATAGACAAGAATGCACCGATTCCAAATATGTCCAGAAAACTCTCAACTCTTCCCCAGATGTCGCATCATGACATTTAGATCCTTAAGTTTCAACTTGGCTATTCGGTTTTTTCTCAGAATTTCTCTATTTCGTCTTATTAGGAAAAAGCTCTACCGGCTTCAGAATTAACTTCCGGAAAAGTCTAACGGAAGATAAAAATCCACTGATCAATATTTTACCTTGACTTTGGAAATCCTATTCTTGGATCTCTAGATAGGATCCGTTTCCTATTTATTCCATTACTATTCACTATATTTAATTATATAATATAATATTGCAACTTGTAAATATAATATCATGATATTTTCTTCAAAATTCTATCCACAATGACTCATATTTTTGGTCAATATTTCTGGTCTTTTTTCCTTAATTTTCGTTTTTAATTATTATTTAATTAATTAATATTATATAAAATAATTATTTAATAATCATTTTATATATTTTTTTAACAAAATTTCCCTATTGGCCCATACTTGTTTTTGGGCTTAAAATTATCTATTCTTATCAATTTTTCACCATATTTTCCAATTAATTAGCAAATATATTTATGCTAATTTTCAGCCCTTACCCACTAATTCTAGGGTTTTACATAATTATCTCTGAATTTTCCTTCTTTTATGCTTAAGTAATTAGCCAATAATTACCTAATTACTTTCTTATCAATAGTTGATAATTTTCTTAATTAGAATGCCTCACTACCTCATAACTTTGGCCCCGACATCTTTGTTTTCATGTCTTCTGCATTATTTTAGGATTTACGAGGGCAAGGTAAACTCAATACAAGGTGTTTGAGACATCATATTCATCTATTTTCAATAGGTATATTTCCCAATTTTTGATATTTACCCTAAGTGTGATTTTTAGGGTATTACATTTTTCACCTTCTTCTTTAACATTTTCTCATATATTTCTTTTTTATTTAATTAACAACTTTATCTGTGCGATTAACAACTACTTGAGACTTTTTGACATCTAAATTTCTTGGTGGGACTTTTTAAAAATTTTGTTGGTCCTTTGGGTTAAAATTTGACCTCACCTCCCTTGCTCCCCACATGTCAAATGTCTCTCCTGCAACAAAGGACGCTCACAAAATAAAGCTATGCATCTCTGATGAAATCCTCAGTCCCAAAACGTTAATTACACAATGGATCTAGGAAAGAAAAATAATAAAAACAGTCCTAAAAAAATCAAATCATATTGAAGTATTATGATAGTTAAGTTAGGCTGTTTGGATTATCTTATTATAAATGATTTTAGGCTTGATATGTATGATTTTGAACTCTAAATTTAAAATTCAAGCAGCAATATTTGAATAGCTCTGCAATTTCATTGTTAACATGTGTTGCTCCTTTTATGCTCAGATGCAAAGTCTGACATGAAAAGACAAACCATTTTGGCACCTGTCATTTTGGATCACCTTTTTTCAAAGATCTAGTACATATCTCCCAACAGATAGTTAGAGACTAATCCTCTCAAATCACTAAAATGATTTTTGCCTCTCCCAATAAAACTTTTTCCATATACATGGCCTGATTCAAACTCAAAACCAGGGGCAGATTTAGGGGGCTAGGGGGCCTGCCCCTAAAATTACATAATTAGACCAAATTTTTTTAGAAATGATGCTTTAGTCTCTTAAAAATTTTAATATTTTCATTTTAGTCTCTATTTAAAAGTTTATAAAGGGACTAAAATGAAAATATTGAAATATGTATAAGGTCAAAGTATAATTTTCTAAAATTCTGGGTCCAATTCTGTAATTTTCGCTTCTTAATTTCAAATCCTTACTCCACTAAGTTTTATTCTGTAATTTCCCGCCCCTAATATTCATTCCTGGCTCCACCCTTGCTCAAAACATCTTGTTGAAGGAACCTGCTATATATCAATTGTGCTAGCCTTATTATGGGTGATCACGTTATTAATATAAGGAAAATTAAAATAAAAGACTCAGTGAAAATAAATATATTTTCTTCTAAATTCTTCATTCTAATTTTTCTTTTAATATATGTCTTCATTCAATGGGAGGCCTATATACTAGAGAAGGTGGGCAAGTACCCCTGAATTGAAGAATTGAGATTTTTTTATAATTAATATATATTTAAATGATTGCTTACTACCCTTAAATTAAGTGCCCACCTTTAATATATTAAGATTGCACTTCGTAATGAGATGAGAGATGAATGGTTAAATGATTATTTAGTGCCTTATATTAAAAATATATATTTGGTAGCATTGATAATAAAGCAATTATGATGAAATTCCAAAAAATAAGGCCTAGAAGGATGACATTATAATTATTTTTATTAAAATATGTGTACTTGAACTTGTTGAGTGCCACTCTTCTTTGTAATTTATGTGTTGCATTTCTAACAATCTTAGCCTTGCTTTTCTAAATGACAAGTTTGTAAAATAATTGTCTCTCTTATTACATCATCGTATTCACTGATTTCATAACTTTTTTTTGATATATATTTTTTTCTTATTTATATTCTTTTGTCTTAATGCATTTAAAACTTTACTTAAAAAAAAAAAAAAAATTGGAGGCGCTGCCACTGATCCCCTGAAACCCCATAATTGTGCCCCTTCTATAATTTTTGGGTCCGACCCTGTCTTCATTGTCAGTCATTATTGAAGTAAAAATGCAAGACCCAAATTGCACGGAGCCCAAGAAATGTGGGCCCACCTCCATTAGGCCTGAAATGAGTATACGATCCAAACAATCCAACTAGTGATACATTTTGGAATGACATGTCTCGAACCGGCGGCGGCTTGGCTCCAATTCCTTTAATATCCGCTCCTCCTTTTCTTTCGTACGGCGTCGTTTTGATAGTAAAAGTGAGCAGCTGGTCCTTAAAAAAAATCAGGGTAAGCTACTAAAAAAATACTTTAAAATACTAATAGGTAATGAAAAAAATATTTTATGATCTACAAAAATATTTTAGGATCTTCAAAAATATTTGAGGGTACTGATTAGTACTAAAGAGATACTTCATGAAGAAGATATTTCGGGATCTTGAACGACACCGAAAAAATACTTCATGATCTTGAAAATTTATTTTAAGATCTCAAAAAATATTTCAAAGTACTGATTCGTATTAAAGGGATACTTCATGATACTAGCTTATACTGAAAAAGTATTAAAAAGATGAGTAAATACCCTTTTTGGTCCACTGAAAAAAACACGGATGCCCTTTTTGGTCCTGAAAAAATAAGTCACTTTTAGTCCCTAAAATGGAAAAATAAGGTCCTTTTAGTCCTTTTGATCATTTTTTTGTACATTTTAATCCTCATAAATTCCCAAAGGTCATTTTTAGTCCCTAAAAAGGACCAAAATGACATTTCTTTTACTCGGGGACGAAAAAGGGTCAAATGTGTTTTCCAGGGGACCAAAAAGGGTATTTACTCTAAAAAGATACTTTAGGATACTGAACCACACTGGAAAAATACTTCATGATATTGAAAAATTATTTAAATATCTAGAAAAACTATTTTAGAGTCTTGATTGATACTAAAGAGATACTTCATGAAACTGATTGGTACTGAAAAAATATTTTAAAATACTCACCAAGACTAAAAAGATACTTGACTAGTACTAAAAAAATATTTGACGATCTTAAAAAATTATTTTAGGGTCTTAAAAAATATTTTTAGGTCATTGGTTAGTACTAAAAGATTCTTTTGGATACTAATTAGTATTGAAAAATACTTCAAATAATTTTTGAAGATCTTAAAATATTTTTTTGTATATCATGAAGTATTTTTCGAGACTGTTAGTATCATAAAGTATCTTTTTAGTACTGTTAGCATTGTAATTTTTTTTTAAGGACCAGTTGCTCACTTTTGCTACCAAGACGACGCCGTAAGAAAGAAAAGGAGGGGAGCGGATCTTAAAGGAATTGGAGACAAGCTGGTTCCGACATGTCTATGCCTTTACCTTTCTCTTGAACCACAGTTTACTTTTTTTTTTTGGTCAAACAATCCAACTAGTTATACTGTAGATTTGTGGAACCACAGTTTACTGAGTTACTACGAAGCTTCAGATCTTCTTCATCTTCCATAGTTCTTTCATTCTCTGCTTTCTCCTTCTGCTTTCTTTCGTGTTATTAATTTCCTTTTTCTTTTCTCTCTTCTCCACCCAAAGCCCAAAAAAAAAAAAAAAAATTATATGCTGAATTGCTAATTTTACAACTTTCACTGAGCCTTAAATCTTTTTCATAGCTTTACTCTTCACAACGATCACTCTTTGCTCGCTCTTTCTTTGTGATTTCTTCATTCCACAACTTGTTCTTCAACGTCTTTTTGGCGCTTTGCGTTGCTTGTGTCTCCTAACTGCTGTTTTCTTTTGTCTCTCCCGTATCTAAAGATTTAAAAAAAAAAATAATAATAATCCTGAATTCGCTCCATATGCATTTTTGCTGGTTCTTCTATGTTATCGTTTTTAACTTATCTGGTTTTGCAATATTTATTTTAACAAGAAAAAATCCGAAAAAGTTGTTCAAAAAAGCTGTCTTGTAGTTTCTTGTTTAGTTGAGGTTGTTGCTGCTCATATCCAAAAGAAAACAAAAAAAGACTGGTTATTCCCTGTGATTTTATTTACTATGAGTTCAACTGCTTTCTTGTATTTTCTTGTTCAGTTGATGTCGTATTTCCTGTTTGATTTCACAAGTTCACATCTCTCTTCGAAAACCTTCAGATTTCATAGTTGTCTTCCATTTCTTTTGAAGCATTTGTTTCTTAAAAAGTTCAAAACAGAACTAGTCTCTTATTGTTGATGTGTGTTGGAGCATGAAGGAAAGGAAAGCTGATTATTGCTGCGAGATCTGAGGTTTATATAATTTGAAATTGCAAAAGTTTCACATCCACTAAATTTGACAAAATATATTTATATATGCCAAAACTAGTAGGTGTTTAATTGATCTGTATTTTCAAAGCTCAATTTGCGTTTCAACTTTTGCAGCATGTTCATGTGTGTCTGAGGGCGAAGAAGAAGAAACCTGTTCCAACAAGGCAAGTTACTTTAAAAGGTGTGGCCCCCTTAACTAATTTTACATTATGTGTATAGATGGGCTTTTTATTTGATAGAAGATAATATGTATTGAGGTTTCCTTTTGTAATAAAAAAAAAAAAAAAACATTACTCATTTGGTTTCTATAATTGTAGTTCGACTTTGGAATTTTATTTTATAAGTCAGTTCCTATAATTCTTACAATTAAAAATAAGGGCTTCCTTCCCTCATTGAATTCTTTGTTTTTACGAAAAACAATTAATGATTTTTTTACTGAAAAAATTAAGGATTTGGTGAATGCTTGTCTTTTAGTTTGATTCTAAGTTACTCAAACTTTAATTCTATAGAATTTAATACCTATAGTTTTAATTTGTTTAGAACTCAGTTCCTTACTTTCATTTGCTACAACTTCTTGATTCTTATCGTAGCAGCTATTTATGTCATTAGTACTTCAGTTTTAAAAAATAAGTTTGGTTTTTATAATTTTATTTAAAAAATTTAGAGATCAATATTTTAAATGGATTAAACTATAAAAACTAAGTTGCATTAAATTAAAATTAATAAATTGAATTATACCTTAGTCAAAATTATAAAAACAAAAAAATTGACACAAAATAATAATAATTATTTTTAAAAAAACAATCTCTTACCATTTTAGTTCAATTACTAGCATCACTAAAAATATTTCTATAAGAAATTTAAATACTTAATATTGTTAATTGCTAGAAATCCAAATAATCCTTGCCAAGCAAGCATGCTCTTGCACTCCCATGCATTAGGACTTTTATTTTGCCGCTGTTGATGAGATTTTATAGTGTATGGTAGTTGTTTTTTAATTTCCTTCCCCTTAGGTGTGTGTATATATAATCCCAGTACTTTTATTTTGTCGCTGTTGATGAGATTTAGATTGACGGGAGAATTTCCTATAGGATACAATGAAAACCCTTAAGTATGGATTGCACTTACAACACTCAAGCCTACAGAGTGATAATTAAACTTTACCTTTGTGTGCACTCAAAGACAAAGGCAATGAGTTTGATCTTTTTTTGTTGTGTGATTTCGATGTTGTATATGTTTCATATTTCTCAAATCAAATGATGATGCATGGTATTTATAGACCATGAAGTGATGTCTTGAATTAGTGTCTTTTGAAGTAACACCTCTTCAATTAAAAGTCATAACCACATATTAGATTAAAGAATCTTCATGAACCAACATAACTTACATGACCAATAATTTTTTAAAATAACCCTTTCATGAAGGATTACATCTTTATAGTATATAGGTTTCTTTGAAAACCAACATATATAACCTTCCATCAAGCAGTAGTTACCACACCTTTTTATAGGTGTCTTTAAAAACTAAAAGGACATGACCTTAGTATTCTTTAGTGTAATAACTCTGTACACAACCTTTCACATAAATTCCTTAATTTATAAGAACATAACTTTTCAACAAACACATCTTTTCATTTTAAAATATTCCAACAATATGTACGTAGAAGAAACTGGTTTCTTTCTATTTCTCCAAATTTTTCACTTTACCACCATTTTGTATTTATATCATGCAATCATACAATCTATAGGTTGTTCTAATTCTAAATTGATGCCAAGGAACCTAATCTAAATATTTTGTAATTAAACTTGCACAAATGTATATACTACTAACTACCAAGTAGAACAGTAATTTTTCCCCCGAAACTTGATTCTTTTGTCACTTTCATAGTCCACATGCCATTTTTAATCAGTTTCTCCAAACTAAAAACAATCAAATCTTGACCTTTAGTCTGTGAACGTCTTGGCAATGTCTTGTGCTTCATATTTTCCTTCATTTGTTGCTGTGTTCTAGCACTATCAATTGCTCCTTATTTCAATTTCATTTGCAAATTACTTTCTAATTTACTTCACTTGTTTTCTTTTTCTGTTATCTAATTCAATTGACCACTGACTATATGACTTTATAGATCGGTTTCACATATTATACAATGAAAAAGGATTGTTGTCACAATGCAAAAACAAAAAAGATTTATTATTTCTCAGATCTGCTTCTTCTTTCATAGTTTCATATTTCTGCTACTTTACATTTTTGTTTGTTCTTTTTGTCTTCTTTCATAATTTCACAGCATTCCTTACTTCTATGTTTCTTGATTTCTCAACTTGTACTTCAACATATTTTCTGCAATTTCCTTTTTATTTTCTGATTTCTGTTAACCTTTCTCTGTTTCATATTAAAAATACAAAAGATCCTAAATTTGCTCCTCTTGCACTTTTTGTTGGCACTTCTCTTTTGTTGTGATCATTTTTAACCATCTTTATTGCTTTTTGATATTTCTTCAAGAAGAAAAAACCCTAAAAACACTGTACTTTGGCATTACAACGGCCACTAATGTCTGAAATACAAAGGCGGGATCGAACCACAACCTCCCAACTATGGGAGTAGTCATACCACTGGGCTACTAGGCCCATGGTAAAAACACTGTACTTTGATGTCACTGCTCATATCTCTGAAAAAACGATCGAGAGTTATTCCTTATGCTTCCATTTTCACTAAGTTCATCCGCACATACATGCTGTAAATCCAAAAGCATAAATTGTGTCCTAATTGTTCGTAATAAGTTGCCTATGACCTTCACCTAGATATTGATGTATTCAAGTGTTTCAAATAAAATTTAAAATAAAATAAAATAAAGAATAACCTTATTCTTTCAAAGTAACAAAAAAAAAAAAAAGATGTGAAAAAGCAAAATATTAGGATCATATTTTGATATTGTAAAAATCAAATTAATACTTTGCATGACTACAAACGATTTATTATTGTGAATCCTTGTGATTCAACTATCTAATTCCTGCTTTGATTTTCACAGGGTGAAGAAAAGAAAGATAGCAAAAGGGAAAATTAATTTTCATTGCCATTAATTTAGTGGGGAAAAGGTGAGATTTTTGTTTTCAACGTTACCAATATTTCTACATTAACACCTCGAGTTTAATTGAGTTTTGTCTATATATAAACAGACTGCAAATCAAATGGATCCTACTTGTGGTTTGGCTGACATGATACGGGACCTAGTGTTTGGCCAAATTTGGAAGCAGCTTCTTTATCTAGCTCACTATCACAGAAACGTTGAGAAGCTCAACGAACAACTTGATGATCTCAACCGTGAAAGAAGCTCCTTACAACATCGAATAGATGAGGCTAAAAACAATGCAGAACAAATTGAAGAGAATGTTCTTCATTGGTTGGGTGAAGTAGATGATCTATCAAAGAAAGTACAAAAGTTTCATGAAGAAGAGAGTCAAGCAACAACAGAGTGTAGCATAACTTCATGTCCCAACCCGTGGCTATGCTGTGAACTAAGCAAGAAAGCAGAGACAATTGCACAAGAAGCTATGAAAATTTTTGAAAAGAGAAGCTTCGATAGAGTTTCATATCGTGCTCCTCCCGGTCTATACCGGAGTTAACCAACAGAGAAAGCAATAAAGGGATTAATTCAAGTGTGGAAATTAAGAATCATATTATGGAGGCATTGCGGAATCCAAGATTTCATATGATAGGATTGTGTGGGCTTGGTGGTGTTGGCAAGACCACTATAGCTAAAGATATAGAAAAGGAGGAGAAGAATCAAAAGGTATTTGAAAAGGTGATCATGGCAACTGTTTCTAAAGATATGAACGTTGGGAAGATTCAAGACCAGATTATTGAGAAGTCGGGTATGCAACTCCATGAAACAATTGAAGAAGTAAAAGCTTCGTCTATGTGAGAGGTTGAAGCAAGAGGAGAAAATGCTCCGATATTGGATGATCTTTGGGAGGACCTTGACTTGGGCAAAGTTGGAATTCCTTTTTCGGTGTTGAAAATTATAGTGAAAAGAATGAAGGTTGCAAAATCTTACTAACTTCAAGGAATAAAACGTTATCACGATCTCATGAAATGTCAAAAATTGTTGAAGTGGGTGTTTTGTCGAGGATGAAGCATCGAGTTGTTCAAGAAGATTGCGAACTTTCTACCGACTCAAGCATTCTGAGTTGATATCGATAGCCACCGATATTATTCGAAAGTGCGGAGGCCTTCCGCTAGCAATTGCCACAATTGCTAAGGCATTAAGGAATAAAGATATTAATGAGTGGAAAGATGCCCTTGCAAGATTGAATCACCCTTTAAGGAGAAACATTACAGAATCAAAGAGGTGGATACCATTTTGAAATGGAGCTATGATCATCTAACCTCATCGAGCACAAACGCATTTTCTTGCTTGCCGCCATGTTATCTCATGATCCCTCAATTGAAGACTTGCTCATGTACTCTGTGGGGTTAGATATTCTTGATGGAGAAAATATGGAGGATGCTCGTGTTGGACTCTCTGCTACTATAAGGAAGCTAAAAGCATTAAACTTATTTCTTGATAGCATTTCTAGTCATCATGTTACAATGCATGACTTCTTTCGAGATGTTGCATTGTCAATTTCATCCAATGAATTGGATGCATTCGTACGTAGAAGGTTGAAACAATGGCCGACGAAAATATGCTACAAGGTTGTGAGGAATTTGCTTACAAGAGAGTGACATTAGTGACCTTCCAAAAGAGTTGCATTGTACAAGATTGAAATTCTTTATGCTAAATGACTCAAAACGAGATTTGAACATACCTAGCATGTTTTTCAAATCTTCAAAGGAGCTGAAAGTGTTGGCATTTACTAATATGCATTTTCCGTCATTATCATCCCTCGCTTCCTACTTAAACTAAAAGCATTGTGTCTACACTCTTGTTTGTTTGGAAGACATAACTCGAGGTCGAAGCTTGAAGAATCTAAAAGTCCTAAGTCTTGCTTACTCTGAAATTCAACGGCTACCAATTGAATTAGCAGAGTTGACTTCTTTACAAATGTTGAATTTATCTAATTGCTACTATCTCAAGTGATTCCACATAAACTCCTATCAAGCTTAAAGAAATTGGAGGTTTTGCATATGGGAAATAGCTTTCACCAGTGGAAAGTTGAAGGATATACTGAAGATAATGAAAATGCAAGTCTTGATGAGTTCACAGATTTGCCAATCTCTTCTCTAGATATTCATATTCCTAATAAATGTATCCAATAAAACTTTCAAATCACTTTTCAACAGCAACGTATGTCCTGATTATTTTATTCACATGTTATCTTCTCACAAATAAACATCAAACTTAATTAACTGCAAAATATATTTTCATTATAGAATTATATATTACTTATTTGTTATTAGGCTATTATGGAAGTTTGAAGCTTTTTTATTTTTAAATTACTTAAAGTTAGCTAATGAAAGAGAAAAACTTACTTCAAGTTTTAAAATAAATAAGAGTAAAATACTCTAACATTCCTTGCATATTATCTTAGTTACACTAACATCCCTTTTATTTTAATAATATAGACTTAAGTCTAGACTCGTAACACAGTTAAAAGTTTTCTAAAAGTATTTTTAAATTAAATTTTTTATTAAAATAAAATGTGTTTTCTAATTTACCCTTCATGATACTAAACCTATATATATTTTTAAACTTTTTATGAATAAATTATTATTTTTTATTTTCCATAATTTTATTTCTTATTTTTCAAATATTTTTAATTTTTAATTTAGTTAATGTAGATATAAAAACTTGTTTGAAATGTTATTATTAATCCTTTTAATGCATATGTACAAACTGAATTTGTTTATAAATGTTTTAACAAAAATATTAAATTGTAAATTTGAATAATTTACATGTACAATGAGACTTATTCCATTTATAGTATGTTTGGTTTGATGGGAGAGTGAAGACTAATGTTTTGGGCTAATATTAACCCAAAACATTAGTCTCCACTCCGTCCTCATACCAAACACACCCTAACTCTATGATAAATTAAAATATATTTGAAGTCTATTTTTAACCATTTGAAAGAAATGTAAATAAATAAGTTGTAATAAACATAATGAAAAATTATAAATTATAAATGTGATAAGATTAAGAAAATTGATAAATTTTGTTATACATTCAAAATTTTTGAATTTATAGCTATTATAATTTTTTTGGTTTTATAATTGTTTCTAAACATTTAAATAATTACTACATTAAATGGGGGTATTTTGGTCAAAATACTAGCTTAAGTTTTAAACCTAACTGCCAACTCATGGTTGGATGGATTCAAATAGAATTTCAAAAATATAATGGAGGTTTGTGTAATATACATTTTAATTTTAAGAGATGTTTATACATGTTTTCAAACTAGATGGGAGGTTTCTAGAATTTAGGTTAAATAGAGTGAAATGTAATATATTTTACTCAATAAATAAAGATGCCTCAAATTATTCGTTTTAAACATAAAAATTAAAAACAGGTTAACTCGATGTTTTTGGTATTTTAATATATGAATTGTTCCTATCACCAAACTATTTATGAGAATGTCGTAGCCTACGGTTTTGATGATGATTAACCACTGTAATTAAAAAAAAAATTTATCGCTTTTCTTCAATAATATTATTTCCCACATAAGGGCACTAAATTAATCAATATTATTTTAATTATTCTTATGCAGTCTTGTTTTAACTTCTTATAGAACTTCAAACTTAATTACCTGCAAATATCATTTTCACTTCAATTATTTACTTTGCTATGAGGCTATTACGGCATTTTGCATGTATGTTCTTATTTTAACATATCTACGGAGATTACATTCACTTTGAATTGCTTAATTTGGAATTAGGCGGCGAGGCTACTGTAACATTTTACAGTTCTTTCATTTTTAATTACTTCATTTGTTTTTAATGACGTGAAATTTCAAATGTAATTTTTAGCAATCTGTTGAAAAATATTTTGATAGATGAGAGCTTTATTTGGACATTTAAAGAATTTTTCATGAAAAATAAATCTAAATTCAAAAGTAATTTTCATTTTTTCCATTGAAAAGTAACTTTCATTTAATAATACTTTCTTTCAACAGGTATTACTTCCAAAGTTAGAAATATTGGAATTATCCAATTTATTGAACAAGTTGACTCCATTGATTTGGGATGAACAGCTCTCACACAACTCATTCAACAACTTGAAAGTATTGGTTGTGAAAAGTTGTGGCTTTGTGAAACTGGCGCCTTTATGTGCTGAAATCTTTAAAAATTTGGAAGAGGTGGAAGTCATATCATGTGACATGTTGGAGATTGTGTTTGATTTTGAAGAGACGGATTCATCATCAGTGGTTGTGCCATTGAAAAAGCTAAAGCTAATGAATTTGCCGAAATTGAAGAATGTGTGGAGCGATCATTACCAAGGAAATATCTCCTTCCCAAGTCTAAGGAGCGTAGATGTTTATAAATGTGAAAGCCTCACAAGTATATTTCCTGCGTCTATAGCCAAAGGCATGCTTTGTGATCTTAAAGAGATTCAAATTACTGAATGTGGTGTAGATGCGATTGTTGCAAAGGATCAAGTTTCAGAATCTGTTGTTGTTACATTTGGGTTTCCTAGGTTAACATCCCTTATGCTTTCTAGCCTTCCAAATTTGAGGAACTTCTATCCAGGAAAACACACATTAGAGTTGCCGCAACTTAACCAATTGTCTATTTATTGTTGTGATGAATTAGAGATATTTGAAAAAGAAGTCTCATATTCATCGAAACATATGAGGAAGAGAACATACTAGACTCAAAATATCCTCTCCTGTCCCACGACAAGGTACATTTCTAAACTAGCTATTCATAGCTTATTTAAGAAAAAATAACTTTGAGCATTAAAAAAATAATGAAACATGCATCAAATTAAATATTTTGTTTTACAACCTAATAGAGTAATAGCGTTTGAATTTGATATTGTTAAGTATTTCAATATGTAAATAATTCCTCTCGAATATTTAATAGATTGCTATTTTGGGTTGGATGATTAACTTAATTAAAAAACTAAGAAAAGAATAATTCATAATAATTATTTTAATCAATAGAGATTAAAAAATAATTAAATAATTTTTCTATTCTTTCTTATGAAAAGAGGGACACCAATCCTTAGCTTTCCGTCTTCACACATGACGAGTGTCGATGAATGAAGGGAAATGATAGGTTTTTTTAATAAGATTAAATTTATATTTTTCTTTATTAATGAAAGGAATGAATTTCGTATATTATAACGGAAGATTGAAACACCGGACTAGAAATTCATATTCACTTTAATTTACAATAATTAATATTGTATTTGATATTAATGAGATACGGAAATCACAATTCTGAAAGTATCAAATTTTAATTTGAAGATAGCCCCATGAGGAGAAAGCATATGCCTTGTGATGTATTAATTATTTATTACATTATATATATATATATATTACTCATTGTTTATGCATTGTGCAGGTTATTGGTAATTTGGAGAGGTTGACATTCCGGGGTAAGGAAGTTGAGAAGAATGTAAGGGGTCAGTTTCTAATGGACCACTTCCCCAAATTAAAGCTGCTTCATCTATCTCTTGAGAATGAACATCCCTTTCCATACCGACCATTTTGGGAGGGGTCTCCAAATTTAGGGAGCTAAAGTTGAGTGGGAACTTTATGAAGGCTCTTGGAGGTGATAATGTTGCGGCATTTGCCTCTCGCTTTCCAAAATTGACTCTCGAGAATATTTTCACTATGGGAAGCTTGTCACCATCCTTATTTTCTTCACCAAATCTTACACATCTTAAGTTGGATCGTCGCTGTCTTGAGTGGACCGCTTTGATGACATCATCAATTGCCCGAAGCTTGGTTCATATCACACATCTCTCAATTATTAATTCCTATCAAATTGAGGAAATTATAACGAAGGGAAGGAGAAAATGATGAGGACAAAGAAATCATTTTCGAAAGTTGGAGTTCTTGGAATTTGCTCATTTATCAAGATTAACGAGATTTTGCCGCCACAATTATACTTTCGTGTTTCCATTGTTGGATAAACTTGTCATAACAGGATGTCCGAACTTCAAAAGCTTCTCTCCGGACTCATTGATACACCATCTCTTAAAGGGGTTCAACTATCACAATATTGGGGAGAACCAAAACATTGTATCGATCAACAGTGTGTCTAGCATGCTCAATTCTTGTTATTACCAGCTATTAAGAAAATACTCATTAACAAAAGTTTTATTGTTATGATATTTAATATACCTTGGGGCCCTTTTTGACATGTGACTTTTTTGGGTCTTTTTGACATTGTTTTGCTAATATGGGCCTTGAGATGGATTTTCCCTAAAAGAAACCTGCATCTTCCTTAACATCCCGTTTTCAAAAGCAAAAGATAATTTTTATTTTATCGTAGTAGAGCAACAGAGCAACAGAGTAATCGATATTTGTATTCCAATTAGTTTCTTGCAACAATACCTTGAAGTGTTCTTATTGGATAGTTGTTTTTTTGACTTTTCAACTACTTCTCCAACAAGTTTTTAACTTTAATCTTCACTCATTCCTTCATAAGTTTCTTTGCCCCCTTCCCTTTTTCCTTTATTCTTTTTGTTTTCTACTTTATTCATATTATCCTCTAATACCTCTTATAGCTAATTATCCCATTGGTTCTTGCATTTTACCAAAGATTACTTTATAGTTAATTTGACTTTAGCGTTCTCATATATAATCCATCTTATTTTTTTAATCATCTCCAATTGATTAACAATTATTCTCTTAGCTAATCTTGACCCTCAATTGGTCATTAATCTCAATTTAGGGTTTTAAATAATTAACTTTGAATATCTCCTTTATTCATGTCTAAACAATTAGCCAATAATTATTTATTTAATCACTTACTAATTTTTGACAATTTTCTTAATTAGTATTAAACATTATCTCACAACTATTTTACCGACATTGGTATTTTATGTCCCATGTAAAATATTAAAAATCATGGGGCTACTTATGATCCCCAAAATAATATTTAATTTCGCCTCATTATTTTCCAGGGAAAATAATCCTAAAAATTTCCTAAATTAGAGACAACATACTTTCCTATTTTTAATAAATATTTTGTTGCCTCTTGGGATTTATCATAATATTTTCAGGGCATTTTATGACCCATAATCTCACTTAGGATTTTTAGCTCTTTATTCACTCCAATTTCAATAGAAATTTCCCTAGAAAATAAGATAATTATATTTCAAGGTTTTGAGACCTCATATTCACCTATTTCCAATAGGTATTTATTTACCAATTTATGATATTTATCATAAGTCAGATTTTAGGGTATTACACATTTGGCAACATTGCTATTACATAAAATACAATGTTAATAGCCTCTTCTCTAATTTTGTAGGATAAAAGTAACAAAACATAAAAAAGATGTTCTGGCATTTTGTTTTCCAAAATTTAACTTTTTTTTTTTTTATTTTGGAACACATACTAAAAGCGGAAAATGATAAGAAAATACCATTTGAACTTCAAAATTTCAAATCAATCTTATGCATACAAGAGTATAGGTATTGACTACAAGAGTATCGCAATTAAAAACTCATTTTAGTAGGAAATCATTGATATGAGATTTTAAAGTTCAAGTGATATTTTTTGTCTTTTTGGTTTTTCCCTAGTAAAAACACATGTTCAAATAAGTTTTCCCCCAAAATAAAAGACTGAAAAATTGTTACACTACTATATCTAACAACATGGGTTATAATATAAACATAATCTTAATAGTCCTTTTCTTTTACTTTCTTGATTAATGTAGGTGTTGGTGATGATGCTGATACTTGATGAAGAATGTGGATAGATGTTTGTGCAATGATGCTTCTGTTGAACATCAACTTATATGCTTTATTACTTATATATATATATACACACACACACACACATGATTATTTGATAAATGAGACTGTTTTCATAACGAACACTATTCCTACCATTAAATTTAGGGATCAAAACTCTACCCTTAATGCGTGGTTTGTTTTATTGTATACCATGACTTTGATGTATGGAAGACTCTTAAATTGGTGTGTTGTGATTCTAATGAAGTTCTTTATTATGCTTGTTTTGCTCTATGATTCACAAGATGAATTCTTAGTAATTAACATGCTCTTTTCTGAATGGAACAGAAGAGAAGAATAGAGTAAGTAACTTATGCTTAAATAACACACACAGAGAAAGGTCATAGATGGATAAGTTAGGTCCTTAATTGTGGGTCCAGATGACAAAATGATATTTAGGAACTCATGAATTAAGTTTATGTCATTGAATTTAAAAGACTTAAATTTTTATAATATCTCTTGAAGATCAAAACTATACAAGAATTAATCGTTTAACTTTGATATACACGCGCAGCAATAACTAGAGATTCTTACTAATCAACATTCAACACACACAAATCCAATTCATTCAATAATTTTAAATATTTTGAGAACCATTATTGATGTGTTGCTCTTTTCACTTGTGAGACTTTTACTTAGAAGGTACATGCACACACACGCGTGTCCTGTATTATGGAGTCACGCTCATCAAAATGGGTTCAACTGATACCTTTTTGAAATTCTGGTTATTTTGTCATTCCTTTTTGTTTGAAACATTGTTGTTGAAGAAAAAAATTGATTTGTTTAGCTTAGGAATATGGATAAATTGAGTTAGGTTTGGAATTATTTGGTTATTATATACTATAAGATGCAGAACCTCAATTATTTATATTCAGTAATTGTGATTTTGGTGGGGAGAGATGTGGATTTTACTTTTGTAAGGCTCATAGATTTTAAGTTCATGTCTCATAATCTTTCTTTATTCTCACTTCAAATGAATTACTACTTAAAAGAATCTTTATATTTTGGCGCAAAAGGAGAGAGAAATCTTAATTTTGGGTCTTTATTTTTGTTAGTTCTCGTTTATAAGTTTTAATGAAAACAAACACTTGCAATGAAATATAGATTTGATGATTCAAGTCACTCGAGTGTTACTCTTCAACACTCGAGTGCTAGTTTCAAAAATCCAAGAAAAATATCTGGCACTCAATTCGTGATGAAGAAACTAAGGAACACTCGAGTGTTTAGGTCAAATACTCGAGTGTTGCTTCAACATAAACAATGACAAGGCTTCACATTCTTAGTCTTTCGGAAACAACACCGATAAAACTCAAGTGTGTGCTTCAACACTCGAATATCAAGGTGATATCTTTCAACTTAGTGCATGATATTTGTTGATGAACTAAATGGTTTGTGGCACACTTGAAGTGTCATTCTAGAGACTTGAGTGCGACTTCTTAACACTCGAGTGTCCGGTAGATCATTTCTTAACTCTATATTTTGAACCAGCCTTTACCACTCATAAACCTTAACACTTGAGTGTGGAATTCCAATACTCAAGTGTCTGGAAGAAAACACATATTTTCAACTGAGCTTCGTTTTTTAAATGAAGTCTTCCTCCGATGCAAGTTCATCAACACTTGAGTGTTGGGAACCACACTCGAGTGTCACCCGTATCAAAACTTAATCATCATCTTCGTAAATTCAAATTCATTGATCATTATCCTGTTACTTCGATTATCATCTCGTTATTATTCTCTATACCTTTAATCATGTTTATTAGTGAGTTTCAAATGATTAAACAAAGGATTACGTGAAAATCTTCATAAAGCAAGATTTATGTCGAAGCATTTATTGCGTAGCAAAACAAAGAATGAACACGTAAACTAAGTCGAGTAGAATAAATGACCAACTATTCGTACACTCATTCCGTGAAAGGAAAAGCATCTCATGCTTAGTCAAAGTAGAGACCAAAGGCATGTCGAATGAAGATATTCAACGGCCATGCGAAAGTGATGTATTTGCAATTCTACAATTGACTAAGACTTGTGTCTAATAGAAACCTTCTTAGTCTAATGGAAGGTTTGAAGTTTCAATTTGGATAATTTGAAGCTTCATCCACGGTCATTAATGGCGTCCAACTATAAATACGATGAACATTCAATTCGGGGCCAACAACCAACTACGATATCATTTATTGCTCAAGTCATTATTCATTAATACTTTATGATATCTTTGATATACAAATCTTTAGTGATCATATATCTACTCTGAGAGAGAGTTATGTTCAATTGTTAAATTGATTGTTGTAAAATCTCGAGGTAGTGGGACCTTGAGTGTAGTTGTTCGATTATAAGTTGTAAGGGAGAGTGAATCGGTGAGATTACTCGTGCTCATTGTAATCAAGTTTGAAAGATAGTGGAAATCTCATAAGAG
This sequence comes from Acacia pycnantha, assembly GCA_025563575.1. Lineage (NCBI taxonomy): Eukaryota > Viridiplantae > Streptophyta > Magnoliopsida > Fabales > Fabaceae > Acacia > Acacia pycnantha. The sequence continues at coordinate 167,255 of JAMWYP010000297.1, read as the reverse complement.
TTCTAGGGATTGGATATAGGCCACGTTGTTAAGATTGAACCAAGATAAATCTGTGTACACATTTTGGTGATATTTCTCTAACCTTTCCTTGCTGATTTAATTATTGGTTAAGATTGTTTTATGTAATACCCTAAAAATCCTAATTATCATAAATGGCATATTTTGATAAATAACACATTATTAAAATAAGGGTGAATATGTGTCTAACAATTTTGTGGTTTGTTAAATATAATTTTAGGCAATTTTTCCTTGGAATTAAATAAACCAAATGATAAATTTAAAGACCACATTTAAGGATGTAACATCCCATTTTCTAAAGCGGATTTTTTTTTTTTTTCCAATCAGAGTAGAGCAATGGAGCGAAAGAGTGACTGATCATAACAAAACATGAACCATAGTGTAATATAGTATTGACATTACAAAGATCCTACTGTCCAAAAGGTAAGTACGTAAAGAGATAATATAACTCCGCCGGTAGCCTACTCCCTGCCGCTTGTCCTTAGCACCGATCCGTGGTCCTCCTGATCTCGAAGCTACAGCTGAGATCCAATTTACCGCATTGGATCTCAGGTAACGGTTAACCTTATGCTCAAATAAAACAGTATACAGACAACAGATATTCATGACATAACAGCAGCATCTCATCAGATAAGTGTGACACAGACAGAACATAAGCATGGAGCAATATGTAAGGTCCTACACAACAACATTGTGACACGTATGTGACATAAGCATAAAGCAGTATGTAAATTCCTACACAAATATAGCCTCGCACATTACCCCGTGCCACGATCACGTGTCCTCGCCGCTAGGAAAACTTAAAACGGTATTATCATGTCTATAACCCGTACAGGATGTATGTATAACGACGATCCTAGACAGAGCCCCAAGATATGAACGTATCTATGACATATATGTATATGAGCCGCACAAGATTAGTGTTACAGTACGCGTCCGTACCTTCGTTGACGTACGTAGATGTTTCTGGCGGAAACTGTACTTTCTGACGGAAAACAGCGGTTTGTCTGACAGCGGCACGTTGGACAGCGTAATAGCAGCAGATCAAGGTTTTTGATGTCCTATAAGAGTAATATCACTTTCATTAGTGATTTGACATCATAACTGGCATTTTAGGTAAAAATTACCATTTTGCCCCTATACCCCTAATCGGCGGAATTTCGCCAAGATTTCGTTACTTTGGCTCCGATTTTCCAAAATTTTGCCGAACTTTGACCCAATTATAATTTTTGAAATTCTAGACTAATATAGCCTTATCATATGATATCCAATCATGCTTGAAAAATTAAAGGCTATACTAGCAGTACTACTCTAACTATTGAAAGAACTACGAAAGCTTAAAGCTCGGTACCGAAAAACTTACCCAGAGCTTCGCTACAATTTTCCCCAGAGCTTCTCTCTCTAAACCTCTCTCTAGATTTCGGCCTTGGCTCTCAAAATGGTGTGAAAATGAAGAGAAGGGGGGTATTTATAGGTTAGAGGGTAGGATTTCGGCCAAGCTGGCCCAGGAAAACTTTGGAAACAAGTTTTCTTCTTCTCCCTTCCTTGGCTGACATGAGGGGGCTGATGTGGCAGCCCATGAGTGGTCCAAAGTGATGACTCATGCTCCCTTTATGCCCGGTCTGCTAGGTTTTTCCCGATCGGGCGCCCGATTCGCGTAATTTCGGGAAAATCTCAAAATTCGGATTATACGGTTAAGACAATTCATTTCTTATTAGAAATGTCTAGTCCAACTATTTTTAACTCGTCTAGGCCTTCTCCTACTGAAGGAAGTTTTACTAAAAACGGCTCGGCTTCAAACGAAATTTCAAGCTACCGCCTGTGGACAAGAATGTGCTGAGTCCAAATATGTCCAGAAAAATTCTCAATTCTTCCCCAGATGTCACAACGTGACTTTTGAATTCCTAACTTTCAACTTGGCTATCCGCTTTTTTTTTAATTTCCCTGTTTCGTCTTATTAGGAAAAGCTCATCGACTTCTAATTGACTTCCGGAAGAGTCTAACAGAAGGTAAAGATCCACTGATCAATATTTTACATTGACTTTGAAATTCCTATTCCTAGTTCTCTAGATAGGATCGTTCCTTATTTATTTAATTATTATTCATCATAATTAATTATATATTAAAATAATCAAACTTACAAACTAAGTTTCTATTTTCATTTTTATCCTATTTTCATTTTTTTTTCTTTTCTTGGGCATAAATTCCTATGGCCCTTTTTTTTAATTAATATTTATTTTTATTTAATTATTTCAATTTTTCCAAAAATTCCACAAAATTATCTAATTGGCTCAATCTTGTATTTAGGCTTAAAAATACCTAAACTCATTCATTTTTCTCCAAAATTTTCAATTAATTAGAAAATATATTTTTACTAATTTTAAGCTAAAACCCACTAACTTTGTGGTTCTACATAATTATTCATGAATTTCTTTGCTTATGCTTATGAAATTAGCCAATAAATACTTAATTACCTTCTTATCAATAGTTGGTAATTTTCTTAATTAGAAAAACTTATTACCTCATAACTTTTACACCGACATTTCTGTTTCCATGTCCTCTCGCATTATTTTAGGATTTTACAAAGGTATTTTAGTCATTTCAATACTTTTTGAGCATTCTTATTCAATTTCTCCAAGTTCATAATTTATTAAATTACCATAATTAGAGATAATATACTCTCATATTCAATTGGTCATTTTATCGCCTTTTAGGATTTTTTTCATAATTTTTCTAAGTTATTTATGTCCTTAGTGGGCATTTTCAGCATTTTGGCACTTTGGCCCTTAACTTCTCTAATTTCCTACGTAATTCAACTTAGAAAAATAGACTATATTTACACAAGTCTTAAGGTCAAAACTTCACTTATCGAAATATCCAATTTATTTATAATATTCCGTATAATAAATATCCTAGTATTACATTTCTTCCCCTTAAACAAAATTTTGCCCTCGAAATTTAGTCTATCGTAACTAAACTTCGGACCATAAACTCGGTGTCCTCGTATTCGATGACATGATCACGGTCTGGTTGGTATTTCTTCAATTGCGACACGTGGAAAACGTCGTGGAGATTACTCAGATTCGGGGGCAAGGCTATCTGATAAGCGACTTCTCCTCGCTTGGCCAGAATTTCAAAGGGTCCCACGACTGTGGACTCGCCTTCCTCTTAAGCGTTCTGCCGACACCACCACTGGAGATAACTTTAGAAATACATGGTCGCCGACATAGAACGCCGAGGTCTCCTCCTTTTGTCGCCGTAGCTCTTCTCGTCTACTATGTGCCGCAAGCAGGCTTTTCTTGATCAATGCGATCTGCTCCGAGGTCTCGCTCAAGCATATCCGCCCAAGTAATCGCTTCTGGACGAATCATTCCGCATAATGGTGATTGACACTTCCGCCTGTACAATGCCTCGAACGGGCCATTTCTATACTAGCATGATAACTGTTATATGCAAACTCAAATTTAGCTAAAGATGTCGATCCCAACTTCCTTTGAAATCTAGGGCACATGCTCGCAACATATCCTCCAAATAGTCAGTATGGTTCTTTCGTATTGACCGCTGGTTTGAGGGTGATAAGCCGAATCGAACCTCGGCCTTAGTCCCCATACCTTCATGTAACGCTTGCGTAAACGGATTTGAATCGCGTATCCCGATAAGAGACAATACTCTTAGGGACACCATGTAATCTCACTATCTCTTTGATATAAATCTCCACCAATCGCTCCTGAGAATAGTGGATACCGATGGGAATGAAGCGTGTCGACTTGGTTAATCACAACAACTACCCAAATTGTATCATGATTCTGATTTTGGGCAGACCTACCACAAAATCCATGGTTATGTTCTCCCATTTCCATTCCTGGCACTCTAGTCCTTGAAGAAGACCAGGGGTCGACTTGTTCAATCTTCACTTTTTGACAAAGTCAAGCATTTGGCCACGTACTGCTACGTCTTTCTTCATTCCGGCCACCAAAGTTCAGATTTCATACTGTACATCTTGACCATGCCCGGATGCAGAGTGTACTTACTCTTGTAAGCCTCATCCATTATCTTCCGCCTTAATTCATCAATCGGCGGTACATAGATTCGATTCTTGTACTCCACCAAACCAGGAAGGATAGGTCATGGTCTTGGGTCTCACTCGAGAGATTTTCTCACGTATCTCTTTTGCCCAATCATCTTGCTTCGAGCTTTCAACTTCATCTCTCAGATCATACTCCCCTTGACTTACAAGAAGAGTTGCAAGATAGGCATCAGCTGGTGCATGAAGACCCATGCAGATTTGATTGGATAGATTCAGATCTCTAAAATCTTCCAGCCAACGACGCCTCATGTTGAGTTCTCTTTGATCGAATGTATACTTCAGGCTTTTGTGGTCGCAAGACAATTCTACGGTTACACCGCATGGATAATGCCTCCATATCTTCAAAGCAAACACGATAGCCGCCACTCTAGATCGTGTGTAGGATAGTTCAACTCGTGAGGCTTCGCCTGACGCCAGAGGCATATGCCACCACTCTGCCTTGTTGCATTAGGACACATCCCAACCCTTGCCCACCGGCATCACCGTAAACAACATACTTCTCGTCGGATCTGGGGATGATTAGCACCGGTGCCGTAGTCAACCTCTCCCGGGTTTAAAGCTCTCCCCAGCCGTCTCCCCATATAAAGGGTTGATTCTTCCTCGTAAGCTTTGTCAATGGTAGGGCAAGACGCGAGAAATCACGTATGAATCTGCGTAGTATCCCGCGCACCAAGAAAAATACGGATCTCCATCACAGCCTCTCGGCCGCTTCCTGGTCCGAACCGCATCCACCTTGCCTGGATCTACAACAACTCCGCCACTAGATATAACATGGCCCAAATTTCACTTCCTATACCAAAATTCGCATTTTCTCAGTTTAGCATAGAGTTGCTTCTCCCTGAGTATGCCTAACACCTTTCGCAGATGTTCTTCATGCTCTTCTTTGCTCTTAGAATAAATAAGGATGTCATCGATAAACACCACCACAAACTGGTCTAGGTGTTGTCGGAAGATACGGTTCATGTAATCCATGAATACCGCAGTGCATTTGTCAATCCGAAGGCATCACAAGGAATTCATAATGCCCATATTTGGTCCCGAAAGCTATCTTGGGAATATCACCATCTTTAACTCGTGAATCGATGGTATCCCGATCGAAGATCAATTTTGGAAAAGACAGAGAACCGGATAGTTGATCCAAAAGATCATCAATCCGTGGAAGTGGGTATTTGTTTTTGACCGTTACTTTGTTCGAGCCACGGTAGTCTATGCATGCGAGCCCAAGCTTCCATCTTTCTTCTTCACAACAAGACTGGGCTCCCTGTGTGATACACTCGGTTGGATGAACCCCTTCTTTAGAAGTTCTTCCATTGCTTCTTCAACTCCCCGCATCTCGTTAGGAGCCATACGATACGGCGCTTTGATATTGACCACCGTACTGCATCAAATCAATATTGAACTCCACTTCTCGGATAAGAGGTAACTCATTGAGATCCTCCTGAATACATCGAAAAATCATTCACCACAGGATATCCGGGTGAAAGATCAGCTCTGCTTTGATCGAAAAGAATACCATGTAGGCATGGCATCCTTGCTTCACGCATCGATCGCCACGTAGGGAGAGAAAGTTCAGGCTCACTTCAACCTTTTCTCCAGCAAATGATATCTCCTTCTTGCCATAGTCGATCATCGCGCCGTTGGCCGTCAGTCAATTTAGACCGAGTATGACGTCGATGCCGTGAAGAGGTAGACGGATAAGATCCACTTTAGAAACTCGTCCATCCACGTTAGCGGTACAATTCATACATGCGTCGAAACTAAAGACTTTACACCCAACGATGTAGATACTACAAGATCAAAGGGTAATCTGTAGGCATGCAATCCTAAACGATTTTCACAATCATATGAAATAAACGAATGACTAGCACTGAGTCATATAATGCTTGTAATAGATTCCTATTGAGATAGATGGTACCTTGGACCATCTCTAGAGATTTTCTGCCTCTGTGTTTGTCAACGCAAAGATTCGGCCGCCTGCGAGGTCTCACCTCTGCATCCTTCTCGAGGGCAATCCCGGCTATTGTGTCCCGGCCACGGCACTGAGCAGACTTGTTTCCCATCACGGTTGGCTCTGGATGGTACTTCTTGCATTTTGGACACGTTTGGGATCCCTACTGCCCCGAGACTATACCGTTGGTAGGGTCTCTTGTTCCCGCCTCGGTTGTCGCTCAGGCGCTTTCCTCTTCTCAAGGAGGAACCTCCGCGAGTTAGACCCACCGCGGTTTGCATTGTTACCATCCCGTCTCTGGATTTGTCCGGTTCCTTCCAAGTTGCGCTCCGTCGCCCCGCAGGATCCTACGCCTTGGGCCATCTCGGGAATTGGTGAGATACTAGCCTTGCCTCTTATGTCGTACTTCACTCTGGCCACAAGTCGGTTTGCCTTCCGCTTTCATCCACATGATTTTTCAAAATATGATGAATAGCGAGACAAGTTGGTGAAACGAGCGAAGTAGTCGTCGAATGACTCTTCATTTCCTTTGGATCTCGAGAAATTCCTCTTCCTTGATCACCAGGTCGAGGGAGGAAAATATTGTTCGTTGAATTGTTCCAGAACATCTCCCAAGTAACAGGGCTTGGGGGGTTGTGGAAACGCTTTTCCACCATCTATGGGCATCGCCTTCAAGCTTGTATATTGCCAGCTGTGCCTTCCGATTTCCCAGGCACTCTATGACTTCAAAGATCTTCTCTAGACTCGAAGCCAATCCTCGCCTAACTCATTTCTTTCCTCGGAAATCGAGTGGCTTTAACTTCTGCGAAGCTTGGTTGACCCATTTTTCCGTGGTCTTTTCCAATCGTTGACGTGGAGGTGATTGGGACCTATCGGATTCCTCAGCGTTTTCCTCATGGTTTTCCTCGTTTTGATTGTCATCGTCCTCCTCGTTTTCTTCATTGTTGCGCTCTTCCTCTTGTCTTTGTCTTTCTTGTCTTTCTGCCATTAATGCATCGATAAGAGCTCTCTGCTCTTGCAAAGTTCGTTGCATCTCCTGTATATCGTTTTGTTGGTTCAGGAGTTGATTTTGTGCAGGTTGGTCCTCTTGGTTTCGTCCGTCCTGAGGTGCATCTGCTTCACCCTCGGCCTCGTCCTCGGCCTCGTCCTCGGCCTCGGCCTCGACCTCGGCCTCGGCCTCTCGGTGCACCGGCACCTCTTAGTATCTCCATTTTTATCTCTTTCCTTTAATTAAATAACGGATATATGTGTCAGAAAAATAACAAAACATGTGGCATCAAAACCTATATATGTTCCTATTAGATGTAATGTACATACTAACGTATATTACATCATCACCGGTTCATGACAAGTGGTTAAATCGTATATCCCCACGTTGTCGTCATCGATAAATGATCGAGGAGCCAACAAGTTCTCCGACTCTAAAGGCATACTAGCCATTGACTGGGGTAGCACACCGGGGTCAGATCATATTTCGGTTTGGGGTTATCAGAAATATCAGGATTTCGTCTTCGTCCTGCCATCTCTGGCATTACGGTTCTACGAGCGTTACGTCTCATTATTACGGGATAGAGGGTACACGAATTTTATTTTCTGTCCATCACTACACAAGACACAATGGTCGTATCGTACTCATTTTCAAAAGTGCTCAAAGTCAAAAGGCTTAAGAACTAACTCCGTTATCCAAGACAAATGGCCAGTAAGTGTCTACCATGGGGGCCTCACCGACTTATACGGCGATTGGCACATTCCACGTAGACTAGCCTTGCCTTCGGCACCAAAATGTCCGTGGTAACATAGTTAAATACTTGCCAGAAAGATTTGCTCTGATACCAAAAATGTAACATCCCATTTTCTAAAGCGGAATTTTTTTTTTCAATCAGAGTAGAGCAGTGGAGCTCCTACACAAATATAGCTCACACATTACCCCGTGCCACGATCACGTGTCCTCGCCGCTAGGAAAACTTAAAACAAGATTATCATGTCTATAACCCGTACAAGGCCGTATGTATAACGACGACCCTAGACGAGCCCTGATATATGAACGTATCTATGACATATATGTATATGAGCCGCACAAGATTAGTGTTACGATGCGCGTCCGTACTTCTTCGTTGACGTACGTAGATGTTTCGCGTGAAACAGCTTTTTCGACGGAAAACGGTTTGTCCGACTAAATGGCACGTTGGACAGTAACGGCAGAGATCAAGGTTTCGATGTCCTATAAGAGTAATATCACTTTTATTAGTGATTTGACATCATAACTCGGCATTTTAGGTAAAAATCACCATTTTGCCCCTATACCCCTAATTATGGAATTTCGCCGATTGTTACTTTGGCTCCGATTTTCCAAAATTTTGCCGAACTTCTACCCAATGTTAATTTTCGAAATTCTAGACTAATATAGCCCTATCATATGATATCCAATCATGCTTGAAAATTAAAGGCTATACTAGCATTACTACTCTAACTATTGAAAGAACTACGAAAGCTTAAAGCTCGTGCGAAAACTTACCCAGAGCTTCGCTACAATTTTCCCCAGAGCTTCTCTCTCTAAACCTCTCTAGATTTCGGCCTTGGCTCTCAAAATGGTGTGAAAATGAAGAGAAGGGGGTATTTATAGATTAGAGGGTAGGATTTCGGCCCTCGGATCAACTTATGAGAATCGATCCGAGTCAGTCAGGGAAAACTTTGGAAATAAGTTTTCTTCTTCTTCTACCTTCCTTGGCTGACATGAGGGGGCTGATGTGGCAGCCCATGAGTGGTCCAAAGTGATGACTCATGCTCCCTTTATGCCCGGTCTGCTAGGTTTTTCCGATCGGTACTGGATTCGCGTAATTTCGGAAAATCTCAAAATTCTGATTATACAGTTAGAAGACAATTCCTTTCTTATTAGAAATGTCTAGTCCAACTATTTTTTTAACTCGTCTAGGCCTTCTCCGGCCCGACTGGAGTTTTACGAAAAACGTGTTGCCGAAACGAAATTCCGGAAGCTACCGCCTGTGGACAAGAACGCACTGATTCCAAATATGTCCAGAAAAACTCTCAATTCTTCCCCAGATGTCACAACGTGACTTTTGAATTCCTAACTTTCAACTTGGCTATCGGCTTTTCTCGTAATTTTCTCTATTTCGTCTTATTAGGAAAAAACTCTATCGACCTCGGAATTAACTTCCGGAAGAGTCTAACAGAAGATAAAGATCCACTGATCAATATTTTACCTTCACTTTGAAATTCCTATTCCTAGTTCTCTAGATAGGATTCGTTCCTTATTTAATTACTATTCATCATAATTAATTATATATTAAAATAATCAAACTTACAAACTAAGTTTCTATTTTCATTTTTATCCTATTTTCAATTTTTTTTCTTTTCTTGGGAATAAATTCGGCTGGCCCATTTTTTTTAATTAATATTTATTTTTTATTTAATTATTTATTTAATTATTTATTTATTTCAATTTTTCCAAAAATTCCACAAAATTACCTAATTGGTCCATTCTTGTATTTAGGCTTAAAAATACCTAAACTCGTCCATTTTTCTCCAAAATTTTCCAATTAATTAGTAAATATATTTTTACTAATTTTAAGCCAAAAACCACTAATGTTAGGGTTTTACATAATTATTCATGAATTTCCTTTGCTTATGCTTAAGAAATTAGCCAATAAATACTTAATTACCTTCTTATCAATAGTTGATAATTTTATTAATTAGAACAACTCATTACCTCATAACTTTTACACTGACATTTCTGTTTCCATGTCCTCTGCATTATTTTAGGATTTTACAAAGGTATTTTAGTCATTTCAATACTTTTTGAGCATTCTTATTCAATTTCTCCAAGTTCATAATTTATTAAATTACCATAATTAGAGATAATATACTCTCATAATTCAATTGGTCATTTTACAGCCTTTTAGGATTTTTCATAATTTTTCTAAGTTATTTATGTCCCTTAGGGGCATTTTCATCATTTTGGCACTTTGGCCCTTAACTTCTAATTTCCTACAGAATTCAACCTAGAAAAATAGACTATATTTACACAAGTCTTAAGGTCAAAACTTCACTTATCAGAAATATCCAATTTATTTATAATATTCCAGACAATAAATATCCGGGTATTACAAAGGATTATAAAATATGATATAATTATCATATTAAATCATATTTTTATATAAACCATAAAGAGCAAGAAAGTGTTATGTAAACACTTAAACAAATTAATGGAAGATAGTATCAATAGATGAACAATTTAGCTTGCACTAATTGAGATTAGTTGCATAATCCTTCAAGATGATTAGAGGCAAATTAGGATCATCAATGAAGGGCCATAGTTTCGAAAAGGTGTAGGCCAATGGAAGATAAGAGTAATTTATTAATAATGCTCTAATGAATTGGATTAGGAAGTAAACCAATTAATCAATGTAAGATGCAATGAGAGGACAATTAAGCAATGGATTAAGAGTTAATTATGCTTTGTTAATCAAGCTTTGAAAAGTCAAATTGCAATTAGGATCAATGGCCAAGATTAAATCTAATAAAGCTAAATCCTAAGGCCTTAATTAAACCTCATAAAGTATAATCCATGTGATTGTTGGGGGACCAATGGGAGTTTTCCTTTTAGATAATATAAGATTAATTAAAAATATCAAGTTGAAGAGAAAAAGGGGGAAACGTGTGTGTGTGTGTGTGTGTGTTGTGAACCTAGTATTAAGAGAGAGAAAGATGAGAAGATATTTTGAGAGTTTAAAAACCATTGGAATTAATTCAAGACACAAGTAAATGAGAACCGATAAAAAATAAATTGTATCCTGGGATGTGTTAATCATAGATCAAATATAAGGAGTTATTATGAACAAGTATATTTTTAGCTTGGAGTAGGTTATCTCCGAAATCTTTTCCTCAACTTTTGGGATTAATCCTAAAATGATTAAAAGGCTAGTAAAAACCCTAATGAAGCCATGATTGTGAGATTAGTAAGTTGAAGAAGAAACTTAATTAAAATTACATCTTTTCAACTAAACTACACAAGCACATGGTGAGGAATTGGCCAACAATGCAATGTTTTGATAAAGCTAGCATAAAGTAAGAGTTGTGGACATAAAGGAAGCCAACAAGGTGTGAAAAAAGTGGAAGACATAAGGGAGAGAGAGAGAGGGACGTTTTGAGAGATGGATGGTGAGGATGAGAGTTGAAGTTTTAACCTAGATATATCCAATGGTTAAAAGAGGGATAAGATTTAACCATGGTTGCCAAAGTTACCATGGTTACCTTTGAAATTTCTCTATAAATAGAGAACTCCACTCTTCATAATTCTCACACCAAAACCATTTCAAAGAGAGAGAAGTGAGAGCTAGTGAGAAGCAAGAAGGATGAAGGAAGCTCTTCAAGAGGCAAGTTCTAGTCTTTAGTTTTGTAGTTCTTGAAGTTCTAGTTTAGGTTTATAGTTTAAATGTTGTTTTGATCTTTAAATATTCCAATATATTTTGGTATCATGTTTTTATGGTTAAATATGGTTTTTATTTCAAAAAAACGGATGGAAAAAGTGATATAGCAAAATTTTGGAAGATTAGGATCAAAGTAGCGAAGCTCTGCGAAATTTACGGGTAGAAATGTCAAAATAGGTGAAAATATCATTTTTGATATTTTTCTAGGAAGTATGATATTAATTATAATATCATGAAAAATAAAATAATCCGACAATAATGTATAGGATATCCAAGAAGTCCGGAGTCGGGTTCAAAGGCCGGACGTTTGGCCATTACACGGTGAAAGGCACGTTCGCGGCGTCTCGTAACACTAACTCGATGCTTATAGTATGTTTATATATGATAGTGATATTCATAAACTAAGATGTTGTCTTAGTTCATTACTTTCACATTCAGCTTTACACGGGTTATAGTCTTATTAATACCGTTGAGTTTTCCTAGCGCTGAGGACACGAATGTACATCGTGGCACTGGTGAATAGTGCAGACTGGGATAACATACATATGCAGGGATGTGTATTGTTATTACCTTACATATGTGATTATGTATTTCCTACACTGTTATGGGCTTTTATAATGATTATTGCTGAAATGTCATGAATATCTGTCATACATATATTGTTTACATAAGCATGAGGTTAACTGTTACTCCGAGGTCCAATGGGCATTGGACTACAGGTCTTAACTAATAGTACAGAAAGGATCAAGGATCGAGAGGGTACCGGTAGATGGAGTCGTGAGAAAGCACCAAAGAACAGAGCCGTGAGGAGGCACCTGGCCGAGACGAAGCCGGAAGAAGTCTAACCGGAGCCTACTTTCGGCATTGATCTAATAGGGTTATTTCAAACAGTTTGGGGTCAAGGCGGGGCTAGTCTATGTGGGTCGACCAATCGGGTCGCCGTGAACTCGGTGAGACTCCCATGATAGACACCTACCTGGCCAATCTGTTTGGTTAACTGAGTTAGGTTCATTGCCCCAAGTCTAGCTACGGCTTGGTTGAAGACTTTATAGTTACTTTTTGAGAAATGTAATTATACAAAGCTCTGTATGTTGTATCACATGAATATTCCTTCGGGATTTTCAATAATATACCAGATTATGTCAGGCATCATCATATGTCAGGGCATTTTATATCAGCTATTCATTGTCCAAAAATTAGTGCATGCTCTTCGTTTCGCATTACTCGATGTAGCACCTCGAACTCTGTCGATTTTTCTAAAACCAAGTGTCAATCGGCACAATTTGAAGTATGGAATTTGGGGTGTTACATTTTGGTATCAGAGCTAGTTTCAGAGTATGGTTTGGACATGTAGGTTAAGAGTACTGATATAATACTGGTTATGTGATACAGAAAGGACATATACCCTAAAGGGAAAGGGTTAGGCTCGGGTAAGTTAAGATCCTAGAGACTTCTCGATATAAGTTCATCTAACATATTTTTCAATTGCTTTTGGTTATAGTTTTATTAGAAAGTTTCTACAACTTCCCATCTCTTAGCTCTAAAACCAATTACTGGTTTTTCACTAGTATGAATCTCCTTTATACAAATTTCAAGTAAGATCTTGGTAGTGCATTGATCCAACCTTGCACTATATTTTTATTTGCTAGCCATAAACTGCAATGTATTATTGAAGTGAAAAGAAAAATATGTAAATATAACACATCAAAAATATAACGTCATAGAACCAAGACAATGTTTTACACAAACATAAGTGCAACTTAATCAAACTAACAATAAGCATCAAAAGATTAATAATAACATATTAAAAGAAATGCTTGATCAAAGAAGTAAAGTAATTAATGAGTAGCAAGAGAGGCTTATGACTCAATCAATGCCAATCACTCAATTTTCTATTACTTTTCACCGCCAAAATTAAATCCATCCTTCTCTTCTAGTTCAATGACAAAAGGCAAAAGCCGAGTATATTTATGGTGCCATGGATCATAAGTTTGATTAGGCGCAAGAAAGGTAAAGCCATTGTTGCTCGGTACAAAAGCATCAAAATTAACTAAATTACTACTGCTATTTTTTAGGGGTATTAAAGAATCAATAAAGAATTGGATCCTAATGCAATAAATAAGTTGTATGCCTCATGAACCTGAAATTACTCGTAGAGACTCAAGCAAGTTGTAAACATTTCGAAATTCAAACAAATTTGATAGTAGTACCAGTAAAGTCTTGGCACAAGATAAATAAACCGATCATAAAATAAATCTATTGAAACTAAAATGATTATCATCAATCAAAAACACAACATAGGGATTCAACAAGCATCGCCCGTTGCTTTACACACGAGGAAGTAAGAGAATGGCAATCGATGACATTACTCGAGGAAGAGCTTCAATTTTCTTCATTGATTCGCACTTTCCCGTTCGTCTCTTCTAAATCACTCTGTCTCCCCAAAATCTTCCACCTCTGGTTCTCTCTTCAACACTATCCCAAGTGAGGCGATTTGCAACTTGAGACTAGAGACTAGAGATAGCGAGTAGGAGAGGACTGAAATCTCGTGAAAGTGTACAGAGAAGTCTCAAGTTCACAAAGGAGTCATAGGTTCATAGAGGAGTCACAGATGATGATACGATGCATGGATAAGGATTAGGTGTTACTTTGCTTCGATTTTGATTCAAAGATGGGTCTCTTATTATAAAGTGAATAAGGTCGATTAAACCGAATGTATGCTTATCCGGGAAAGCGGTTAAGTCATTCCATCCTAGTCAAGGTCTCGGGAAAGGGATCCTTTGTCACCTTATCTCTTTATTCTGCTTGCGGAGGTGCTATCTATGATGATTTCCAAGAGTTCGGATGCGGGTTTAATCAAAGGCATTAAGTTGAGCCTTAGCCGTGGGTGCTAACCCATAGTTTTTTGGTGGATGATGCTCTTGTTTATTCGAGTGCTAGACATTATAATTGTGGTCACCGGCAAAGATTCTAAAACTGTATTGTGATGCATCTCGCTAGGTACTTAATTAATCTTGAGAAATCCATCTTGTTTTTCTCGGCCAATACTCCGGATGAGGTGAGATTAGCTACAGGGGAACATGCTACAAATTCCTATTTCAGAGGATCCGGTAAATATCTTGGTATCCCTAGTATATGGGGAAGACAAAGTTCCAAGCCCTAGCATACATCCAGAACGTGTCTCGAACAAGCTTCAAAACTAGAGTCATAAGTTTCTTTCCTTGGCGTAGAGAAGTTCTAATTAAAGCGATAATTCGTGCGATACCTATTTGTAACACCCCAATTTTGAAATGCGGAATAATTTTTTTCCATTAGAGTGGAGCATCGGAGCAAATAAAGTATTGAGTAACTGATATAACATTAGCTGTGGCGTAACTGTCTGTTCATAAAGAACGGTACAATCTATTGGTACATATCTTAAATATCTTTGGTCTGGTCTTCACGCGGTCTTCACGCGTGCTGTTTATTCTGCTTACTCTTTTCCTCTGTCCTTGGTTTCCCAGACCCTGATGCTATAGTAAGAGCTGAGGTCCAATACCCATTTGACCCTGTAATCGGTTACCTCATGCTTATATAAACAATATATGTATAATGAGATATTTCTAATATTACAGCAATGATCAAGCCAATAAGATGTATGATCAATTAATAACAATACAATTAGATGTAAAGTTATCCTGGTCTGCACTATTCACCCGTGCCACGATGTACGGTCGTGTCCTCAGCGCTAGGAAAATATAACGGCATTATTATGACTATAACCCATAAAGTTGTAAATAGTGATCTAAGTCCCATACCTTAGTCACAGCGCATGTCCAGGACAGAGTCCCATTCATGGCTCTATGAAAGTATCCATCACATATATAAGCATACTATAAGCATCAGAGTTAGTGTTACAGTACGCGTCCGTACCTTCGTTGATAAATATGGTACGCTCGAATACGGTACGTCTGTCGGTCGGATCACAATCACAGATATCCTATAAGGATAATATTGCATATATTAATTAATAATTCATATCCTAACAGATATTTTAGTCACAAATGACTATTTTACCCCTGACCTCAGAAAATTGCTACTCGATAAAATTTCGCCAGAGTTTCGCTACTCCAACTCCCAACTTTCAAAAACTCAATCCCTACCATGTTTTTACCTCGTCAGGCATCTTTCAATGCAATAAGGCTTAAAAACAAGAATAGGAATTCTATTTCCTACTTCCTAGATCTAACTAGCATTTCTACTAAAACTACTGAACGAAAGACTAGAACTTAAAAGCTAAGGACCGAAGAACTTACCCAGAACCTTGCTACTCATTCTTCGAGCTCCTCCTTCTCACTAACCTCTCACTAGATTTTGAATTGCTTCTTGAATTGGTGAGTTTTGAAGTGAAATGGAAGGCCTATTTATAGGAAAAAGGTGTGGCACTTTGGTAGATTCTTTGAACTTTCTTCTCAATCCTTGGCCATTAGATCTAGGGTTTCCTTGAGACTTCATCTCCACCCTCCAATCCTCCCAAAACCGTCCCCATCACCCTCTCTCTTCCCTATCCTCTTCCTTTCATGATCTCATCTTATCCTTTAGAGATTTCCTCTACCGATTAATTCCCCGCCTAGTGTTCTAACCGCATGTGCTTTTAAATTACTAATACTTTTTAGAGGTAAAATTTGAAGTTTATGTAGCCTCTTGAGAAGTATTTGGAACAACAAGGATTATGGTCCAATCAGGGGTTTTTACTTGCCTTTTAGTCATTTTAGGATTAACCCCGACGATTACGGAAATGACTTCTGAGATAACTCTGCTCTGGGCTAAAAATACACTTATTTATAATAAGTCCTTATGTTTGATCTTTAGTTCACATATTTCAGTGTACCATTTATTTTCTATTGGTTCTCATTTGGATTAATCCTAGTAGCTTATAGCCCTTAAAATATCTTTTCTTTTTGCTTGAACCTTATGCCTCCACATCACTCTTCTCTCCATCACACACTCACATACACTCACACACACACAAGAATTTCGCCCCCTCCCCTTTTTCTTTTTAATTTTGCATTTTATTTATCTAATATTGCTTTAGAAGAAAATTTCTCATTGTTTCTTAACTAATAACTTGGATTTAGACTTTTTTAAATGTTATAATTATTTTAAGCCTTTAGATCTAGCTTTATGTAGTTTAATCCTAACCATTGATTTAGATTTGATTTGTCAAAGTTGATTTAGCAAGTTTGATTAGAGCCTTAATCCTATGCTTAGTAATCTTTTGTTTGGTCAATTAGATTTTAGGGATTTTTTAATCTTATACATTTCTTAATCATGCCTAATTATTTAGCAGTCACATATCCCTAATTATGCATTTGAAATATGTTAATTAATCTCTAATAAATGGAGACTTAATTACCTACTAATTGTTGGCAATTTTCTTAAATTGGATTAATTATTTTCTCACAACTTTTGGGTTTACATTGGTCATTTATGCTTCATGCATTAATTTAAAAATCATAGGGCAACTTATGTTCCCAAAATAAAATTAGGTTTTTGCCTCTTTAAATTCCAAGGAAAATTACTAATAAATTACTAAAATTAAAGACAACATACTTTCCTATTTTTAATAGGTATTTAATTGCCTCTTAAGACATAATTAAGATCATACTTGATCTTAGGGTATTTTATGATCCATAAATGTATTTAGGGATTTTGGCTCTTTGTTCATTCTTATTCTAGGGAAAATTGCCTAGAAAACAAAATAAATACACAACAAGATTTGAGACCACATATTCACCTATTTCCAATAGGTATTATTTACTAAATTATGATACTTATCATAAGTGAGATTTTTAGGGTATTACACAAGCGATCTTATAGTAGAGTGCTCTTGGAATTTGGCTTCCATTGTCAATCATGTCCCACATGATGTTATTGTAGCTATTTTGGCAATCCGGTTTACCCTATAACGGCTTGAATGACAGGGATGGTATGGACTAGCTTTGTTAATGTCAAATATCGTGTCAAATCTGGTATCACTTAGGTAAAGATAGGGCCTCGGTTAAAGTGCAGAAAGCTAGCTCATTGGTTGTGATCTCCCCTTCATGCTCGAAATCAATCTGGAGTATCAATACAATTCCTCGGGTTAAGCAATTCTTATACCGACTACTTAATAATGTAATGGCTACCAATGATGCCTTGTATCAAAGAAAACACTCTAGAACCAACATTTGTCCAATATGTGAAGCTACTGTGGAAAATATAGAACATTTAATTTTCATTGCTATTGGACCCATTGTGTGTGGTTTGGGTGTAGCTTGGGGGCTAGATTTGATTGCTCTAGTGTCACTAATTTTAATGCTTGGTGGATGATGATAAATAATATGTCTTCATTCACTACAAAAAAATTGATTTTTGCTACGGAAAAAATCCGTAGCAAATCGAATTTGCTACGGAAAAATACCAAAATTCGATAGCAAAATCGATTTCTACGGAATTTACTCTGGATTTTTCCGTAGCAAAAACCCCGTAGCAATTGCTACGAAATTGGAAAATCCGTAGCAATTGCTACGGAAAAATTTCAGTAGCAAAGTTTGCTACGGATTTAATTTCCGTAGCAATTTGCTACGGAATTTAAAATTGTAGCAAATTGCTACTGATTTGAATTCCGTAGCAAATTGTTACGAAAATGAATTCCGTAGCAAATTGCTACGGAATGCTATTCGTAGCAAATTGCTACGGAATGCTATTCCGTAGCAAATTGCTACGGATTTGAAATTCCGTAGCAAATTGCTACGGATTTGAAATTCCGTAGCAAATTCTCAGAATTTGCTACGGAAACCATTTCCGTAGAAAAATTTAAAAATATAAATATTTTTTTAATTTTTAATTTTATTTTTTGAATCTTTTAAATTTTAATTTGTTTAATTATTTTCTTGAAAATTGATTGCAAAAGTATCATGAATATAATAAAAAGAGTTTACATAGAGAAAACAGAATATATATAATAATGTTGTAAGGAGCAAATACTAAAAAGTAGTCTAAACATCAGCATTGTGATCATCATCACCGGCATGGTCATCATCACCAGGAGCCGACCCCGAACCCTTGTGTGACATTAGGGACATGAGTTGAAGCTGCATCTGCCTCATCATCTCCGCTTGCTGATTCATCTCCTGCCGCATCCTCTCCCGTTCGATTCATCGCTCGCTCCATCGCCCTGCTCCATCCTCTCCGTTCTCGATTCATCGCCTGCTCCATCCTCTCCCGTTCTGAAGCATTTCATGCCTCATCATCTCCGTTGTCGACTCATCTCGTGTTGCTTGCTCCACCACCAACGCCTTCATCTTCTTCACTCATCTGCAAAAACATTATGAAGTACATTTATTATTTGTACTTGAGACAAGAGAATGAAAATTATCAATATCAAATGTATTACGTGTACCTGGAGAAACACCTTCAGTGCTGGATGAGGAGCGCTTTGGTTGCTTCAGTCGGCCAGCAGAGGCACCGTATCCAAAGACTCTCCCTTTCTTGTTAAATCCGCCTGCGGCCTCAAAGAACAGACTCTCATTATCGGGACCGAGAGGATGCGGAGTCGATCCCAAGCTGCGACTCTCTCATGCGGCGCTTCGAAAGTTTTCCTACAAGCACAAAAATACATAGTTTATAAGACATGTAAAATGAAATAAATATGGTGGTGCATAAAACAAGTAATAAAGGCAATAAATGTCTAACCTCTACTTGTTGCGCCTTTTGGCTAATCCATTGTCTCGACTCCCTTCGGGGCTAGGGAATGGCTCCGCTCAAAGGTAGCCCACTCAATCGATCCTTCAGAACTTCCCGACTCTACCGCAAACGCAGATGATGACCTTAATTAATTACTTCAAAGTACAAAATATCAAATACCTAAATAGAAAATAACGTGTACTTACAATTTTTCGTCGATGCTCACTAATTGGAATGCAGCCGCCAGCATATGACGGTCCGTCCATTTTGGCCCTGTTTTCCTTATTTTTCACGCTCATGGTCTGAAACTTTTCATTTGTGGCCCAATTCTGCATTAATTTGTCTACAGTGTCCTGTGAAATCCAATCTTTCTTGTCTCTTTTATTTCTCAAGCCATAAAGCTTTTGAGTCAAATACCGGCCTCCCTTATGATTATAATTTGCTTTCAGTTCTCGACGATGTTCAGGCAACGTCATATGCTGGCGCTGAAAATCAATAACGAACAATTAGTGCTCCAAATTTTAAAAGTACTTAATTAAATAACCATAAAACAAAAAACTTACCAAGAACTCATCGAACCAAACATCTCGAATAGTGCTAGGAATGTCTGTCCACTTGGCCCAAGGATGGTTGTAATTACAGAATAATTGGGCCGAGATGAACTCCCTTACCTCATTATGAGGCTCAAATCTGATGAGAGAGGACATCATGCAAATATTACCATACAAACCAACTGGAAAAGTAAATTGTAACATTTAGTTTCGTAACTTGGCATGACTTACCCGACGCCGTCGTGACGGATCCAAAGCTTCCTTGTCGAAGGATCTCTTGAGCCCCAGATTGGTGGATCGGAGGAACTACCTTCTTCCCCGACGTGGCTGTGAGGCGACGCATTGTGCTAACGAAGGAATGTGAAGTATTGAAGATGTTTGTACATAGATGGTTTCAGGAAGCTAAACATTTGTAAATCAATCGGAAATGATAAAATAAACCCGTGGTCCCCCTTGTGTGGATCGGTGGGGGGGTAGATGGTGACGACGACATATACAAATGACGGTGAAGATGAGAAATATCCCGACGGTGAAGATGACATATCAAATGACGGCATCTCGGGGAAGTGCTTGGACCTCTGCCTCCATAGGGAGCGAGATGGCGTCGCCTCTATCCCCTACGATAGGACGGGGTTGGGTTCGACCACTACCCCATCCACTACTGAACGTCGTCCTAGATGCTCCATCTCGAACACTTATATACATAATGTCAAAAATATATAACAATAAGATATTTAGTTAATATGACAAGAGCGCATTAACAAAGTATGTAGTATAACGATCGTCACAAACAAAGAACTAACACAAATCAATCGGACGATTCTTGTTCATCGACATGCGCTTGCATATCTTCCTCGAGGTCTCGTAGTCATCGAACTCGATTCGATGTCGAGTAAATCACTTCTTCCTCATCGTCGATTCCTCATCGTCAATTTGTATAGGAATTAATTCTAACCCCGCAGCAGAATCAAAGAGATTGCTTGGTACTTCGTCATCGAAGATGTTTATGGGCAGTACATGTTCCACATCAGCTTGGAACGGTTCAGCCATACCGTCATTTGATTCTGACTCTTTCGACTTTGGTATAATATTTCGTGCTTTGGTTTTAATAACTCCCCTCCCGTACTCAGGCGGGATGTGGGGTATGATGTATAGTAAACTTGTTCCTTTGTTGAGCAAGGATGAATGGGTCATAACCAACCGTATATCTCCTTGTCCAGTGGATCTCAATATTTCCATGTTTGTCCATTTTTGTCCCACGCGGACCTGTTATCAAACCACTCACATTTAAAAGGGTCATAACCTTGTCTCACGGGTAACTCGGTTGAATTATGTCAACTAACTTCCCGTAGTAGTCGATCTCCACCCCATCAACTTTGTCACCTCGACAACATACACCATAATTACAATAGAGTGTACTGCATTAGCCTCGGCGCTTGAAAACCGATACCCATTGAAAACCGATAACGAACGTTGGGCTTCTTGAAGCATTTTGTAGAACCTAGCGGCTTCCGGATGAGGATCCTCACCCATGTATGATGGTTGGGTATGTGTACCGGTCTCCTCTCCCATGTATGACGACTCAACATGAGTAACGGGATCAAAATATTGGCCGATCGACGGTCCCGCGGCATCCATAACCAACTGCTCATATTGATTAAGGTTGTCTCGATAACTACTGTCCCCGTAATAACCACTCGGTGTCTGTCGGACTTCGCCATGACATTCCTAACATTCATAATCTTTCATGAATCCCTTTGACACAAATGAATTTTGACCTTACCCGTATCTGTAAATCTTAAACACTTACATTTGGCACACGGACACCTAATCTCCCTACTTGAATTATTTGAATTCGCCAAAGCAAATTGGATAAACTCTTCCAAACCCGCCAAGAATGCTTGCGTTAGTTGTCTTCTATCAATATCATTAACAATTAATACAAAATTATAAATTGATCACACCAAAATCAGAATTGGAATTTCTAAATTCCTAAAAAGTGCTAGATAAATTAATATCCTATACTTTTGGGAATATTTACCTTTAAAATCATGTAATTTATAAATTATGTTAATTAATTAACATAATTAATTAATTCTGTTAATTGATTATGTTAATTAATTATGTAATTTATAAATTATGTATTCTACTAACATACATATTTCATACAAATTATGTTAATTAATTAATTCTCTTATCTCTTTACAAATTATTTTTCTCATTTGAAGGTTATGAATACCATCTACATTTTAGTTTACATACACTAATCTATATCCATAATAACTACATTTTAATCTATATATATTTCAATATCATTCTATTTATAGACTTATGTATCGTTACCCACTAATAAAAAAAAAATTAACACACAAATTTCCAACCATACAAAACAGACTATAAAGAAATAATGCAACATATTCTCACTATAAAAAATGAAGAACCAATCATATATAATTTAATCAACATGAAAGAAGTAACACAAAATATTATCATACATTATCATTTTATCATAAATCAAACATAATACTCAAGAAAATAGAAAAAAGAATATCAAATTCATGCATATATATGTAGTCAAAAAAAAAAAAAAAGAGGAAGAAGAGAGGTAGCTTACTTGAAATAGATGTGCAGTAAGTGAAGAAGAGAAGGAGAGGACGCCTGAAACTGATCGGCCGGAACAAAGGGGAATGACGCCGGAAACTGATCGGCCGGAGGAGAGGAGATGACGCCGGAAAGTCAGCCGGCCGGAGCACCACACCAGCTCACTCACGTGTGTAATGGCTCTAATAATTCTCATAAGGAGAAAATTCAAAGTCCTCCCACGCAAGTAATGGCTCTAATGAGAGCGCTAAAAGGACAAATGTCCAATGCCCCACACCACTCACTCACGTGTGAAGCCCGAACAATGAGAAATAAAAATATTAAATACATGATTATTAAGAATTAACCATCACTGTTTTTAAAATATAATGATGTTTACTAAAAGATGCGACAGCTCGATAATCCACGATACCCTCACTATATATTTGATAAGTAATTTTAATATCGAGTTAACAAAATTACTCTTGATGTCTTTATATATTTTGCTTTTCGGTATTCGTTATGAAGCCTTTTATTAAAAATATTGGGAACCCCCAAACAATAATTTAAAAAGGGGTTAAGGGGCAATTTAACCAAAAACTATTAGCTCGGAGCATCCAAAGACAAAAACTATTAAGGGTACCAAAATACCAACAAACTTTTAAAAGGAGCGCCCGAAGACAACGCGATTAACACCGTTAACAAAAAGTTAACCTATGTTATCTAACCGTTATATAAGGTGCAGATTGGCCAACGAACTCTTACTTCGGAGAGCGCCCAGCACAAAATTTTAAATTTTACTAAATTAAATAATTTTTTTCTCAATTGTCATTATTCAAAACTACTTGTATAAATATCTATGGACAAAAATTATTCATTATTTAATTTTGTCAAAATTATAATTTGCTAAAATAAACAAAATTTTTAATTAAAAATATAATTATATGATTTAAATAAAACTCAAGGTGTTTTATAATTTATTATATATGTTAAACAAAAAATTATATGATTTATTTTTATAATAAAACTCACATAAATTTCTTCTAAAATAAAATAATAATTTTTATGAGAAAAAGAATATATGATAAATGATATGAGAGAATTAGAGTAAAATATGTAAAAGTGCACTTATTAATCAAATAAATTAGAGTAAATTTATGTATGTATTTTTACTCTATCATGTGAAAATTATTCTTTTCTTTCGATTTTACCGTTAACTTAATATCATTATATTCAAGATAGATAGTGTATCGTTGGGAATAAGTTATACGACAATTGACACAATTGAGCTTTAAGAACCTACTAACCTAAATTTCTTGCTATAATTTAAAGAGGGAAACAAATTATACTTATAAATTTAGATTAATAAGACTTATATTTATAAATTAAATGAAAATGAAAATCATATTTAATAAAAATGAAAATTAAAGAATGAATAATTTTTGTCAATAGATATCTATACAAGTAGTTTTGAATAATGACAATTGAGAAAAAATTATTTAATTTAGCAAAATTTAGAATTTTGTGCTGGACGCTTCTGAAGTAAGAGTTCGTTGGTCAATCTGCACATTAGATAATGGTTAGATAACGGAAGTTAACTTTTTGTTAACGGTGTTAACGGCGTTGTGCTGGGCGCTCCTTTTTAAAAGTTTGTTGGTATTTTTGGTACCCTTAATAGTTTTTTGTGCTGGGTGCTCCTGAGCCAATAGTTGGTTGGCCAAAATGCCCCTTAACCCTTTATATTTCAATGTGAAAATTCTAAACTTTGATCACACAATATTTAAGTGTTTCTATTAATTGGACCTTAGAATTATTAATGTCAGTGTAGTTTACATAAAATGCTAATCACTAAACAGAAGTGGAAGTCATAAGAGATTAGGGTGTAATATTATATTATTATTCAAACACAAATATCATATTAAAAAGAAAAAATATTAGTATTAAAAAAATAGGAAAATCACGCGTAGGTCCCAAAGAAGAGAATTTATCACAATAAAGTCCCTTGAAATCATGAAATTACGAAGTCCCAAGGGACACGGTTGTAATTAAATCTCAATGTACAATTACCAATCTGACATTCTCTTCCAATTCCACTCTCTCCGTTCTCATTCTTCCTTCTCCTCTCTCTCTCTCTCTCTCCCTTTTTCTTCTCTCTTTCGCCTTTCAAACGTTCGATGCTCTCTTCTGCTCCCTAAATTTCCCGTCAACCCTAGCCATACACCGTTTGCCGAGCCTCAAAGGTGCGTCGTCGTCGTCGACGACGACTTGAAATCTTGGTTTTAGATCAATGGTAACAAGTAAGAACAATGTGAAGGAAGCTTTTGTGTTTATTGAATTTGGTTTTGTTTGCTTGTTTGTGCACAATATATTGAAGTTAAGGCTAAAAATCTTATAAGCTTGTTGCGGTGAGTGCCCAAATATTAAGTTTACATGCTTCGTTTTGGGAGACATCTCTAATAAGTTAAGGCTACGTCGATAGGAGGGAATGAGAGTCAATGAGTAGGTGCAAATATTCACTTACTCATACAACTTAATATTTTGAAATGATATTCACTTCTTAAGCTAGCCTTATATAATTGTCAAAATTCTCGAGAAGATGTTGTAAATATATGTTTTTTCTGTTGTAAATATATCATTTGCTGTTGTAAATAGCCTCTGGACGTGAGAAATGAAAAAATCCAAGTTTTCAAAGGTTGTTATAAATATATGCTTTTTCTTTGTAAATATAGCATTTGTTGTTGTAAATAGCCTCGGACGTGATAAATGAAAAAATCCGTGTTTTCGAAAGTTGTTGTTAATATATATTTTTTTTTTGTAAATATAGCATTTGTTGTTGTAAATAGCCTCTGGACGTGAGAAATGGAATTCAAGTTTTCAAAAGTTGTTGTAAATATATGTTTTTTTTTTTTGTTGTAAATATAGCCTTTGTTGTTGTAAATAGCCTCTAGACGTGAGAAATGAAAAAAATCCAGGTTTTCAAAGGTTGTTGTTAATATATGTTTTTTCTGTTGTAAATATAACATTTGTTGTTGTAAATATCCTCTGGACGTGAGAAATGAAAAAAATCCAGGTTTTCGAAGGTTGTTGTTAATATATGATTTTTTTTTTTGTAAATATAGCATTTGTTGTTGTAAATAGCCTCTGGACGTAAGAAATGGAATTCAAGTTTTCAAAAGTTGTTGTAAATATATGTTTTTTTTTGTTGTTGTAAAGATAGCATTTGTTGTTGTAAATAGCCCCCGACATGAGAAATGAAAAAATCCAAGTTTTCAAAGGTTGTTGTTAATATATGCTTTTTCGGTGTAAATATAACATTTATCTATTTACAACAAAAAATGTTATGTTTACAAATGTAAAAAACATATATTTACAACAACCTTGAAAAACCTGAATTTTTTTCATTTTTCACGTCCAAAGGCTATTTATAACAACAAATGCTATATTTACAATTGAAAAATCATATATTTACAACAACTTTCAAAACATGGATTTTTTTCATTTTTCACGTCCGCAGGCTATTTACAACAACAAATGTTATATTTACAACATAAAAATTATATATTTACAACAACCTTGAAAACTTGGATTTTTTCATTTCTCACGCCCGTAGCTTATTTACAACAACAAATACTATATTTACAACAGTAAAAATCATATATTTACAACATCTTCCGAGAATTTTGGCTGATATATAAGGCTAGCTTAAGAAGTGAATATCATTTCAAAATATTAAATTGTATGAGAAGTGACAATTTGCACCTACTCATTGACTATCATTCCCTCCTATCGACATAGCCTTAACTTCTTAGAGATGTCTCCCAAAACAAGCATGTAAACTTAATATTTGGGCACTCACCGGAACAAGCTTAATTATAAGATTTTTGACCTTAACTTCAATATATTGTGCACACACAAGCAAACGATGATCTCAAACCAAGACTTCGTGTCGTCGACGACGACGACGACGCACCTTTGGGGCTCGACAAACAATGTATGGCTAGGGTTGACAGGAAATTTAGGGAGCAGTAAGAGAGCATCGAACATTCGAAACCGAAAGAGAGAAGAAAAAGGGAGAGAGGAGAGAGAGAGAGAAAGGAAGAAGGAGAACGAGAGAGAGTGGAATTGAAGGGATGGTCGATTGGTAATTGTACATTGAGAATTAATTACAACCAGTCCGTTGGGACTTCTATGTAATTTCATGATTTCAAGGGACTTTATTGTGATAAATTCTCTTCCTTGGGTTTTTTTTTTTCGTTCCTATTCTTCTTTTTTTATGTGCAAAACAAAAAGGGACTTAAAAAAAAAATTAAAGGATTATTCTCGCTGACACTTGCCCTATCCCCTTAACTTAAAGCCAATGCCAAGGCTTTCTTCAAAATATCTGTGAGTGGACTTCAACGAATATCCAGTGATGAACCGACGGTATTAGTTCAAAAGGCCAAGAACTGATCGTAGCTCGGTATGGGTCGTTAACTTCTTTCCCTGAGAAGAAGGAATGATGGTATACGGGAATAAGCATCGGCTAACTACGTGCCACAAAGCTGCGGTAAGACAGAGGATGCAAGCGTTATCCTAATGATTGGGGATGCTACTCTTATCTGCGTATAAAAGTTTTTCCCTCTTGTTTGCACACGGGGAGCTTTCTTTTTGAGGTTTTGCTGATTCCTCTTGCTAGTCACCTAATCTCGTGTGATTCCTCCCCCGTCCTTACCAGCTTCCCTGTTTTTTAAGTTCTTGATTGAAGGTAATTTTTCTCTCCTAAGAGGCCCCTCCCCATGTTTTCCCAATTATCTTATCTGGCTGCTGTTCGAGCTTCGTTTCCAGATGAGGAGCGCTCTGGTCTGGAAATTAGTGTGATAAGTCGTTGGTAGCTACATACATCCATCACGTCTATGCTGAAGTGGGCATTCTACTTTAGTTGTTGAGTGCGCACACACGCTCTCCCAACGGTGCATCTATCTATTTTCCTGAAAAAGGAGCAAGATTCCATTAATGGGTTTGGGTCTAAAGTTCCATCCATTTATTTTTTAGAAAAATGACACCCAGATCCCTATAAAAAAATATATCAAAAGTCGTATAGCTTGCTAATAATGAGTGAAAGAGCTATCATTAACAAATTATGACATTTTTCTAATATTATCATTAAAAATGACAAAAAAGTGTTTCAAATGTTTATAATACTAGTACCAGCGAAGTATTAGGCCTAATTTATCTTTTTTAAATTAAAAGAAAATGACAAAAATGCCTTTACACTTTTTTTTTTTTCCTTCAAAATAAAGCATTAGTCCTCACCATCGCAAAATAAATATTCCATAGTGGTGGGGGCTGGGTTTGAAGCCTCACAACTTTTAGTTGCTCAAAATGATGGAAGCCATCGGGTCACCAATGCACTTTAATATATGTTAGGCAAACAAATATATATAAGTTAACATTTTTCTTTAACTCAAACTCATTTACAAGTTTTACATTAAGGAATTTATTACAACATATCGTTAGGTTTTAACAATTTTTATTTACTAAGTAAGAAATTCACATTATTAGGTCATTTACAAGTTTTATTATGCAATTCACGACATTTGATTAAGTTTTAATAATTTTTGTTTTTCCAGAAAAAATTCACATTATCGATCATTCATAAATTTTATTACGGAATTTATTACATTTGGTTAGATTTTAACAATTTGTAAATTCTTTTATGAGAAAATGAAAATTGTTAAAACCTTATCAATGTGGTGAATTTTTTAACATATAGCTACTCTCCCATAAAGTACATAACCTGATTGTATATGTACCTGGCTTAAAAGGCCTATATTAATTTAAAATTGAAGGTTGACTCATATCACAAATTAGAGTCATCTAAATTCAGTATTTCTCTATATTAAAGTATATACTACATATCAAGTCAAAAGACAATCATACTTTGATTTCAAAAAACACGAGTCTGACTTTAAGGTTTGAATCCACAGGCAGATCCACTTAAAGAGTCTCTTATATTATATTGTTACTATAAGTCTGGCCTCACAAGCACTAATCAGAATGACAATGACCTGACATTTTTTCTATGACAATCCTCTCTGCATCAAGTTTGTTTTTTTCCTCATATCCCTAGGTTGCAGGAAACCGCTGAGTACCTGATTTGATGTGGACATGGCATAAAAGTACTACATTTATTTAGAAACAAATCTATTCAATTTCAAAAATTAGAGGATATCACAGTATCACACAGCTTTTTTATTTCATCCTTCATTCAAGGAGTAAAAATCTTTTCTAAACTTCAGAGGATGCAAGTCTCTTTTTAATTCTAAACTGATATTTCAGAGGATTCAATATTCATTGAGTTCTGTTCAATTTTAATTTTAATCTGAATTAAAACTGAAATCTTCTGATTTTAAGTATTCATTTTTGTATTTATACCTACCACAACTTAATGGAGATGTGCTATATAATCATAAATTTATAACTTGAAGTTGTCCTTAGTAAGAACTATCACCATATCAGAAGGGAACTTAAAATTCCATATTTTTTAACATTAATCTCAGGCGAACCAAAGAAATCCTTTTTTTTTTACTTACTCATCATTCTTCCAGAATTTGTGCATATCTAATTATGGTTAACAGATTGGGAATGAATTATATGGAATTTTAAGTTTATTTTTCCATCCTGATTTATTAATATCCAACCATGAATAATTGGTTAAGATTGAACTCATTCCCAGATGTTAAGATTTTATGCCCCTGAAATGGAATGTTATTTCCTTGAGCTAACTAAACCCGTTGGAAGACCCTAATTCAACAGTAATAGTTGCAACAAATGGAAACAATGGCTGCCAACGGATGCGCATGACTTCAGAATATCAAATTGTTTAATCAAAAGGACTTTGAAAGCTGACCAAGATTCAGCCTTAACTAATGACAGTAGCATCCATTATTTTATATATATATGTTTAGGTGCATTGTAAGGGATCCTTCCCTCCCATATCATTAATAGTATTTCTCGAATGAACCCACCTGGTAGTGGCTCCTCGGATTGCTTCACCTGGAGAAACGCGAAAGATGGTTGCTTCTCTGTTAAAGCTGCTTACCTATATATCTCCAATCAAGCAAGAAGGAGTAGAAGTAATTTCTGGTCCCTAATGTGGAAATGGCAGATTCCTGAAAAAGTTAAATATTTCATGTGGCAGGTTGGTCATGAGAGGCTTGTCACCAATTCTCTCAGAGCTAAAATAGGGCTTATCGGTGAAAGCCTCCGCCCATTTCAATGCAATCGGGAGGAGAGCGTGCTCCACATAATCGGTATGGCTCGAGTGGAACACCAATCATAACCCTGGTAAGGGAAGGTTTCACGGATTCTCTTGGCCACGAGTCTTCGCTTGGGATGTTGGATTCTTTGGACATCCAGATGCAGCTTTCTATTTCAAGGCGAACACAAAGATACCGTGAAGTTGCTCCACTTGTGTAACTATCTTCTTATGGAAAATCATGTTAATCACAACTTATCTCATCAAATTTTTCAACTCGACAGGTATGAGGAGAGATCCTGACCCCTCCGCACGATGCACCAATTGACGTAGACGGATCGGTTCGCCACAACTTTCAAGCAACTTGGAGGAGTAATCAGAATTCAAGGGCATCGGGCGATGGGATTTTGCAAATCCCTTGGTCTCCATACCGTTATTGAAGCGGAGCTCTATGCCATCAAACTGGGATTGAATTTGGGACTTCGATGAGATTTCAAAAGATCCTCCTTTATTCGACTCATTGATGCGATCAACATCCTCATGAGAGACTAACATTATGCCGACCATTCATTGCGAGACCTTATTAGGGAGACTAGAGACCTTCTCTACCAGACTGGGGACGTGACGCTCCGACATACTCCTAGGGATAACATCTCTTGTCTGACTATATGGCCAAGGAGGGTCATAATGCTCCCGCCGATGCGAGACTTGTTATTAGTCCCGCAATTCCTTCAGATGCCTGGATATAGCTTTACAAGACCAATTGTCCTGTAGATCCTAGTTCTATTACTCTTTGGTTGTATTTTGGTGCTAGTCTCATAGACTAGCCTCTCCTACTTCTCAAGCTTCGGCTTGCCTTTTATTTTTCGAAAAAAGAATGTGAAACACATCAATAGCATTTATATCACAAGAACAAAAGTGACAAAGATGATTAATGACACAAGCATGGACTAATGTCATTTTTAGGGCTTACACATGAAGGAAATGAAAAAGAGATATGTATGTGCATGCACAACTTGCATAACTAACATATTTAAATGAAAAGTTAAAACTTTTTTTTGGTCAAAACATACTTATATTAATACTCAAATCAAAAGATACACCACTATAACCATTACAACTAAAATAAAAACCACAACAAGAACACAAACACAAAAACACTACAAACCAAATAAAAGAGAAACTAATAACCAAAATCACTCGAAGAGGTAGGAATAATAGTAGCCTCAATGATCGCACTGCCTTTTCTGGATATCCAAGGTTAGAACTGACAAGAAAGAAGGTGTTAGTTGCAAAACCCACCCCACAAGGCACACCTTCTTATAAGGATAAGATGCACATTGATCAGCTACACAATTACCCCGATATGGGGCAAAAGTCCTTAAGATTACTTCTTCTCCTCCAATCAAGTAAACTGCAAACACCTACCGAACAAACAAAGGCTAACACTAGTGATTTGGATTCGCCACCATCCAACAACCCTAACAATGACCCTGAGAAGTCAAACATATAACAACAAAGACCATCAACATAACCCTATCCACAAAAACGCGAATCAGAACCACAACAAAAACACCACCATTAAAAACCAAAAACATAAATAATTTAGTAAAGGACCTTCCCTCTCGCCACCGGAAACGCCCGGACGCCTAAAACGCCATGCCGCCGAAAAATGCTAGGAGGAAGAGGCCATTGCTACCACTCTCACAACGAGGAAAAGACTCACACCAACCCAAGAAAGATGTGGAAAGGGAGAGGAAAACTCGTCCCGGAGGTGAGAGAGGGCCACCGTCGTATACCGAGATCAAAGCGGAGAACATAGGAGGCCCGGCGTCGAAGAAGATGGAAGCTCGCCACCGAATGACTCGTGGCCGATCGGAGAAACACAGCTCCAAAATACTCGATGTGATCTTCATCCGGTTCTCCAAGCACCGATCTACAAGACTACCACGATCGTGGCTTAGGTTGGGGCTTGCCGGAGAAAGAAACCCTAGGTTTTGAGATGAGTGAACGCGGCGCACGAGAGAGAGGGAGAGTGAACGAGCCGAGTGCGGGCTCCTGCTCCGATTCGATGGAACGATGGGGTTTTTTACATGGCAGGAAAAAGCAAAACTCTATGCTACATAACACCTTGACCTCATGTGGATTTTTTTTTTTTTGGTCAAAGACCTCATGTGGAATCAAATATGAGCACAGCTACCTTTTCTCTTCCTACTTTTTATCCATGAAAGTGATGTCTCATACTGCCTTTTCTGCATCATACGGAACCTGGCTGAAAGTATTGGTCGGATCAAAAGGTTTATTTCTATATTTAAAGAATCTTGCTTACTCACATAGCAAAAAGGTATGAACAGTATGAATCCTTTTCAAAATCCCTGCAGATTCAGGTCTTTAACACGAAAATGTCATATATAAATCCCTCAGTTTTTGTGAAAGGCCATGAAGTAATACCTATTCAACGAGTACCCTTGGAGATTCAGAACATAAACAGATAAAGCAAAAAGTTTTCAGCCTGCATTTAACTAAAGGACATTAACCAAAGAATAAAGGGATAACACACACTGCAAATCCAGCTACCAACTCATGTAATATAAACTTTATTTGTTGCTTGTATACTAATCCATTGCTTGTATGGTCTCATGAGGACACAAGGGCTAGCTGATACTGAATGAGAGAATGCTGATCCTCACAGCATCTGACACCACTTTGAGCATTT
The DNA here is from genome assembly GCA_025563575.1 of Acacia pycnantha. Taxonomy (NCBI): domain Eukaryota; kingdom Viridiplantae; phylum Streptophyta; class Magnoliopsida; order Fabales; family Fabaceae; genus Acacia; species Acacia pycnantha. The sequence goes on along the minus strand of JAMWYP010000297.1, from coordinate 134,964 downwards.
AAACATCATCTCAATGTATATACCTTACATGAGAGTTAAGATGCAAAGGAGTACAGATGAAGGGATTTTTATTCAGAATCTTCTGAGTCACAGTTATATGAAAACAACAAAACCAATCCGAGGAAATCATGCAAGGAGTGGAGAAACCATGAATCAGAAGGAAGCTTGCCTTTGCCGGCTGCAACTACACTGGGGATGTAGCTTGGGCTCGTCAGTGAGGCTGAAGATGACCCTAACTAAGTTGGTTTAGGTTAAGTGCAATGTTTGCCTATGCATGTTCTTCATTGGACCAAGTGGCGCATATTAGAACCACAGCCTCACATCTTTACTGTACTGAACGTACTTATTTTATTTACTGCTCTTTATTTCATGTAGTTTTAATTTCAGCAGTGTTGCTCCCCAAAACGTCTCTTGTTCAGAAACTTTAATATTGTATGAGTTTTTAATTAGACATGTTAGCCTTTTTATATGTTGATTCAATGTTTTTAACAGCATGGAGTGGACTTTTTCAGCATTCAGCAGAGTTGCTTTTAAAATAAGTACGTGAGTTCCTGTCTTTACACGCATAATAATAATGGAATACTTAAAGTCATACTGCTTTATCTATTATTAATGTGGCATGGTTTTTACTTGAAATAACAATCAGTTGCAAGTTTGATTTATATGAATCATGTCTGTTCATGCTGCAAGTTTGAAGAAAGGAATCAACATCAACATAAAACCAAATAAGCAGTACAACAAGTAGTTTGAATCATAAAATAGCATGAAACAAAACCAGAAAATTCAAAACCGACCCTACAATATCAAAATAAAGAAAACACAACTTAAACTTTTTTTTGAATTACAATGTGGCAAACACTAATGGCTTGAATTACAAAGAGTGGGATCGAACCCACGACCTCCCACTAGTTGGAGAGTACCCATACCACTAGGCTACAAGGTCTTTGGTAACACAACTTAAACTTTAACACAGCACGGCAGAAACTCAAGCATATGCCCTCCTTCTTGCAATGGCGAGGCTCATTGTCTATAGTCCAATGAACCCGCCTGACTGGGAATGATCGTATGGCTTTCCAAATGATATTTCTTTTGTTTTTTCCGTATACCCGATAAGTGCAGATTTTATAATTAAATGAGTATCAATTCCGAGATATATTGGATTAAATCTATTACTATATATATCTAATACTATATATATATATATATATATATATATATATATATTGCAGAGTTATTAGCCGATTGAGAAAGGAGCAGTAAAAGGAAATCAATTTGAATCAATTGTGTGATATGAGAGAGTGGATTGCAAAAGATTTGGAGATGATTGAGATCTCAAAAGGATATTGCATATCTTGTATTTAAGACAGATTAGATCACGGCCAAGTCACCTAAAGGAATTTCTATATAAAGAGCAAGGGAGACACACACTAGAAACCACAGAGAGACAAGACGCGAAGCAACCAAAGTACACACGAGAGAAAATAACATCCTTATGCTCTCTAAACTTCGGTATTTACCAAAGGTTTAGAGAGAAAGGACAAAGGAAGAAAAGGAGGAGACTACCAAGGAAGAAAGAGGACGCAAGAACAATTCTCGATTTTCATCTCTTCTTCTATTTTGTTAACCTAGCCATGCTTGGCTAGTTTTTTTAGTAGTTAGGCGAGGATGAACCCTATGCGAATTTGAGTATTTGTTTGAATTCTTGATTGAACGTTATTTTCCATGATTGAATGAATTATCTTTGCTTAAAGCTTTCTTAAAGAATGATCACCTTTTAGATTGTTCATAGGTTGGTGTATGACAATAGAGATGTTGGTGCATTTAACTGGAACCGTTAATTCGTCATAGAGTTGCATGACCTAGACATAGGCTTACGAGTTTATGCGATCTTATAATTCTCGGTTTAAATAATTGATCTTTCCAAACAATACTAAGACATTAGGTTGTTTTCAAAGATAACGAACTAAGGTAGCGTCAAGACATTGGGACTTAGTCTAATTTTAGAGAATTGATCGTCAATCATGGGAAATAATAATCAATTAGGGATTTAATTCAAATACTCAAGGAACATAGGGGATTTCTATGCCCTAGCTGTGTTTTCTCTATCAATTCTCTTTTCTAAACTATCGTCTTTAAGATTCTTAATCTTGAATGCGTATTTTTGATTAAATTCATTAAAAATTCTGTTTGGTTACAACTCACCTCCTATTACTCATTGATCCAACTAAAGCTTAAATAACGAATTAGTGGCTGGAATACTAGTCCTCGTGGGACGATCTTTTTAAGCCAGCCCTCATAAGCTTGGTTCAACAACGCTCTTTAGTGGGAGTGATTTAGAGGATCCTAATCAAAGATATCGAGACTTTTCGCAAATTTGTGATACCATCAAGATGAATGGGGTTTCGGAGAAGCTATTCGTGTGAGACTGCTTTCCTTTCTCTTTGACGGGAAAGCAGGAGCTTGGCTTCATTCTTGTCCTAATGGAAGTCTCTCCACTTGGGACATTATTACCACAAAGTTCCTTGAGAAATTTTTCCTTTTTCTAAGTATACAAAGTCGCTTTCGACATCAATTGCTTTACTCAAGGCAATGGGAATCATATTGTGAAGCATGGGAAAGATTCAAGGAGTTGCTTAGGAAGTGCCCACAACATGAGCTGCAAGACTATGATCGTGTGAGAATATTCTTCAATGGGATGCTTCCGTCCTCTAGGATGATGATTAATGCTACAAAGAGTGGTACGCTAAAAATAAAACTCCCGAAGAATCATTGGAGTTGTTTGAAGATATGGGTCCTTTGAGAATGAAACTATTACTCCACAACCAAAGAGGGGAGTTCTTCAGCTAGACTCTTACAATACAATGTTGGCCCACAATGAGACCATTGCCCAACAAAACAAGGTGATCCAACAGCAAAATCATGAGGCTTCGATCCGAATTTGGAGAATCGATTGGTCGCTTATCAAAGCAAATAGCAGAGAGAAGCCAAGGGTTCTTCCCTAGTGATACCGTGGTCAATCCAAAGGAGCATTGTAAGGCCATAACTACAAGGAGTGGTATAGTGGTTCACCCGGTTGAGAAATCTGCTCCAATGAAGGACAAGTCCGAAAAAGGGGAAGAAGAGGTTGAGAAATGTAATGTGCAAGAGTTCCAAAGGAGATAGCTACAAAGAAGTCTCCCACTCCTTCTTATGCAAAACCTCCTTACCCCCAAAGGTTCAAGCAGCAGATTCGAAGCAACAAGATGCCAGGTTCTCGGGATATTTTTAAGAAATTGCGATTAACATTCCTTTTGCGTAAGCTCTTGAAAATATGCCTAATTATGCAAAGTTCATGAAAGATTTGCTTTCCAAGAAGCATAAGTTGCAAGAGGCGTAAACGATAGCATTGACTCAAAGAATGTAGTGCCATCATTCAAACTAAGTTGCCACCAAAGCTTAAAGATCCTGGCAGCTTTAGCATTCCTTGTGCAATAGGGAATGTCAATACGGGCAGCACTTTGTGATCTGGGAGCTAGTATTAATTTAATGCCCTTATCTGTTTCAAAAGCTCTCGAATTAAAGAGATGAAGCCTACTATGATGTCATTACGCTTGGCGGATAGGTCCATTAAGAAGCCGAAGGTGTCATTGAGGATGTGCTTGTGAAAGTGGACAAATTCATCTTCCCTATGGATTTTGTGGTTCTTAACATGGAGGAAGATGCTGAAATTCCTTTACTTTTGGGAAGACCCTTCTTGGCTACCGCTAGAGCGGTAATTGATGTAGTCACAGAAAAATGGAATTCCAAATGAATGACGAGAAAGTCACTTACAATGTGTTTCACCATGAAATACCCAATGATAATAGTGACTGTTTCAAAGTTGACGTGGTTGATGAGGCCATTCAAGAAGTTTTTCAAAAGGTTCAGATGAGCCTATGGAGGATGATCTTGCTCAATTGTTACAAGTGGAAGAAGAGGTTTCTGCAAAGGAGAATTCTCATTTACAGGTTGAGGAGTCAAGAAGAAAGATTATGATGCGCCACCGTTACTCCTAAGGTGGAACTAAAGGAGCTCCCTTCTAATCAAGTATGTTTTTCTAGGGAAGGATGACACTTATCCCATTATTGTTAGCGCCGAGTTGTCCCCTACCGACGAAGAGAAGTTGCCGAAAGTTTTGACTACCCACAAGACTACCATAGGGTGGTCTATATCTCGATTTAAAGGGGATTAGTCCTTCATTTTGCACTCATAAAATTCTTATGGAGGACCATGTGAAACCAAGAAGGCAGCCCCAGAGGAGACTTAACCCGACTATGAAGGAAGTGGCGAGAAAGGAGGTGGTGAAACTGTTAGATGCAGTGGAGAATGTGTATGGATTGTAGGAGGTTGAATGATGCCACTCGCAAGGACTACTTTCATTTGCCATTCAAGAAAAAACCAAGAGATGGCATGACAGAGGATTCTTCCAAAAGCGTTTCATCCGGACAACAGAGATTGAAGCCTTACCATGGTGGAGACATTGACAGAGGAGGAACCTCCGTGGCAACCGGAAGCCGAGAATTAAGGTGATATCCGTCAGCTCAAGACGTTAAACAAGCGCCGATTGGGAGGCAACCCAATAAGTTTTCTTTTTAATTTTTATTTAGTCTTAGTAGTTATTGGTAGGATAGGAAGGATGTGAAAAGTGTGGATCAAATTATAAGTTCCATGCTTTAAAAAAACTTAATTAATTAATTAATTTTAAAAAATTTGGGCGTAAAGTTGGCGCCCAAAAAAAAAAAAATCCAAAAAAAAAAAATTTCTTTTCCTTTTTTGTTAAACCATCCCCCTTCCTCCTTCTTCTTTCTCTTTCTCTCTCACTTATCTGACCCAGATGGTCGAGGCCCTTTGCATCAAGAATATAGACCCAACTAGTTGTCAACCACCGAGGACGACAAATCTGGAGATGTTTTGAATATTTTGATACCTGATTCCTCTAGGAGATGAGATTATGCCCTTTGTTGACCAAGTAAAACTTTTGTTTAGGGAAAGGACTCAAGTGAGTTATTATGAAAAAAAAAAAAAAAAAAAAAAAAAAAGAAACACAACTCCAATGACTTCTCTAGACCTACTTAGTAACCGGTGCTGCATCACCCATGTGCAGGGTCGCACAAACCAGAAGGTCAAAGAGGGTTATGAGTTGAGCTAAAAGCCTCTTGAGGTGCCTCGTTGGAGTAACCGAGTAACCGGTGCTGCATCACCCATGTGCAGGATCGCGTCAAAAGGGGACCTACAACGGCTCAAGATTACGGTGCTCGTTGGAGTAACCGAGTAACCGGTGCCGCATCACCCATGTGCAGTGGTCGCGTAAAAGGGGACCTACAACGGCTCGAATAAAAATAAATAAATAAATAAAATGAAAAAAAGAGTTATTTTTTACATGAGGATCCCTATAAAATTAACTCGCAAAGCTTGGTTTAGTGGGGGCATTTGAATTTTTCTCGAGGAATTAAGTAGAATAATATTCTTCTACTAATCTTATTGTTGTGCTTATTACGGCTAAGCTTTTGCTCATGGAATGTTAAGAGATTATTATGATTGTTTAAGGCTATTGGCTTAGTGACCCAATCTTATAAGACATTAACCGAATAAATTTTGATAACATGATCCGAGTGTGGTGGTAAACTCGCCACTGTTTAGGAAATAAAAACAATGTCATTCTCATTTAGATAATGAATTTTCTTTCTTTTGCTTGAGGACAAGCAAAGATTTAAGTGTGGGAGAGTTTGATAAGTGCAGATTTTATAATTAAATGAGTATCAATTCGAGATATATTGATTAAATTTATTACTATATATATATATATATTGCAGGAGTTATTAGCCGATTGAGAAAGGAGCGTAAAAGGAAATCAATTTGAATCAATTGTGTGATATTTGAGAGTGGATTGCAAAAGATTTGGAGATGATTGGAGATCTCAAAAGGATATTGCATATATTGTATTTAAGACTGGATCAGATCACGGCCAAGTCAGCCTAAGGGAATTTCTATATAAAGAGCAAGGGAGACACACACTAGAGACCACAGAGAGACAAGACGCAGAAGCAACCAAAGTACACACGAGAGAAAATAACATCCTTATGCTCTCTAAACTTCGGTATTTACCAAAGGTTTAGAGAGAAAGGACAAAGGAAGAAAAGGAGGAGACGGCTGAAGGAAGAAAGAGGACGCAAGAACAATTCCGATTTTCATCTCTCTTCTTCTATTTTGTTAACCTAGCCATGCTTGGCTAGTTTTTTTTTTTAGTAGTTAGGCGAGGATGAACCCTATGCGAATTTGAGTATTTGTTTGAATTCTTGATTGAACGTTATTTTCCATGATTGAATGAATTATCTTTGCTTAAAGCTTTCTTAAAGAATGATCACCTTTTAGATTGTTCATAGGTTGGTGTATGACAATAGAGATGTTGGTGCATTTAACTGGAACCGTTAATTCGTCATAGAGTTGCATGACCTAGACATAGGCTTACGAGTTTATGCGATCTTATAATTCTAGTTTAAATAATTGATCTTTCCAAACAATACTAAGACATTAGGTTGTTTTCAAAGATAACGGACTAAGGTAGCGTCAAGACATTGGGACTTAGTCTAATTTTAGAGAATTGATCGTCAATCATGGGAAATAATAGTCAATTAGGGATTTAATTCAAATACTCGAAGGAACATAGGGGGATTTCTATGCCCTAGCTGCGTTTTTCTCCACTGATTAACTTTTCTAAACTATCGTCTTTAAGATTCTTAATCTTGAATGCGTATTTTTGATTAAATTCATTAAAAATTCTGTTTGGTTACAACTCACCTCCTATTACTCATTGATCCAACTAAAGCTTAAATAACGAATTAGTGGTGGAATACTAGTCCTCGTGGGACGATCTTTTCTCACTACTTTATTACTTGATAACTACACTTCTCACAACATTTGCCCGTATACTTATATGTAACTTTGAAATGAGTTTATAAGGCTTTAAAGTTTTCCATGTTTAGCCCTTATTAAGGCGCCATAGTGTGATGAACACAAGCCCAAATCATTACATAGTCACCCCCTTAAAAGCCGACGTCCCTCGGCGGCTCCACTCACAAAGACTTCACTTGGCCTTCTACTGGCCGGAACCCTCCGCTGGTAGCCCTCCCGAAACATCGACTCTCAATGAATTCACCAATGTGATGAACACAAGCCCAAAGGGAGAGCCCAATCCCCAAAAGCTAGACTATGAGGAGGGAGAACCCAAGTAATGTAATGGATAAAGAAAGAATAGGCCGGTTATGATTGATCCAAGAACATAAGAGGGAGAAAAGCCCACTAGAAGGAGCAAAAGAGCTAAAAAGAGGCCTTGGAAATTAAGAGAATTCGAATAAAGAAGTCTATAAAAAGACAAAAGCCGTTATGCAAGATATGTAAATTATCAGGATCTGTCCCTTCTCTAAGATTCTTCCCTTCCCCTTTTCAATACGCGTCTCCCTTTTATTCGATATTCGGTATTCTCGTCATTCTCGTTGGTTTCTTGCATTTTATACTCAAGAATTGTATCACTTGGCTATAACGGATATACGATTCTCTTTTAATATCTTTTCGAAGTGTTATCGTCTTGTTTTTCCATTTAAGTTCACAACATTTAGTGCTTTCATTGCCGTTCTCATGGCCGAAAATACCCGATTGAAAGAACTACAAACCGAACAAGAGGTTTAGCGACTTCATGGACGACGCTACCCGACGTTTACTCTCTTGGGCGACTTCATGGATGACGCTAACCATCGGTTTACGCGCTCGAAAAATTTTATGGAAGCCGTAATGCTCAAGCTCGATCACTTAGACAAAAAGACTGGGACCTCTAGCTCTGTACAAAGATGGACTCTGACCCCAGGACCACTTCCATTCACCCATTTTTCTCGCTCACCTGGTCGTCAGGTTAAACTTGACTTTCCCTCGCCCGACAGCCTTGAGGCACTCCAAGGATATTCAAAGCGGAGCAAGATTTCAAATATTTCGAGGTCCCCGACGCCGAGGATAATCATTGCCTTTGTCCATCTTGAAGGCGACGTTCTCCCCGGTTCCAAATGCTACAAAAGAATGGCCCCATCCCCCACTAATAACAAATTGTGGAAGAACAATATGGCTCTTCCCAATTTGACTGTGCTGATCTCGCTTGTTCAAGCTCAGACAAAGACGGCAAACTTGATGAATACAATAGTCGCTTATGATGCCGCTAATCAAACGTCCGACATATCGAAACCAGCCTCGTTGGATTGCTATATCGGAGGACTAAACCGACCTCCGCGGGACGTGTTGGTTCAACAACCTCGCACCGTTGTCCAAGCCATGACATTAGCCAAAGCTATTTGCGTAATCGCAGATTGAGAAAACCCACTAAACCTCATGGGTTTAGCAATGCCGACCCTCCTGACAATTCTAAAAGCTACTCTACGCCCAACCACACAACTAGTGGGACTTCATTGTTGACGAGTGGTGGCGGTAAGTCAAATCTTCCACCATTACTCCCCACACCAGCCTAGGCTTCCACTAAAGCGTATGACCCCGCCGAGATGCAAATCCAAGGAGAAAGGGCTTTGTTACACCTATGATGAGAAATTCTCACCTACTCATAAAAGCGTGCTAAGAAGCAACTCATGATGATGATAGAAGATGGAGACCCCGATGAAATTATTGAACCGTAGATAGAAGACTGGCAGATCGATGGCCATATGCATCATTTATCATTGCCTCGCATCTAAGGGAACTCAAGGACCTAAACTATTCATTTTACGGGTGCAACTCAAGGCACCGAGGTTCGATTTTAATTGATGAGGGGAGCCCCGATAATTTTATTCACCCACGCATAGTGCAACACCTCAATTTACCAATGGAATGTACGAAGGAGATCCGGATCTTGGGAGGTACAGACAAGTATTGTGCACTAATCAACAAATTAGAGCCGTATCGCTCAGATTTGTGGTTATTCATTGTCTTTAACTTGCTGGTCCTACCCGTAGCAAGTACTGCGATATGGTCATTGAGCTGGATGGTTAGCAACACCGGGTCCCATGTGCAGCACTACCATAGTACCTCTACTATTAAGTTTTTGACCAACGGTTAATGGGTAACATTGAAAGGAGCCCGCGAGAATGTTTTTTCTCGTGCCCAGATCATCACCTCTTACGATTGCAACATACCGACGCTTGGTCACATTTCTTTGTTATGCAACCTACTACTCAACCCGATACCGAGAACCTTGACGACATTCCTCAGGATCTTCTACGTGTCCTGCATGAATTCGCCACCGTGTTTAATACCCCACACGGCCTACCCCCACACAGTAGGCCACAAACACACAATCGACTTACTTCCAGATTCCTCTCCGGTGAAAGTCAAACCGTAAAGATATCCTGTGAGCCAAAAACAGAGATAGAACATATTGTTGACGAGCTGCTCTGCGAGGGATTGATAAAATAGAGCACCAACCCATTTTCTCGCTCCAGTGATTCTCGTTAGAAAGAAGATGGTACATGGCGGTTTTGTGTGGATTATCGCGCAAGCAAACGCTATCACAAGAAAGGATGCTTTTCCTATGCCCATGGTGGACGAACTCTTAGATAAGCTACATGGCTCTATATTCTACTCCAAGCTTGACCTCAGATCGGATACCATCAAATCTTGATGAAGGATCGTGATCGTGAGAATACCGCTTTTCAAACGCATCAAGGGTTGTATGAATGGATGGTCATGCCATTCGGCCTACCAATGCACCGCGACATTTCAAGCCCTCATGAACACCATTTTCCGACCATTTCTAGGTAAGTTTGTTTTAATATTCTTCGATGATATTTTGATTTATAGTGATACTTGGAACACCCATTTGACTCATGTTCGTCTGCGGTTCTCGCAAATATTGGCCGACTATCGATTATTTGCCAAACCGTCAAATGTGCGTTTGGTCGACGTCGTATTGATTACTTGGGACATGTGGTCTCGTGAAGCGGAATTGAGATGGATGAGTCAAAAGTATGGCAATTAAACGATGGCCTAGCCTACTTGACCGTCATACACCTAAAGGCATTTCGGGTTTGAGTGGCTACTATAAATGCTTCATTCACCACTATGCTCAAATTGCTACACCACTAACCCATTTGCTTGCTAAGGACGCGTTTATATGGTCAAACAGCTGCCTTAACGCTTTAGACGAGCTTGAAACAGCGATCACTCGTAGCTCCGCCTTTGCTCTACACCGATTTTTCAAGGCGTTATCCTGAAACAGATGCATCCGCGGCAGTAGCATTGCGCAATACTCAATCAAGAAGGTCATCCAATCGCGTTCTTTTCAAAAAGCTTTCACCTTGCATGCAAGCACACTCTTGTCTATGTACGCGAGTTATACGCAATCACCGCCGTTGCAAAGTTCCGCCATTATTTGTTTGGTCACTTCTTCATTATCCGAACGAACCATGCTAGATTGAAACATCTTGGGAGCAGTGTGATTCAAACCCAAGAGCAAGAGGCTTGCTTACCCAAACTTTGTTGGAAATTATGCCCTAGGGCAAGTCATTGTACTTATCAACGATCCCCATATGAATTGGGTAGTCGCAATGTCTTGCTAGAGGCCGCTTGCGACTTGTGTGTGACGATAAGATGGGCCCGCGCCAATCTCATGTGGGCCTACAGGTCGCACACAAGAATGGCCTAACACGAGCAAAGAGTGTCCAGATTCATTGAATCTTAAATGTGTTTAAGATTTAATGAATACTTATTGAATCTAGGATGTGTGTGTATATATATATGCATATATAAATATATTAAATTCGAAAATAATAATGATATTATTTATTGATAATAATATTATTATATAAAGTATTTAATTTATTTGATAAATTAAATAACTATAATAAATTGAGATATTGTATCTCGATTTAATTTTCGAATAAAGATATTGATATCGATTTAATTTGAACCGAGATATCGGATCTCATTTTAAATTAAATATAACGATATCATATCTTGATTTAATATATAATAAATTTGAAAATAATAATGATATTATTTATTGATAATAATAATATTATATATAGTATTTAATTTATTTGATAAATTAAATAACTATAATAAATTGAGATATTGTATCTCAGATTTAATTTTCGAATAAAGATATTGCATATCAGATTTAATTTGAACTGAGATATCGGATCTCATTTTAAATTAAATATAATGATATCATATCTTGATTTAATTTATAAATATAAATTAAATCGTGGCTTTTAATTCGATTAAATAAATAAATTTGATTAGATCTATCGATAGATTTAATTAATATATTTTTTAATCCATATTCAAAATTGGTTTTGAATTTAATACGTCTGCTAGGTTTAGAAAACCTACGGGACATTTTGTCGAGCGTATTAGAAAGCCGCGAGAAACCCTAGATAGAAAATAGAGACACACAGCTCGAGGCGCTAGCACGCTTGCTCGTGTTTCAAGGTCGTTCGTGTGGATACCTAGGCAGAGAGGAAGGCGATTCTAAAGAGCTCGCCGTAGGGATCCCGACTGATTGTCAGTAGCGCGAGAATTTAAATCATGATATTATATTATATATTGTATATAATATAATGTAAATTACAGAATTTAAATTATGATATTATATTATATATAGTATATAATATAATATAAATTAGAGAATTAAATCATGATATTATATTATATATAGTATATAATATAATTTAAATTAGAGAATTTAAATCATGATATTATATTATATTTATAATATAATATAAATTTGAAACAATAATGATATTATTTATAGATGATAATATTATTATATATAGTATTTTAATTTATTAGATAAATTAAATAACTATCATAAATTGAGAATTTATTATATTATATAATTATATAATATAATATAAATTTGAGAATTTAATATATATTATATGTATTATATAATATAATATAAATTAGAATATTTTAATTCATGATTAAAATATGTTCTAATTTACCTTTCAAAGTGTTGTTTGGGTATGGTGAACAACATGGCTCTAGATATTTTACAAATGTTGTATTTTTAAATATGGCTGAGCCATGCCTCTCTCTCTCTAAATAATCTTGATGTACATTCTCTTCACATCTCGGTCCCTACCGGCTTGAGAGGACTCTAGGTTAGGATGAGCCATGTTGTGTCACGAGTTTTTAATTATGTTTGATGTGATCATTGCATGATTAAATTTAGATATTATATGAAATACAATATTGATTGCATTCATATAAATAAAATTAATAGGATTAATTAGATAAATATCAAATAATACCCTCTAAATAAAATCTTAAGTCACAATGCCGTCAATAAATGAATACTTGTCAAAACCTAGATCACCCATTTGCATGTTCCACCAAAGTGGATGCATCTCGAGTTATCTTGGTGAGACAAGAGAGAGTAATGGTGATACTCATATTCATTATTGTCTTGACTTAATTGAGATCATCAAAACGGTTTTGGATCTCAAGGCATTAGATGGGATTAAACGTGCTTGGTCATATGATGATCGAATCCCATAAAGATCTAAGAATTACATGTGATGTAATTGGCAAATGTTTGCTCTACCTAAATAACTTAAATTTAAGCCGTCTTGCCAAAGCGGACTTAATTTTTAAGCTAAATATGGGTCTTAGCCCACTAATTATAATGAGGGTTGTTAATTCAGTGGGAGGTTACAACTTAAACTTTGCATATCTTTAGTTGTAGAATCATGTAGTCTAGTAACACTTCAACACCATCAATGCGATCGAGTCCTTGAAAAGGACGAACTCGATGAGACAAACTCTCTTGACATGTTTGGGAACTTAAGCGTTGATCCTAAACACGAAAGAAAAGGGTATCTCATCAATCAACCCATTCCGACGAGCTCCTGCAGTTCGCTGATCCAAGAGCTCAGATTAATGCTTATACGAAGCATAGGGATGACTCTTGTCCTAGGAGTTAGCTGCGATGTGATCTTGAACTCACTCCCTGTGAAGTTATGATAACTATAACATGAACAACATGGAGAAATCAATCTCCGAATCGCATGGGATGCTCAAACAGCCGAGCAGAGCATTAAGAAGAAGCTTCCAAAGACTGCTTTTGATGGTTCGAAAGGAAAGGGTATGAAAAGAAAGGCAAGGGCAAACGAGTGGGTAAGAGCTCACTGGTAAGACCACCGAGTCAAACAAACCCGAATCTAAGCTGCACTGGAAGGCAAAGCCTCCAAAGGACGGAGTCTCGCCACTTCTCGCAATGAACTTGGTCATTGGAAGAGGAATTGCAAACTCTATCAAGAAGATCTCGAAAAGAACAAGAAGGATGGCAAGGCTATCGCAGGTATCTTTGTCATAGATATTCATTTTTCTACTTCACTATATGGGTATTAGATACAGCATGTGGTTCTCACATTTGTATAAATGTGCAGGGTCTAAAGGACAAGAGAAGATTGAAGAAGGGCGAAGCCGGACCTACGAGTTGGAAACCGAGCAAGAGTTTACGCTTTAGCCGTAGAAACTTATGAAATAGTTTTGCCCAACGGGCTTTTGTTATTGTCAACAATTGCTTTTATGTTCCTTTTGAGTAGCAACATTGTTTCACTTTCTTATTTGGATAAGGAAGGTTTTACTTCATTACTAGGAACCGTAAATGTTCGATTTATCATAATGATGTTTTTATGCTCATGGTGATTTGCATTCTCGGTCATTATGTACTTAATTTAGAACATCCTAATAATGGAAATATCTATGACATAACTACTAAGAGGATCAAGTCAAATGATTTGAATCCTGACTCTATCTATGGCATTGTCGTCTAGGCCATATAAATGAGAAACGCATTTCGAAACTCCATAAAGATGGATTTCTTAACTCATTTGATTTTGAATCAATTGATACATGCGAGTCTTGTTTATTGGGAAAGATGACAAAGGCACCTTTTACTGGACACAGTGAGAGAGCCACCGATTTATTGGGCCTCATACATACTTATGTGTGGACCATAGAACACATCTCGCCAGAGGAGGTCATTTGTACTTCATTACATTTATAGACGATTTCAATAGATATGGATATATCTATTTAATGAAACATAAGTCGGAATCTTTTGAAATGTTCAAAATATTCCAAAATGAAGTGCAAAATCAACTTGGCAAAACAATTAAGACACTTCGATCTGATCGGGGTGGTGAATATTTGAGCCAAGAGTTCATTGACCATCTTAGGAGTTGTGGGATCATCTTACAGCTTACTCCTCCAGGAACACCTCAATGGAATGGTGTTTCTGAGCGGAGGAATCGAACTCTATTAGATATGGTTCGATCTATGATGAGTCAAACAGATCTTCCACCTTTTTTTTGGGGCCATGCCCTAGAAACAGTACTGTTCAGCACTAAATCGTGTTCCGTCAGCGGCGTTGAAAAGACACCATATGAGATATGGGTCGGGAAGAAACCCAGGTTTGTCATTTCTTAAAATTTGGGGATGTGAGGTTTATGTCAAACATCAAGCCTCTGATAAATTATCATCCAGATCCTCAAAATGCCTTTTGTGGGGTATCCTAATGAAACTAAAGGATACTATGTCTACAATCCCACCGATCACAAAGTGTTTGTTATTCGGAATGGTGTCTTTTTGAAAAAGAGTTTATCTCTAAAAGAACCGTTGGGAGTAAGGTGAACCTCGAAGAAGTTCGAGAGTCACGAGGACAATGTAGAACCACATGATGGAAACCGGAAGACTCACAACAAGTTGTTGAGCCTACTCATGTAACACAAGACCCCTGAAGGTCCGATAGAACACGGCTACAACTCAGAGATATGGATTTCGACATCTTTGAAGCCGTGATGTTTTGCTCATTGAGCACAATGAGCCAACTACCTATCGCGAGGCCATGGTGGGACCCAACTCCGAAAGATGGCTTAGTGCCATGAAGTCTGAAATGCAATCCATGTACGACAATGAGGTATGGGCCTTAGTCGATCCACCTGAAGGTGTAAAAACCGTTGGGTGCAAGTGGGTTTTCAAAGAGAAAACTAACATGGAAGGCAAAGTAAATATCTTCAAGGCACGGCTTGCTGTCAAGAATATCCTTAAGTACTTAAGAAGGACTCAGGACTTATTCTTGGTATATGGTGGTTTGGAAGATGAGCAGACCAAGGAGCCTAGGTCACATCAAAGGACCAACCATATACTCAAGCGATTTCATCTTATCAGAGAAATCAATGATAGAGGTGATACAAAAAAAAAAAGGAAATATTATGCAAAGTACCAGGAGAAAGCAAGTCATTATACTTTAAACGTTAATGTTATTTAAAGTATTCTCCTTTAGTTATCATTTCATTTGCATGTTTATAGTGATAACTGTATCCCTGGATATATCTAATAGATTATCCTAAATGTCCCTGGTCGGTCATCTACGCGGGAGCGAAGATGAGATAAGACCAGTGTGACTTTGATGAGGTATGGGGATACGAATCAAAGTCAGAGGAACTTGTAAGAGTACAAGGTGTTTGGACCGACCCACTATGAGAAAGGTTGCATGGAATAAGTCATAAGCTTTTCTCATGTATAACCAGCGTCACAACGCCCTTTGACTCGAGATCATCATGGATTCCTACATGATGAGTCGGCTGTCTTTGACCTAGTCAAAAGTCACCTTTGGCCAGGGTGATGATAAAGGCCAGGATCGGGATCAGTGGTTCTCATGCGGAGGAATGTGAATGGTCAAGATGGGATTTGTCCCTCACATTTGTAGAGAGATAATACTGGGCCCCTCGATGAGTGAGTCTGAGAAATGTATGGCCATACTACGATGGAAAGGAGTTTCCATCTCAATTGTTAGACTACTCAAGAATCGAGAAAGTAATGGTCAAGAAGAGGAAGTTGACATTTTCCATGCCTCATGCTTGACCAAATTATCGCGTGACAAAAGGGACGTGACATGGTTGTACGATAGGTTATATCGCATAAACAATGACGTTGATCCTCTTACTAAGCCTCTTGCACAAGTAAAACATGAGCGTCATGTTAGGAGAATTAAGGTAATTAATGATTGCACCTAGTGCAAGTGGGAGTCTGTTGGAAATTATGCCCAGGGGCAAGTCATTGTACTTATCAACGATCCCCATATGAATTGGGTAGTCGCAATGTCTTGCTAGAGGCCGCTTGCGACTTGTGGGCTGGACATGTATTGGCCCGCCGCCAATCTCATGTGGGCCTACAGGGTCGCACACAAGAATGGCCTAACACGAGCAAGAGTGTCCAGATTCATTGAATCTTAAATGTGTTTAAGATTTAATGAATACTTATTGAATCTAGGATGTGTGTGTATATATATATATGCATATATAAATATATTAAATTCGAAAATAATAATGATATTATTTATTGACAATAATATTATTATATATAGTATTTAATTTATTTGATAAATTAAATAACTATAATAAATTGAGATATTGTATCTCAGATTTAATTTTCGAATAAAGATATTGGATATCGATTTAATTTGAACCGAGATATCGGATCTCATTTTAAATTAAATATAACGATATCATATCTTGATTTAATATATAATAAATTAAAAATAATAATAATATTATTTATTGATAATAATATTATTATATATAGTATTTAATTTATTTGATAAATTAAATAACTATAATAAATTGAGATATTGTATCTCGTATTTAATTTTCGAATAAAGATATTGAATATCGATTTAATTTGAATCGAGATATCGGATCTCATTTTAAATTAAATATAATGATATCATATCTTGATTTAATTTATAAATATAAATTAAATCGGAGGTTTTTTAATTCGGATTAAATAAATAAATTTGATTAGATCTATCGAATAGATTTAATTAATATATTTTTTAATCCATATTCAAAATTGGTTTTGAATTTAATACGTCCGCTAGGTTTAGAAAAACCTACGGGACATTTTGTCGAGCGTATTAGAAAGCCGCGAGAAACCCTAGATAGAAAATAGAGAGACGCACGCCCGTAGGCGCTAGCACGCTTCTGGTTCGTGTTTCAAGGCTGTCATCGTGTGGATACCGGTAGAGGAAGGCGATTCTAAAGAGTCGGCTTCGCTAATCGAGAAGGTAGCCCACCGTTCAAATTGTTCGCAAAGGTACGATTCGGAAACTCTAAACCGATTTAAACACTATTGAGCGATCCGCCTAAGGGATTCGTAAAATTTTTATTCCGCTGCGGTACGGATTCCAACAAACTCTTGGGGTATCGTTTCACTATTGAGTATAAACAAAGGCGTACTAACCAAGCCGCAGTATGCTCGTCTTGGGTTACCTATATGGCCATTGTAACACCCTAAAATCCAACACACAAAATCTTGGCCAAAACACTTGAAATATCTCTAACAAAGATGTTCAACATCCAAATCATTAAAATACATAACTAATTCAATTCAAAATGTATTTTCGAGTCAACATAAGTTCCCAAAATATTTAATAATAAAATACAAGCGGAAGTCTTATAGTCATGGCAAATAGAATAACATAACATAAGTTCTAGAGGACAACCGAGCCTTCAAGGCTCACTCCATAAGTTCTTTCCCTTGCTCCCTACTTTAGAACAATCACCCGAAAATTTTTAATATAGGGTGAGATTGACATCTTAGTAACTCACTTGAAAGTTTCTACCAGACACAAGTAAGTCACATATGACAAAAGTAGGAGCCGAGTACATATATGTTGTATATACCATAATTTCATACAACATAAATTATCATGATGTCAATGTGAAACGTACTATTATACAATATGCAGATGCAGCCTCCACTTATATCACCGTCCATCCTCAACCGCTAACCTGGAGCCATAATGCTAACACATAGTCCAATGTAGAACTCATCCATTTGATTGGATTGTCCCAAGCTCACCAAAACTTAAGATACCCGTGCCAAAGGTATGGAGCTTAAGCATGGACTATGACTCCCCTCCTTAAAAGAATACAACTAAGGAGGTGTCACATGTCCCACCTGCTCCAATGCAATCCCGGCCAAAGGAAAACATGGAAGAAAGGGTTCTGACAAGTGTCATCCACTATGCACGTGAGTGATGACATACCACATGGTAAAAGATCTCAACATACAAATCCTCCTTACTCCAACCCATCACAAATACACACACAATGACAAATATGTTCGAGAACAATAAATCATGATTTAATTCATATAAAATATCAATTTACAATACATACACATATACATATGATTCGAAATGCCTTTAATTTTAAATAAAAGATAGTTCTCACAATCACACACAATTTACAAGTATACGGAAGAATATTCGTAGTTACCTGCTACTTCCTAGCTTGCAAGTAATCACACAGTGGTTACACCAAAGCTCTCAATGAGAGTCTACAAAGTCACAAATATAAATACTTATCAATATATTACTCTAGGGTTACTTAAAGATACTCTAAATACTTAAAGCTACCCTCTACACCCCTATTATATCATATTATATTTATTCACATAGACTGTCACAATTCCAATAACCATTTAAAAAAAAAAAAAAAAAAGAAAAAAAGAAAAAAAAGAAACTAAAGTATTATATGCAAACAAACATATATATAATAAGGAGAGGACTCCAAAATTCAATGGCTTTATACACACAAATATATATATATATATATGGCTGCGAGTTTGATACGTTGAAAAGAGGGGGAAAATATTGAAGGAAGCATCATTCACGCATATGACATGGTGAAGGAAAGAACGATTTAATAAAATGTGCATCCCCAACAAGCATTAATAGAAGAGAATGGTTTTGACTTTTGAATGAGAATATATTTATTATCATTAACCTTTTATTTATTTATAGAAAACACTTCCCAAAGTCCTGACACTACAAGATGAATGTATTGAGAAAAAGAAGACCAAAATGGTAGAGTCTTGACCCCAGGAGATAGCAAACCCACAAGATAAACAAAAAAAAAAAGTAAGAAGGAAAAAAAAAAAGAAGGTTATAGCTCAACGCATACCATTAAATGAGAGAATAAATGCATATCACTCACATGGTGGAAAAGAAAAGAAAGAAGTAAAGAATAAAAAAATGTTTCCGTAGCCATGTGACGGAAAGGCAAGAAATGAAGATGAGTGAATATATACACACCCACACAAGGACAAGATGAATAGTATGAGAGATGTGAATAAACCATTAAAAAAATATCCCCACACCAAACAGAACGACAAGATGTTGGTAAGAGGATTCATTAAATATAATCAATCATTTGTTATCCTTTGATTTTTGATGGTGTGTGGCTAGTTTGAAGAAATGAAAGAAAATAAAGACAAGACACACACAACAAGACAAAATAGGAAGCCATCACGTGCTTGCTAAGGTATGTTCTTCAGTTTATTCAGTGGTATTAAAGACAGATTATTGGCACGAATCCTATGGCTAAGGAATATAACATCGAGGCAAGAGGATTTGTTTGGAATCACAAGCTCGTTATACCTTTCAATGATCGCACCTTATCCATAAGATTCTCGAAGAATTTCATTCTTCCAAAGCTGGGGGCATTAAATCAGTTTTTTTACGCACTTTTCATCGAATTGCCCGACTGCCCATTTCATCGTCCTACATCTGCGCAAGGATATCCGTCTATATGTCCAACAATGCATAACTGTCATCAATGTGCCAAGGTATCGCATCTACATCCCAGAGGTTCGCTTGAGCCACTCCTTATTCCCGATAGAATTTGGGAAGATAATTCCATGGACTTTGTTAATGGTTTACCATTAGTCCATTGCCATTCGATCGTTCTTCGCCGTTGTCCACCGTTTGTCCAAATATGGCCACTTCATTCCTTTGCCACCATCGGTCCTTGCTTTCAACGAGTTGGCAGCAGAGCTTTGTCAAACACATCGTCAAATTACATGGGATCCCAAGAACAATAAGTTCCAGATCGTGATAAGACTTTTACAAGCACATTTTGGCGCCATATCGGATGCGACTACGAGATCTAAGCTCCTGCTTACATTAGCTTATCACCCACAATCGATGGTCGACTGAAGCTCTCAATAAATGTTTAGAGTTATATTTAAGATGTTTTTGTGTATGATCACCCACGTCAATGGGTCAATTTCTTACCATGGGCGTAGTACTAGTACAACATCCTTCCACACACGATTGGCATGACTTTTAAGGTCGCTTATGGTCGGACCCTCCGCCATTAGTTCTCATTCGTTATTGGAAGATACACCATTTGATGTTCATAAACAATTGAGTGAACGCGATGAAGTGTTGAAAACTCTTAAGATCAATATCCATAAGGCTCGGGTTTAGGATGAAGATATATGCTGGGTAAGCATCGCACCCAAACAGAGTACAAGGAAGGAGAACTCGTGTGGGTCAAGCCCAACCCATCGCTAACATTCCGTGGAGCTCCGCAAATTTCAAAATTGGCATCGGTTACTTTTGGTCTGTCACGCCCGAAAACTAAGGGGCGAGACCGACAATTTGAGTAGACTCACATTCCTTAAGCCTTAAACTTAAATATAGACATTAAATAATACTCATAATTACATTTGGAGCTATGCTCCACTATAGTATATACATGTACATACATCCCAATTTACAAGGAAAGACAGGATCCTACCTATAAACTACGTGGAGCATCTAGCTATAGTAATAATACAAAAGTATGGATTTATGATTACATCATATAGCAAAGACTACCAAAAGGAGCCAATCTAACTTTAACTTATTGAGAAGGCTCTTCATTGCTGTACAATTAGCATGGGGTTAATGAATGCTATCCGAACCAAAACAAACTTTTCCGATGAATAACGCCTCATTTATAGAATTTAATAAGATATAGAAGAATATAATTCAAACATTTTTATCTTCGGATAAAAAAACACCAATATGACAATAAATCACAATTTAAATTTCATATCATCATGAATAAAAATAGAACTCTATATAAGATCACCAATCAACTAACTCGAGATGCATAATAAATTGTTTTGTTTGACTAAATCAATTTAAGACAATAAATCTCAAATCTCATCTTTTAGTAGGACTTCAACGTAACGAAATAACAAATGTGGACACACACAAACCCACGAGGAAAATAACCAAGCGTGACATAAAGGCCACGAAAAAGCGTGGACACACAGCCCACGTGGAGGTAACCAAGCGCGGCTCGGCCACGAAACAAGCGCAAAGCACGAGGCTACGAAACCAGCCCAGCAGTACAAGACCCACGATAACAAGCGTGAGAACAAATCTCACGAATATCAAGCGAGCTCGAGGTTAACCATGGTGCACCAAGGACTAACGATGCACTGGCCGTTAGTAACCGCTTTTGTATTCAGTCCTCTCAAAACAATTTCAAGCATGCATGGGGTCAATTCACCAATAGCAAACAAATCGATCCTCTTCTAATGATAAAAATCGAAAAGAATATTTCGTAAATGTAAGAAGACAAAGATGAAAGTTTACAAAATCTCAAAACATTTCTTATCAATTCTTTGCATAAAAATTCATAAACAATAAAATGTTATGAACCATTAACTTCAACTAAAATCATCGTTTCATTTAAACATATATATATATATATATATATAACAATAAGCAATTAATATAATTTCAACGAAACTGTCTTGAAGAAACTAGTACTTAAGGAAGCTGATAATTTAATAAAATTATAGCAAGTATAATATCATTTATAAAAATGATAATGTGACGCTATTCACGCACCTTGCTTCGCTCCCAAACATATATAACTTACTCCTTCCTCGGATTTTGTAATGATTCTTACTCCTTGATTCCTAAACACCAACAATCACATAACTATCACCCTTAATATTTAAGCCTTATCAACCTCTTTGGATTAACAACTTGATCCGAACAACCTAATGATCACCACCGCAATACATAATCTCTAAAATTTAATTGGAAAAAACCTTATCTTCAACCTTTTTCACTTTCATATATAACACTAAATACAACCAATTCAACCCCAAATCATTTTTTATAAAGGAAATCCCACATATGACCACAAAAAATAAATAAATAAATAAAGAGAATAAGGTAACGTGCTTTGTGTACTCATATACTACCATCACTTTCGAATAATACTTCGACACACATCCATCAAGCATATAAAGAAATAAAGTCATATACACGAAAAAGCTTTATATAAGACTATAGTCTTCCATTTAATAAAATATTCTTTCACTTCATATTGTCTATCTCATCAACCTAAATCCATACCAATACAGAAAAAAATTATAAAATAATCTTCATTTCAATCTCCTCATATGAGATATAACATTGAATTTAATCAATAGCATAAACTTTAACCTACAATCTCAACAAGAATCCAAAGAACCCTAAAAGAAAATATCACAGTCCTGTTATTGTTGTTTTAAGACATGCTTTAAGAATCCATCTATTAACTCAAACTTAACCCCGCCTCATCTACACACACGTATTCAAACAATGACCACATTTAACAAAGACATTGAACAATCTTACTCTTAAATTTTAGTCCGTAATACATATAGAATAGTTAATTATCTTATTCCCATCAAATTCTTCTCCTCCACATTTTCACAAACACCTTGGGTGCATTAACATTCAACAAGTTTATCAACCTTCAAATCCTTTGCCCCACAATTTTCTTGATATCAATACACCTACATGTCTACATATGAATTTGCTATGCTTCTCTCAATTTTTTCCCTTTATACCAAAACGGAAATTTAATTTCAAGAACCCAGAACATAAGCATGCTTTCATAGTCTTATAACTAAACACATCAAAACCAATTGAAACTTAATACACACACGACAGCCACTTAGAAACATAGGAAGGAGGAGAGTTTTGAATATATACCAACATAATCAAAGCGCACACACAAAACTGTAATCCAGTGTTGATTGAAGCAAAGGAAGAAGAAGCTCTCATATAGATGACTCCAACTAAACTCATAGCAACAAACAGATTCGCACACCATACGAATACGTCAAAACAAATAAAGGAGAAAAGGATTTCGTACACAAGCACACACCAGCAACAAGAAAAAAAAACGACAGTGTCGAGCAAGAAAGGAGAAATCTGACTAACCGAGACAACAAACGAGCAAGAAGGAAACAGCAACACCCGAAGTAGTGGCGGGTTGAGGCTAACAAACAGGGTTCAATAGCGAATAGGGAGGATGGCAGTGGGGTTTGTCAAGATTGAGAGGTTCTTGAAGCTTCCTTATAAATAAATAAAACACTCATTGGGTTAACAGAGATTTGGAACCCAAAACCCGGTAGGAGGAACTTAACGAGGTTTCTTTAGACAACCTATCCACTTTCCTGAAAAATTTATAACACATAATTAAAATACTAATTAGAATTAAATAATTTTCCTATATTATTTCCAGGGCCATTACAGGTCCTTTTCGGGTCTTGGAACGTATTGGAAAAGTTGCTTACCATTTGGCTCTACCTGCTCATGTTCGTATACATCCGGTTTTCCACGCTTCACTGCTTAAACGTTTTGTTGGATCTGACTCAACAACTCCCACAATTCCCATACCGTTATTAACTGTTCCTGAAGGACCCGTTATCACTCCTGTCAGAATTTTAGATACACGTCTAGTGCAAGATCGTGACCAATGGGTTCAACAAGTATTAATTCAGTGGGATGATGCTTCACCGAATACATGGGAGAATGCTCTGGAGATGTCGTCATTATATCCTTCTTTGGACCTTGAGGACAAGGTACTGTCTGATGGGGAGGGTAATGTAATGGATAATGAAAGAATAAGCCCGGTTATGATTGATCCACTAACAGAAGAGGGAGAAAAGCCCACTAGAAGGAGCGAAAGAGCTAAAAAGAGGCCCTGGAAATTAAGATAATTCGAATAAGGAAGTCTATAAAAAGACAAAAGTCGTTATGCAAGATATGGAAATTATTGTGGATCTGTCCCTTCTCTACGATTCTTCCCTTCCCCTCCCCTTCTATTCAGATATTCTGTATTATGTCATTCTGTTGGTTTCTTGCATTTTATACTGAAGAATTGTTTCAGCTTGGCTATAATTGATATACGATTCTCTTTTAATATCATTTCAAGTGTTATTGTCTTGTTTTTCCATTTAAGTTCACAACACATAGCCCATATGACAAGTTAGCTAGCCAAGTGTGATTAACCTAGAAGATCATTCTGACCATTCAGGAAAAGCACTCATCTACCACATAATCAAACCGTGCTCTGTTATGAGTTTTACTTCCTATTGTCTAAAGAGCCCCCAAAAAAAAAAAAAAGGAGGGAACAACAAAGGAAGGATACAGATTATCATTTTACATATGAAACACACCTATGTAAGAAAATAAAAACTTCTGTTTTTACTTCCATTTTCCATCAATGTCACTGGACATTCCCCCGTCATCTCTCCTTATTCATTCTTGCGGATTTCTTTCCATATTCTTCCTTAAAAACTCCATAATGTAGATCAACAATGGAGGGTGCCATCTAGATACTACGAGGAAATAACAAAGGATTAGTTTCATAGTCGAGCTGTTGGTTGTTCAACGGGATGGTCCTATAATCTACCTTATTTTTTTAATTTAGTTCTTATGTTTTCTTAATATAACTCCATAAAGTTACTCAATGTTAGAAGACAGATCTCTATACTATCTTCTGTTTAAAATTTATTCTCCTGCATTACAAACGAGCCTAACTCCATTGGATGCGGCAAACACCCAACTAGTCTCAGAAAGTAAGATGGAGAACAGGGAATTAAATACATCATAAAGATAGCATAAGGCATGAATATAAATCAAGAAAATTGACTACGATACTAAAATATCATGTGATAAACCATGCTAATCAGAAAATAAATTAGCCAATTATCATGAGACTCCAACAAATTATTAACTGTTTCTATAAGCATTTTGTAAAATCTTGTTATGCTACATACAATTATCTTTACAAGTAATCATTAGTAACTTGAAAATGAGTTCCCCAACAGCTCACACGGGTGGAAAAAAGGCTTTTAAGACCGGACAAAATAGGTATTGTAGGATCAGACCCGCGACAGGTCTTGTTCCAAGCGGTATTAAAAGTCTCCCTATTAAGACCGGACTTGAAACCGGTCTTAAAGAGTTTCTTTTAGACCGGACATTTTAAATCTTCGGTCTTAAGAGTCGTCCTAAATAGATCTGAAATATTTTTTGTTCGGTCCTAAAACTCAAACTTTAAGACCGGACAAAAACTCGACCGCTCTTAAAAGATCCGAATATTAAGACTGGACAAATATAAATCCGGTCCAAAAAATAGTAGATTCTAAGACCAGACGACTAATTACCCGGTCTTAAAAGAATGAATTTCAAGACCAGATGATATACCGGATGATATATACATCCGGTCTTAAAAATTGAACTTTTAGACCGGACTTATAAATAGACCGGTCTTAAAAGACCGGCTTAATACCTTTAAGACCGGTCATAGAAATACATATGGTCTTAACAGTTGAATATTTAAGACTGGCATATTTATTTCTAGTCTAAATTTTTCTGAATTTTTTCTCTGTTCTATTCTTCTTGATCATATATATATACACAAATCCACCACCCAAAACAACACATAAAAGTCGATACTTTAAGCTACAAGCTATGAACAATTATGAATAAATTGAATTGGGAAAAAGAATACAAATATTATCCACCATGAGTTATGTGGCCTCTTAAGACTACAACAGCTAAAGTAATTTATACAATAAGCTAAGATAACTAATTACAATCACAATGAGTTACAAATACAGCACGTAAATCAACATACATGTCCGATATATTATTCACCATGCCTTCATCTGATTCCGACCCAACAACGTAACATGCATCCTCTTTTATAACATGCTCCTTTGAATCGGATCTTACCACAAAAACAAAACAAGAACAAATTCATAGTCAGCGTGACATTGTTTAATTAAGAACATAGAGGGAATATAATATAGTTAAAACCTTAATTTTTTCAAAGAATTCTACATATGAATATTACCTTATGAATTGACTCTTTTATAAAGTGATATCCTCCCATATCCCTTCTTGATGATCATTTCTTATGCCGGGTTCATTATCCGCTTCTTCTTCTTCGTTCATGTCCCGTAGACCACTTGAAAAGGAGTACTCTCGTGAAGACCATAATTTGAAAGACTTTCCTCATCAATATCAATGACCCTCTTTCCTTGGAGAGCTACGCACCACATTTTATTTTCTTGATCGGTGATATAGAACACTTGTTTCGCATGGTCTCGCCATAATAAAAGGTTCATCTCCAAAACTTCTACTATTGACATCGACTAAAGTAAATCCTAGCCGATCGATCTGAACACCATTATTGACATTAACCCACTTGCATTTGAAGATGAGAAATCTAATTTTGACATAGTCCACCTCCAAAATCTCTTCAATAACCCTATAATATGGCATGACTGCCAATTTAGGCCTCTTGTCTTTCGAACTGGAGAAGTGCATAGATTCAGCCTCTAACATAACACCACTGTTCTGGACTGTGCTCCTATCATCTAGGGACTTCGTGTAAAATGTATAACCATTGATCACATACGAATTCCAACTTATGACATCAACCTCAGGACCACGTGCTAACCATTTCATTGTATCAGAAACACATTCAGATCCCTCGACCTTTTGTTTGAACCAGTTTGCAAAAGTTCTGTTATGCTCCCTAATCAACCTTTGTTCGGTCATTCGATGGTTTTCTTTCCTTACAGCTTCTTTATGTGCAGATATGCTGGCTTGAACTTCATCAACATTATTCAAGATGTATAAGTGGACTTGTGACAATTCATCAGGATCCACACTCTTTACCAAAGCCCCTCGTCTACCCCCTTCAGCATGCTGACGTTTTGGAAGCCCAATATGTCTTACTTTGGCCAAATAATTTTGACAGAATTCCATGGCCTCTTCAGAAACATATTTATGAAGAATTGATGCTTCTGGGCAGTATGCGTTCTTCACATACCCTTTTAGGAATTCCATAGATCTTTCAATAGGGTACATCCACCGTAAATGGATAGGGCCGCACAACTTTATCTCCCTCACTAGATGAACAATTAGATGAACCATGATGTCAAAAATGTAGGAACAAAAAGCTTCTCAAGGTGGCACAAGATAAGATATCCTTCATTCTCCAATTCATCCAACTTTTCAATCTCGAAAACTTTACTACAAACCGCATTGAAGAAGAAACAAAGTCTAGTCAAAACGACCGAAGATCATATTCGGTGATGCCTCGAATAGCTACCGGGAGTAGCCGTTGCATCAAGACATGACAATCATGAGACTTTTGGCCTACTAATTTCAAGTCCTTCATCGAGACAAGCCTCTTAAAATTTGAAGAATACCCCGAGGGAACTTTTGTGCCATGTAAACACTCACAAAAGCTTTGTTTCTCATCCTTAGACAAAGTATGAGAAGCCGGGGGACAATAAGTTCTCTTCCCATATGGCCTTGGATGTAAGTCTTCGCGTATTCCCATTGCTTGCAAATCCAATCTTGCCTTCACACCATCCTTTGAACTACCTTGTATGTTGAGAAGCGTGCCAACAATACTATCACATACGTTCTTCTCCACATGCATGACATCAATACAGTGTCTCACATCAAGATTGTGCCAGTATGGAAGATCAAAGAATACCGATCTCTTATTCCATATATTTGTTTCTTTTCTACTATTTCCAGTCTTACCGAAGATTACACTGATATTTTTAACCTTTTCATACACTTGCTCCCCAGTCAATGCCACCGGAGCTTCTTCATACTCTTGGCCAACAAAAAAGTCTAAGAAATCTCCTATGTCCAAGATACACCGTCTTTCTTCCATGTTGAAGTTGATGGTAGCATGTGCCTTCTTCACAAACCGGACATGCTTTATGGCCTTTTACACTATACCTCGACAAGTTCCCATATGTTTGGGAAGTCGTTTATAGTACAAAATATCATGGCTCTCATTTTAAAGACCTCCTTCTTGAAAGAGTCAAAAACATCGACACCTTCTTCCACAACTCCTTCAAGTCTTCGATCAAGGGCTCAAGGTAAACATCTATGTCATTTCCAGGTTGTTTAGGTCCTGAAATCAACATAGACAACATGACATACTTTCTTTTCATGCATAACATAGGAGATAAGTTGTAAATAATCAGGAGTACATGCCATGAACTATGTATGCTGCTAAGGCTTCCATTAGGATTCATGCCATCCGTGCTAAGGGCAAGCCTGAGGTTCCTAGGTTCTTTGCCGAAGTTCGGAAATAATTGATCGATTTTCTTCCATTGAGAAGAATCGGCCGGATGTCGAAGCTGTCCATCCGAAATCCTCTCATCTGCATGCCACCTCTGATTTTTTGCATCATTTACATTCGCAAACAACCGCTTGAACCCTGGTATGATTGGAAGATACCACAACACTTTTGCAGCCCCTTATCTGACTTGTATCGTGGGGTTTCACATATCGGACAACTCTGCTTCTCTTCAAACTCTTTTCTATACAGTACGCAATCATTCGGGCATGCATGGATCTTTTTGTACTCCATCCCCAGTGGACAAAGTATTTTCTTAGCATCATAGTAGCGATGCGGCAACACATTATCATCCGAAGCATGTCCTTAAAAGCCTCAAGCAATTCGAAAAACTCTTGTCGCTCCATCCATGACGTGCCTTCAAGCTTACCAATTTGCATCACTGCACATATTACCATATGCATGTGATCGCTCAAAAGCCTCTTCTCCTACATCACGGATAATGTCCTCTATGCGATCATCCATATCCGTGTCATTATCATCAAAGGCCACTTCCCCATGTTGAGACCCACTTGGCACTTTTTCACCATGCCATACCCATACTGTATAAGTCTTACAAAATCCGTGACAAATTAAATGTGTGTGTATAACTTCAGGACTTAGTCAACTCTCATTCAAACATTTTACACAAGGGCAATAAAACTTCCCTCCATAATCATGGGCATTTTGTTTAGCAAATTCTATAAATTCCCTCACCCCATTCTGATATTCAACACTCGTTCGTAAAGCATTTATCCAACTGTGATCCATAGTAGAATTCCTATATATAGACGAAAATCATTGATCATACATAATCCGAAAATTGAAACTTGCATATAAAATAAGCCAACTCCAAATGCAAATATATGCTCAAAGAATCACTTTTACGGAGGAACTTGCCCATTAAATGCATAACAAAGAATCACTTTTGGTCATAAATGCATCACAGTGAATCCAAGAACCAAAATAAATGCATGATCAACGAGGAAATTAAATGCATGGGATGAAGGTCTTGTGGACTCACCTGTAGCATATAAATTCAAATGCGTTTGCTGAGTCTTACTTCTCCGGCAACGAATGGTGATGTTGCAGACAAGACAACAAGAGTAACCTAAAAACACTTGTTGGTCAGTTGGGTAGGTCTAAAGTGCAAATATAATCTTCAAAAACAATATTCATTAGCAACAGAGAACACCCACAAGAACATTTTCATCGATTTCGTTAAACCCATGAAAAACCCAGAACGATAAGCTGGAAAATAATAAAGTTATATAACCGAAACACCTCTTACAACTTCGTTTATAGACGTTTAGCTAAGGAACCGAAGAGTGATTGTAGAGAGAGGTACGCGAAGCAACGACAAAGCAACACACAAACACTAGATTCGGAACCTGAGTAATCACTTTCGGCGCGACAAGAGATATTCAGAGAGGGAAATTTAATTTTCCGCGCGACAAAGACACCTTATTTAGCTTTTTGGATTTTATTAATACCGGTTAATTATTAAATATCCGGTCCTAAAGATATAACTAGCTTTTTAAGACCGGGGTTTTAAAATTATCCGGTCCTAAAGTCTTATTAGTCATTTAAGTTTAAGACCGGAGGTATATAAAACATTCGGTCCTAAAATTCAACTACTTTTTAGATCCCTTACTTATAAAATGTCCGATCTTAATGGCCTTGGTGATTGCAGTAGTAACTGAATCAATAAAATAAAGGATTTTTTTTTGGACAAAAAATAAAGGAAAATTGGAGAATAAGCTTCTTTAATTAATTACTGGAGAACAACCAAAAAAAAATACAGAGTTCTTAATGTGTCTTACATTACTTCAGAATATGCATACACAAGTCAAAAAACAAAAAACAAAAGAAAAACAAGCTGAAAATTATCATCCACAAGAATCCGACTGAACAACCTCGGCGATATCGGCGTGAAGAGCATTAATTTCCCGTCGGAGATCAGCAAGTTCTTGTCTTAGTTGCTCCAGCCACAATATTAATGGATCATTAGAGGAAAGCGGAGACGGGTCAGAGGTAGGCGTGCTGGGGCCAACAGGTTGGAGAGGGTAGCACGAACCTCTGCATGGTCTGAAGGTTGGAGGGGGCTAGCAATCTCTTCACCTTGAAGAAGATGGATGAACTCAGCAAGGACAGGGTCGGCAGAAGGATCGGGGGGGTGTGGCATGCGCAATCTCTTCATCATCCGAAGAAATAACAATGGGTCCAACGACCCGAGAGTCTTCGTCCACAATAGGACGCACTCTAGTTGGAGGAGGCGCACCGTATAACGATCTAACCATGTCACGAGCTTGAGGTGTAATAGTACCCCTACGAGGAGTTTGCTTGTATCTAACCATTGTTTGAGGCTTTGAGCAACTAGGCGCGAGCTAGGTAGTGAGGAGTTAATTAGGACAAAGAGGTAGTGTGAAGAGTTAATAAGGACAGAGCAGGAGAGATACACATCCGATGATGATAAAGTTAATTCGTGAATTTAATGTTTCTACTTTAAGAGCGTATTTTTTTAAATATCCGGTCCTAATAGTCAATTATTTTTTGACAAATCAATTCAATTACTTTTAAGACCGACCTTTTATCTTGTATCCGGTCCTAAAACTCATTTTTTTAATTCAATTACTTTTAAGACCGACTTTTTATCTTGTATCCGGTCCTAAAAATCATTTTTTTAATTCAATTACTTTTAAGACCGATCTTTTATCATGTATCCGGTCCTAAAACTCATTTATTTTTATGATTCAATTTCTTTTTTTCAAGTAAGAATTTTTTGTTAAAAAATATTACTTTTAAGAACGGATCTTTTACAGTATCCGGTATTAAAAGTTCATTCTTTTCAAAATACTCAGATAGCAGAGTCCCTTCCCTATGTTGAAATGAATTCAGAGTCTCTTCGGCTTCCACATAAACTTCCCAACTAGGCGTCTCCTCTTATTCTGAGTAACTATGCATATCCTCGTTAATGTTTCCGGCGTTTCACATTGGTCAGGATGAGTTCTCTATTTAAACCCGTTGTTACTTTACTTTCTTCACATTCATCTCCATCTCCTCCTACAACCTCCACCGTAATGGTTGCTCCACCACCACGAGGTCCTCTTGCTTTATGTTTTTTTTTTTTGTACTATTTGTTGCCTCACAAGGCAGCAAAAAAAAATAAATAAAATAAAATTTTTAGTTCTCAAACGCCTTCCTTGTAATTGTCTTTATCTTTATGTTCTTTTTTTCCGAAAAAAGGAAACAAACAAAACATTGTCCTCTTCGTGGTGATCAACATTAAAAATTTGCAGAATACAGTTAACAGTTAGGACCATACAAAACAAACAAAAAAACATTGTTTACCTTATTCGAATAAAAACAAACAGAGTGACGATTCTTCTCAAGTTTGGACCATCGTTGTCGTCGATTTGACCTCCCCTAGTTTGAACATTTTCAGTGTCCTTTTCGTTATCTTCTTTCTTTTTCCGACATCAATGATGATCTTCACAACCAGGAGAGGTAAAAATGAGGACAACGAAGCAGAAAGCTTGAGAAGGATGCCAGAAACTCGATTGTCTTGAACCCTAATGATTTGTATGAAAACCGAGTCACCAATTCTATTTAAATTAAAGGAAGACTATTAGGACCAGACATATAACAAATCCACGGTCCTAAAAGTTAAGCCATATTTTAAAAATAAATGAAAATTTGAATTTAGGAGCGAACAATTAACAAATATACGGTCTAAAATTCTCGGCAAACTTTTAAAATAAACGAATACTTTTAAGACCCGACTCCTAACAAATATACGGTCCTAAAAGTGTAGCCATATTCTTTGGAATTAGACGAAGACTTTTAGAACCGGATATTTAATAAATATACGATCCTAATAGTCTAGCCGTATTTTTAGAGACTTTTAGGACCGGATATTTAACATTATACGGTCCTAAACGTCTAGCCATATTATTTAGAATAGACGAAGACTTTTAGGACCGGATATTTAACATTTATACGGTCCTAAACGTCTAGTCATATTTTGTAGAATAGACGAAGACTTTAGGACCGGATATTTAACAAATATACGGTCCTAAACGTCTAGTCATAATTTTTAGAATAGACGAAGACCTTTAGGACCGGATATTTAACAAATATACGCTCCTAAAAGTCGCGAATACTTTTCAGAGTCTCTTATGGCTCATTTTCAACATCCGCCTGTACCTCAAATTTCAAGCACTAAATAGCTTTATCCACCATCCCATTCATTCAAAAACCCAAAATGGACAACAAAAGTTGTTCGAAAAAGAAACAAATTTATTATTGAATTACATTGCGATATATTTACAAATGAATGACTTAATCGAAAAAATAAACAAATGAACAGAAGGCTATTGTTGCTACAACATATATTATTTACAAATGAATTAATTTAGGACATTAATTATTGTCGACTTAGCTTTTCTAAGACCTCGTTTATACGAGATATTCACAAAACACATCGCGTATGTGCTCCACTTCATCATCGAAAATGGCTTTGCACGGCAAACCTCGTAACATCAAAGACAAAACAGAAATAACATATTACGTGCATATTTCATATGTAACATTAAGGCCGTGACTGAATTCAGCCATAACATTTTACCTTTGCAGGGAATTTGGTCCTTCCTTCCGTCACAATATCATATATGTGTTTCATGACGTACGGGCCACATAAGTTCGATTCTTTTGGTTGCCGACGGGTCTAAAAATAACAATAAATATATATAAGAGCATATATAGTTTATCGACCAACTTCACAAGGCAGTTATGCCATGTCCAAATATGTACTAACCTTTGGTTGGAACCATTTAGGCTCTTTGAGCTCAAACCCATGCCTTTTTTTACCTCAACTTGGAAGGTCGTCATGCCACTATCATCAAAATCACAAATTTATCAATAATGTTCACTGCACAAAGATAAAGTACTCAAGTGATATATATATATATATGTAAGAAGATACTTACTTTATAAACATTTGAACAACTGGACTAGTAACCTGCTGTCCAGGAAGTAGCATGGACTCTACATCGACATTATCAATGTAAACCAGTTCAGGATGAGGGAGGCCTACTACTTCATTGACAGGCCACGATTTATCTTTAAACCATCTGTTGGCTACCAAATCGTATATTTTTTCCTTGGCCGTCAAGTTAGCAAAGAAGGGATGGAACTTGAGGAGGTGTTGGAGATTGAGGAGGGATGGAGCTTGAGGAGGGGGTGGATCTTGAGGAGGAGTAGGGACATCTACAAGCTTCACGGCCAAGAGATGAAGGTTCCCTTGACATCACTCACAAGCTTCTGGCTCATCGGTTGGGAGAGGGACAGTGCATCAATGATCACCTCTTCAATCGACACTCGACTTCATCATCACCATTTGTTGGTGGTGTACGGTTGATCCCAAGTTGTGGACAGTCCCTTTAGCAACTAATTGTCTATGACCATCACGATCCTCCACATACGTATGACAAGGTTGCTCGTTCGTCCAACAATGAAGCTCCTCTAGTGCTCGCCTGCATAGGTGCAGCTGAAGGTGTCAAGGGAACACTAGTCTCTGGCAGAGAGCTCAGGAGAAACTTCATTTTCTCCATCTCCTCCTTCATCTTGCTCATCTCGCATTGAAACATTGCCTCAATGTAGCTTCTTTGGCCGCCGATTCCTCACTTAATTTGGCAAGCGTCTCGATCCATCTCCTCCTGGGTAACCATACTTTGTCTCGTGGCGTTTGGATTTACCAAAGTATTGCTTTAGGCCTACCCGTCCCTCCAATCCCCTTACACGCCCGAGTGACTGGGTTTTCCTCGCCGCAATGGTCGAACATCATTCCTCCCGTCCGACGCAAAGATCCTCTCGCTTCTTTCTTTTTAAGATCTTCCCGTAAGATACGTATAACAAGAAGCTTAGTAATGAAACATGTTTAGTAAGTAAAAATAAAAATATCGATACTTACAATTCTTTCTATAACTACGGTCTTAATATTAATTAATTTTTTATTTAAACTTTAGTACCGCTTGATTTTATGTCGAGTCTTAAAAGTCTAACTTTTAAAACCGGTCTTCTCAGAACTCCTATTCTTAAAATTAATTAATTTTTTATTTAAACTTTAGTACCTATTGATTTTATGTTCTCCGGTCTTAAAATTAATTAATTTTTTATTTAAACTTTAGTGCCAGCCAGTAATTTATGTCCAGTCTTAAAAAAGTCTAACTTTTAAGACCTATTCTTATATATGTTCGGTCTTAAAACTTTAATACATTTATATTTAAATTTTTCCGTATTATTTTGGAGTGTAGAAAATATAAGTCTGGCTGTATGAGATTTCTCCATAAAGTAATTGATATTTCAATTTTTTTAATAACATTTTTAAGACCGGTTGTTTTTTTAACAGGTCTGGATAAGACCTATGAAAAAATGATCCGGTATAAGAAGTTCTTTATATTTACAAAACTGCCACCAGTCATAGCTTTAGGACCGGTCCGTCGATAGTCCTTCTAAATAAGGCGGTCTTAAAGCCCTTTATTGTATAAGAAGTTCTTTTATTTATAAAGCGCCACCGGTTACACCTTTAAGACCGGGCGTCGATTATCCGGTCTAAATGAGGCGGTCTTAAAGCCCTTTTTGCACTAGTGTCATATAACCAAAAAGGAAACAAATAAATAAGATGACAAGAGCATACCACATCTTGGGCCAAATAGTCCATGGCCACTTAAGCAAGTCTCGAGTTCAAGCCTTGTAAATATAGAAAAGCCGCTTGGAGACTCACCCACCCAGTGCGGAGCCAAGATTTTAGGTTTTGTGGGTGCACAATTAGTGGTGGGATTCGGGGTTCGGGGACGCGCCCCCAGATTTTTTTTTTTTTAAGGATGACGATCTTGTAATCAACAAATAAGTGAACTAACACAAAGAGCCCCAATTTTCTACCTTTAAATCAGCAATAAACTATGAATTTTCTAAATCCTAACAATCATCTTAGCAAAAAGTTCAAGAGTTAAGTCAATAATTGAAGTCAAAATCAGGTTGGAAAACCAATGCACGACAGATCGGCAAGGTTGAACAAATCGACACGGCTATCACTAAAGTGAAACATATTCTTTAGCAGCAAAATTTCAGCAAGTTTGAATTAGATTTAGGTTACTGAAACTAGCCCAAAACAGCAAACAAAACACCACTATAGAAGCAAATTTTTTCTCACATTTGGAGGTAATTCATCTTCAAAATTTCACAGCTTTCACAATTTAATGCAACAATCGAGATAGCACTAACATTCCCTTCAATTGCCAATAACACCAATATGCATCAGGAGGAAAATATATAGCAGCCATGACTTTTGCACACAAATCTCAACAGAATTTCATGGTTCTAGCATATAGAATTTAGCAATTCTCTAATGCTAAAGTGTATGAGAGCAACTTAATAATAATCACAGTACCACACAAGCAAATTGAACACCTCCCTAGCAAGAAGCACAGTGGACTGTCAAAAATTTCAGCAAATCAATTATGATGGTATGATTTAGCAAAATTCTTAAGCCTTGGTTACTGGAAAAATCAAATGCAGTAGGTATAATGGCAAAATCAAACCATATATGGCAGTAACTATTCCCTAATGTTCACAGCAATTAAAGTGGCAGATTCAAGAGCAAAATCAACAATTTACAAATTTAAGCAAGTATCTATAGTCAGACCATACTCAGCAATTGATCACAAGAGCAGGAACTTCAATAAACTCAACAAATCAAGACATAGTCCTCTTAAAAATAGCAAAACGACTCAAGAAAAATGCACTCAAGGTTAGCTCGGATTTCAGAACACTTAAGGTTAGCTCAGATTTCAGAACAGAATATGCAGCTCAGTTCGCAAAATCAATTAAATTCACAACTTGCAACTTAAACTCTCAGTACAAGAATGCAAGGATATCACACTCCAAGAAAAAACTTCAAGTGCAGGGCCAAAGAACACATCAAGTTCAGCGAAGACAAATTAAGAATTAAAGTGCAGCAGTTTGAAATAAATCATCCAGTGGAATATGAGATAAAACAATTATCATACTCATACCAAATGAAAATTACCTTGACTTGAGACAGAATCGATTGAGCGGTTGAGCCAATGGAAGACGAAATCAAAAGGGGTGAAAATGACAGAGGAAACGAGAAAAGAAAAGAACAATGCAAATGAAAATAATAAAAAATGAAGGGGATGGGGTAGGTTCGAACCGGCGACTGATGGCTAGTAGTGTGAAGCTTTAACCAACTACACCACTTAAATATATTGTCATTAAACACTTTCAAATTATATATATTTTTTCAAACTTTTGTGTATGCACTTGCCCACATAGGCACTAGTGTGGCTCCGCCCCTACACCCACCATAGCTGTGCACGACCCAGTGTCGGATCCGGACTAGTCGAACAAAACTCTAGATATCGGATGGGCAACAACAACAAAAATTCACTTATTTCTTATGCCTATGTGCTGATTGATAAAAAACAAGAAATAATTAATAAAATGAAAAGGCTACAGTGGTATGGGGGTGTGAGTATATAAGAGAGGGCATTAAAATATGGGAGGGAAAACAAGTGAGTTCCACCAAACTTGCCCAAGCGCAATAAATAATGGATCTTCCTTTAATACAGTAAAGACAATGTCTGGACAGAGATATAGTTGAGACGATGCACTAAAACGAGTACGGCTCATGGCTTTACATTGTCTTTACTGTATTAAAGGAAGATCCGTTATTTATTGCGCTTGGGCAAGCTTGGTGGAACTCACTTGTTTCCTCCCATATTTTAATGCCCTCTCTATATATGGGTTCTCATTCCATGTACATAGTTATGTGCTTAGTGCACATACTTCTAATTAAGTATGAGAATATATTTTTATTTTTTATATATTGTATTTATTTAGATTTAAATTATATGTGTTTTTTGGAATTTTTTTTTTACACCCAATATCTCTAATTAATTATTTTCCAGTTTTGTATTTGTCTGTAACACCAGTATTTTGGAAACTAATTAATTTGAGATACTGGATGCAAAAAAAATCTTAAAGTAGCATATAATTTAAATTTAAATAAATACAATATATAAAAAAATCAAAAAAATATATTCTTATACCTCTAATTAGAATTATGTGCACCTAAGAAGCACATAACTATGTGCATGGAATGAGAACCCTTATATACTCACGGAATTGGCTTACGTCCTTTGCAGAATATCCTCCTCTGCATCCACTACATTAAACGCGCGCCGCTTTGGAGCAAATTTATCCACACCCCACCCCCATTTTAATTTTAGATACTATTGAATAATAAAAAGATAATTCAGAGACTGAATCGTACTTGAATTTTTTTTTATCTTGAAAAATTATTTTACTATCTCGACTGGTACTAAAGGATACTGAATCATCGACGGGTCTTGAAAAAATAATTCATGATCTTAAAAGATTATTTTAGGATTTTTAGCATTCAGTATTTGAATTATTTTTTCAAGATACTAAAATAATGTTTTTAAGATCATGAATTACTTTTTCAATACCGGTCAAGACTCAAATAAATTTTTAAGATTCTAAAATGATTTTTCAAGATTATGAAGAATTTTTCCGTGCGATTCAGTCTTCTAAATTATCTTTTTACTACCTAACAAGGTATCTGAATTTTTTATTTTTTAAAAGGGATAGCTTTGCTCCAAAACGGCGCGCATTTAATGCGGTGAAGGATATGCTGCAGGACGCAAGCCAATTCATATACTCACGAGTCCGGATCCTCTCATTATCGGCTCTCTACCCATCCCTTATTATACTGGCCGTCAAAAACTTGATCCAAGGGCCCAAAATAATTTTTTTTAAAAACCGCATGCGGTTTTTTAAAAAATTGTTCTGGGCCATTGGATCAAAATTTCGACGGTCAGGATCAAAGATGGGGAGGGATGGGTATAATATCTCCTTCCCTATACTTACCGTCACACCCCATACCACTGTAGCTTTTTCATTTTATTAATTATTTCTTGTTTTTTATTCAATCAGCACATAGGCATAAAAAATAAGTGAACTTTATTTTGTTGTTGTTGCCCATCCGGGATCCAAAGCTTCGCTTTAACTAGCTCTAACTAACCCTACCCACGTGGCACACCTGTCTATGGTAGGAGAATTTCCCAACGGAGCTTTTCTACATTCACAAGGTCTCGAATCCGGAATCAACCCACATCGCACACTTGGCTATGGTGGGAAAGTCTCTCAATAGAACTATTCTACATTCACAAGACTTGAATTCGAGATCTTATTTAAGCGACACAAACTACTTACCACTAATACCAACCCCATTGATAAAAATAAGTGAATTCATGCAATTAGATCCTTTCGCTTAACTTTACTGTATTCAGTCCGCCATAATATTTTTGGCCATTTCGTGGCTTCACGCATAAATGACGCAATCTTAATGAACACAATTTGACTTTTTTTTTTGCCCTCCAAATGCAAGATCATGTTGTGGCGTTTTGGACTTTTCGCATAACCAACCGCTCATATTGATTAAGGTTGTCTCGATGACTACCGTCCCCGTAATAACCACTCGGTGTCCGCCGGACTTCGCCATGACATTCCCAACCTTCATAATCCTTCATGAATCCCTTTACACAAATGGATTTTCACCGTGCCAGATCTTTAAATCTTAAACACCTACATTTGACACACGGATAATCGATCGCCCTGCTTGAATTAGTTGAATGTGCCAAAGCAAATTGATGAACTCTTTCAAACCCGCCAAGAATTGTTGAGTTAATTCTCTTTTATCGCTAGACGATTGTACATCCAACTTCTATCATGATTGCCTTCCATATTTCCTAGCTAGTTCAAATTACAACATAATTAACATATAATTCGATGCCGTAAATCTATATAAGTATTTTGGAGTTTATAAGATATACGGTTAGACGATTGTACATCCAACTTCTATCATGAGATATTTTTTTTTTTTTAAAAAAAAACTTTATAGTAATTTTTATAAGAAATTAACTCAACAAATTAATTTAACTAATTTTTATAAGACATATAAATTTCATTATTCTCTAAACTCACATATAAAAAACTTAACATTCATTATTATAAGACATTAAATTAACTAATTAATATCATTAATTTTTCTAATACATAAAAATTTCATAAATCATTTGAGTCACAATTTCCTCCTACTTTATATTAATTAATTAATTCTCGTATCCCTAAACATCATTTCTTAACATTTCATTTTTCTCATTTCAACATCATCCTATTTATAGACTTATGTATCATTACCCACTAATACAAAATCATAATTTTAACACACAATTTTTCAACTATACAAAACAGACTATAAACAAATAATGCAAGATTAATATTTTCACTAATGGTCACAAATCAAAAATGAAGAACCATTAACAAATAATTTACTCAACATTCAAGAAATAAAAAATATTATCACACACCATCATTTTATCATAAATTCACCTAATACTCAAGAAAATACAAAAACAATACTCAAATCTATCCATATATACCGTAGTGAAAAAAAGGAAGAAGATAGGTAAGTTACTTGGAATAGAAGTGCAGCTTGCAAGAGGAGAAGGAGAAAACGCCGAAACTAATCTACTGGAACAGGGGGAATGTTACCGTGAAAATGAACGCCGGAGTAGAGGGATGACACCGGAAAGTCGCGACCGGAGCAAAAGGAGTCCACCGGAGTCGAGAAGAAGAGAGAAAACGGATGAAAGAAAGAGAAAGAACAGAATGGGAAATGAAAATTCGGGGTGGGGGTGGTGAAAGTCGTGATTTGCGACGACTTTGGAGTCCGTTGAAATCCAGCTTTTGCGACGGAACCGATCCGCCGCAAAACTCCACACCGTCGCAAATTTTGCGACGAATGGGTTGAAGTCCGCCGCAAAATGGCTGATTTTGGAGTTCACTATTTTGCAACGGATCGCGTCGTCCGTCATAAAATCGCTCGGTGGGCGCCGACTATGTTATGACGGATGCCTCGTCCGTCGCAAAATTTCGCGAAGGACGCACGAGTCCGTCGCAAAAGTTGCGGCGATCCTCATGCATCCGTCGCAAACTTGCGACGACGCATTTCGTCCGTTGCAAAATGGCGGACATGATTCCGCCATTTTGCGACGGACTCGGTGTTCCGTCGCAATTTTTGCGACGGATTATGTTTTCCTTCGCAATTTTTTTTTTTTTTTTTTGCGACGGATTAATACTCTGTCGCAAAATTGATGAATTTTGCGATGGATTATTTTCCGTCGCAAAATTTGAATTTTCTAGTAGTGAGTCAAATCAGCCGGAATTCTTTGAAAGTGGTTGGGTTCTTGCATTTTGGAACCCAGAACAAAGTAAGATTGATTTAACTCCTTAAGTAAGAGTCCCCGATGAAATACTTGGAGGACAATGGCAATGATGTCGTGTGTTCAAGTGGCTCAAACATGTTAAAATCTTGCATGAAACCCATCCGGACTTAGAGCACAATCAGCTTTCATTTTAAATACAATATTTTCAATTTCTTCCACAGATAACTCATTGTTTAGGTTCCCAATATGATGATCAGATAGTTCTTGGAAGGTTAATGTGAGCCCACGTTTCATTAACCTTATTTATATTGAAAGGTAAATCGTCCTCAAAAACTTTTGTGAAACAGGACATTGCCTCCTCATGAAAAGAAGTAGGATCTTCCAACCACTTTTTCGCATGTGTCTATGAGAAGCATAACCTTGAAATATTTAGTATTCCGATCTTCTTGTAGAATCCATGTAACACCCCAAATTCCATACTACAAATCGTGTCGGATGACACCCGGATTTTAGAAAAGTCAACGAATTTGAGGTGCTACTTCAGAGTACCGCGGAAACGGAGAGCAATGTATCAATAAATGGACAATGAGAACTGATATAAAAATACCCCGACATATGACGATGCCGAGCGTATGCCGGGTATAATAAAAATTTCCCGAAGGAATAATCAAGTGACACAATATACGAGCTTTGTACAATTACATTTCACGTAAAGTAACTATACAACCTCGACCAAGCCTTGACTAGACTTGAGGTAATGAACCTAACTCCGTTAACCGAACGTAATGGCCGGTAAGTGTCTACCATGGGGGCCTCACCGAGTTCACGGTGACTCGATTGGCACACCCACGTAGACTCAGCCTTGCCTTCGCACCAAACTATTCAAGTAACTTCATTAGACTCATGCCCGACATTTGGCTCGATGATCTTCCTCCCAAGATCTTGCCTCGACCGGTGCATTGCTACGATCGCCCTTGATTCCTCTTTATCGCTCCGTCTACCGGTGCCCTCTTCGATATTCCCGACATTTGGTCTAGTCACGTTGTTTCCGCTTTCCAACCCTCGGTCCACCGCACCTGAAAGCACAAAATGAGATCCAATTTACCCCATTGGATCTCAGTGCAATGCTAACCTTATGCTCAAATAAAATAGTATACGGATAACAGATATTCATGACATAACAGCAAAGATCTCATCGTATAATTGTGACACGTACAGGACATAAGCACATAGAGTAGTATGTAAAGTCCTACACAACAATATCTATCACATATATGTATATGAGCAGCACAGAGTTAGGGATACAGTACATGTCCGTACCTTCGTTGACGAAATATGGTACGTCTGACGGCTGGTACCTTTCACTGTGCAATGGCCAAACGTCCGGCCTTCTGAACCCGACTCCGGACTTCCCGGATATCCTATACGTTATCGTCGGATTAATTCCTTTTCCATATTTTATATGATATTGTAATAAATACCATATTTCCTAGGATAATATCCTAAATGTATAACTTACCTTTCTACCCTTGGTGAATTAATTATTCCATTTTTGCCCTTACATTTATTAAAAACGTCATTTCAACATTCAGGGCAGATTTTCTAACAACTTTAAAAAATCACAATTAAATCTAAGAAAATCGAAATGAGGATCCGTAAAATTCCTGGAATACTTAGGATGTCTAATTTTAAATAAAAATATCCATTTTCTCCCAGATTCCCTGAGTCATTCCCAGGTTTAAGGTTTCTAAACTCTGCCCAGAATTTCGCCTGGAAAAATGGCCTAACTTCAAGGATTTTTATCTCCTTATGTAGAACTCCAAATGATACATATTTTATATACTTGGAAATATCTACATGTCTACTTTACTCTTGTAAATTCTCATAATTTTTGAAGACCATTTGATTCATAAAATAATATTCTAAACGTCGGCTGCCAGAACAGGATTCACAACCGAAAATTCTACAATTTTCACAATCTTGATCTATAACCTTCCAAAACTTATTCCCTCACAAGTTTTTACCTCATTAGGCATTTCTCAATGCAAGGAGGCCTAAAAACAAGTAAAGAAATTTTCCTAACAATTCCCTAGATTAAAACTACCATTATGCTAAGAACTAAAAACTAAAACTCAAGAACTACAAAAACTAAAGACTAGAAACTAAAAGCTTGCTTACCTCTTGAAGTATAACTCTTCCTCCTTCTTGCTCCACACCTCCTTCTTGCTCACCTCCAAAAAGAACTCACATCTCACTCCCTATCCCAAAGGATTAGAAGTGATTTTGTGTTTTGGTGTGAGAAATTGTGAAGGGTGAAGCTCTCTATTTATAGAGAAATCCTAGGACTCAAATGGAAATAAAAATTTGCCCATCATCTCCCTTAGCCATTGGATTAGAAATCACTTTTTGAAGTTAAATCTCCACCTCCCATTGTGCTGCCGACATGCCACTTTATTCACCCATGAATGTATATTCCATTAAAGAAAATCCTATTATCTATAAGCTTGCCGACATGCCCCCTCTTCTCACAACCATTTGTCTTGTTTCTTTCTTTTTCTTTTTTTTTAATTGCCAATGTTT
This sequence comes from Acacia pycnantha, assembly GCA_025563575.1. Taxonomy (NCBI): domain Eukaryota; kingdom Viridiplantae; phylum Streptophyta; class Magnoliopsida; order Fabales; family Fabaceae; genus Acacia; species Acacia pycnantha. The sequence goes on along the minus strand of JAMWYP010000297.1, from coordinate 91,706 downwards.
TGATTCGTTAAAAAGAAAAAGCTATCCCTTCACTAAAGCTTGCCGACATCCTTTCCTTTTATCCATTTGACAAAACACTCATTCCACACACATTCACACACACACGTTTTGTCCCAAAAGTCTTCCCCAATTAATGCCCATGTGCTCTCCTTTATGGCAACTTAATATGAAGCATTTAATTACTAAACAAATCTATTCTTCATTCCTCTTCCTCAAGAACTACCGTGCTCTCCCCTCTTCCTTGTATTTTATGTTTTAATTGCCAAAATATCTCATGTAGCAAGCCTCCCATTGGTTCCATTTTATTTTCCCTAATTGTAGTCTCATAATTAATCAACCATCGGTTTAATTAATTCTCAAAATCATAAGAATATAATCAATAGATTATAATTCTTTGAGACACATATTCACTTTTGTATTTTTGCTAATTATTAGCCAAAATACAATGTTTATAAGAGTTATGAAAATTAGGCATTACAACCAGACTGCCTTGCCTTTTGAGACCACAATATTTCCTCATAATCATACCTGCATTCTAAAGAGATTTGTAATTGATTAATCGTGTCTATATCTCGCGAAGAAAGAAAATTTGTACCACCAATCACTTAATCACTTGGTTCGACTAGTAGGTATTGTGTCATCTTAACAAGAGGTCTTGAACCAGAGGTCTCGAATTCGAGCTCTAGAAATGCAGCAGTTGTTTAATTTGATGGTAGAGTTTTTTCACCCTTGTGTTCCTATCCAACTTGATCCGAATTAGTCCTGGACCATAAATCCTCTTAGTTAAAAGGAGGTATTACGGATGCTCATAAAAAAAAGGGTTAAGGTGCATATTGGTCAACCAAGTGTTACTGTAAGAGTACTGTGCACAACAACAGCTAAGGTATCAAAATACCTATAAACAATTGAAAGGGACCAAAAATACCAATGAATAATTTAAAAACTTTAGCAAATAGATCAAAATGGGGATTGTGCTACTTTCATCAGAATTTATTTCTTCATTGGTATTTTTGCTCCCTTTCAATTGTTCATTGGTATTTTTGATACCTTCAAAATATTGTTGTGCTCGGTACTCCTAGCGTAATTGACCAATCTGCATCTTAACCCTTATTTATTTTATTTTTTATTTTTTATTTGTTGACAATGCTACTCCAAAGAAGCAATATTTGAAGAGATACGCCTACATAATGTGTAACACGCCGTTTTCACAACCGTTTCCATAGCGTTTGATCGAGTTTGAGCGAATAATTTTTTTCATAATAAAGAGTAATCGAATAACATTGATAACAAGCTGTATCTCGGTCAAGTTCATAAGGCCGTACATTCCTCCGAGTGTTTACATCTAACGTAAGTACAACAAAACTAAAGCGTCTCCATCTCGCTCTTCATGCTAGCTCCCTACCTTTGTCCTCGCTCCCGTATCCCTTGGATCCCGAAGATATGGTAAGAGCCGAGGTCCAATGCCCACCTGGACCTCTGTAATCTGCTAACCTCATGCTTACAAATAGTATATGTACAATGCGCTTTACTAATTTTACAAAGCATTGATCGTTTCTGCACGTCGTATGATCATTTAATAACAACTACACTAACATGTAACGTTAAGTCCGTTCGCACCATCTCACCCGTGCCACGATGTACGGCCGTGTCCTCGCCGCTAGGAAAACATTTCTGCATTATTATGTCTATAACCCGAATAAAGTCAGTAATCAAGTGATCTAAGTACGGCTTCCATAGTCACCGTAGGCATCTAAGTACGGTTCCATAGACGCAGTTGTATCTAAGTACGATTCTTAGACACTTTGCAAGATAGCACCGAACGTAATGGCTGTGTGTAAGTGTCTATCAGTGGGGGCCTTACCGACTTTACGTACGACTAATTGGCACACCCACATGATTCAGCCTTGCTTCGCACCAAACTATTCACACAACATATCATCACATATATGCATTCAATAATCATCGAGCTAGTGTTACAAAGACGCGAACGTACCTCCGTTGACGAACGTAGGCAATTTCGCGAAACTAAGACGTTTACTTTAAAACAAATAAACGTCCGACACAGGCACGTCCGACAGCCATAATTGCAGCAGACATCAAAGTTTCTGATGTCCTATAAGAGTAATATCACTTTTATTAGTGATTTGACATCACAACAGGCATTTTAGGTAAAAATTATCATTTTGCCCTATACCCCTAAATCTAATCGGCGAATTCCGCCAAGACTTCGTTACTTTGACCCTAATTGCTTCCAAAATTTTCCGTAACTTCGACCCCACCATGATTTTCGAAATAATGACTAAAAATACCCCTATCATATGATATCTAATCATACTTGGAAGATTAAATACTAATCTAGCATTTCTACTCTAACTACCGAAAAGAACTACTTAAGCTTAAGACTCTAGATCATCAAAAAATTACCCGTAGCTTCGCTTTTTTTCCCCGTGAGCTTCTCTCTCTCTAAAACCTCTCTAATTTTGGATTTCACAAAGGAAATGGTGTGAAGAATGAAGAGAACTTGGAGGCTATTTATAGGAAAATGTAGGGACATAAAGGTCATTTTTCCAATTCAGCTTCAACCGCTCTGGATCACACTTTCGCAAGGTGTAACGATCCTCACCAGCCACTTGGCAGCTTTCCTTTACCCCTAGGTGGCAAAAGATGATGTCATGCATGACATAGATTGCTTGTTCCAAGCCTAAGCTCTGAGAGAATTCCTCGATCGGCGTGCAATCGCGTAATCGCGTAAAATCCCAAAAATTCGGAATTACAACTTTGAAGACATTTTCTCACTTATTAGAAATGTCCGCTAAATAAATTTTTATTCCATACAGGGTTCCACCGGCCCCGCGGAAGTTTCTAAAAACGTGCCTGGGCTGGAACAAACTTCCGTAATCATCAACTTCTGGACAAAAATTCACTAATCCCAAATATGTCCATTTTCAAAAGCAGTATAAATTTTTTTTTCATCAAACATCATTTCAAAATGATCAGGCACCTAGGCCTCTAACATGCGTATCCCATTACCCAAAGAATCATAACAACAAGACATAACATATAATTCAAATAAAGCACATACACGCATACCATAAATATCGAGTTAAGGTTACTAGTACGCGAACGTACATACACACAATAGTACATAAACGTACAATGTATATATAAAGTCATCATCTAACACATACAATACACATATCACATATATGTATACAATAAATATCGTAGTTAGTGTTACAAGACGCGAACGTACCTTCGTTGACTGGATTCTGCACGTTTTACTTAAAACGGTACTTTGACGTAAAAATAGTATTTCCGACAAATGTTCGTGATTACGGATATCCTATCAATATAACAACGTACTTGTTAAGGATCTATCATTATGACGGACATTTTTAGTCAAAATGACTATTTTACCCCTGACCCCTTAATTGGCGGAATTTCGCCAGCACTTCGTTACTTTGACCTTAATCTTCCAAAATTTCAACATAACTCCTCCTCCAACATAATTTTCAAAACATAAATTATATTAATTAATGATTCACATCATAACAGGACCGAAAGAACTACGAAAGCTCGAGTACCGAAAACTTACCCAGAGCTTCACGCGAATTTCCCCTGACTCCTCCCCGTGAGCTTCTCTCTCTAACTTCTCTCTAGGATCTCAAATTTGGTGTGAAAATGAAGAGGAAGGGGGTATTTATAGAAATCTTGATGGCATTTCGTAGTTAATTCAAACTTTACCGTAACGAACACCGACCGCCGGACGCACTTCGCCACGTGTCAGATCCTCACCATGCCACTTGTCCCATTCGTCCTTCCCTCCTTAGGTGGCATGTTGTGACATCATCAATGATGATGTCACACTAGCACTTTCGCTCCCGGCCTGATGAAATTTCCCCGACGCACTGATTCGTGAATTTCTGAGAAATCTCAAAATTCGGTTAACTAACTTTGAAGATCTTCTTCCTTACTAGAAATGTCTATTCTAATCTAAATCTTGATTCCATACATGGCATTCCGTGTTCAAATGAAGTTTCTCGAAAGGCGTGCCCTACACTTTAACGACTGAATCATCAACTTCTAGACAAAAATTCACCGATTCCAAATATGTCCAGATAATTTCAAACACATTTCTAGATGTTGAGTTAGAATTTATTTTCTTCGATCCAAAATGTGACTATCTCGCATTTTTTTCCTATTTCGTCTTATTAGGAAAATGCTCTATCTGCTTCGAATTAACTTCCTAAGAGTTCAACTAAGATAGAAATTCACCGATCAATATTTTACCTTGACTTTGAAATTCCTATTCCTGGTTCTCTAGATAGGTCCGTTTCCTATTTATTCCATTACTATTCACTACAATTAATTATATTATAAAATAATATAACTTTAATTAATTATATTATAAAATATTATAACTTACAAACTAAGTTTCTATTTTTTTTTTCTTTTTTTTTTCTGCCCATTTTTTAATTTCGTTTTTTTATATTTGATTAATTATTTAATTAATTATTTAATTAATTAAATAATTATTTTTACATAATTTTTACAAAATTTTCCTATTGGTCTATTCTTGCATTTAGGCTTAAAAATACCTAAACTCAACTATTTTTCCCCAAAATTTCCAATTAATTAACAAATATGTTTTTACTAATTTTAAGCCAAAACCACTAATTTTAGGGTTCTACAAAATTATCTCTGAAGTTTCCTTCGTTTATGCTTAAGTAATTAGCCAATAATTACCTAATTACTTTCTTATCAATAGTTGATAATTTTCTTAATTAGCATGCCTCATTACCTCATAACTTTTGTATTGATATCTTTGTTTTCATATCTCCCGCATTATCTTAGCATTTACAGGGGTATTTAGGTCATTTCAGTATTTTTTGGACATTCTTATACAATTTCTCCAAGTTTGTAATTTAATAAATTACCTAAATTAGGACAATATCCTTCCCTATTTCAAATAGATATTTACTTGCCTTTTTTATAGCTTTCACAGGGTATTTATAACCCATAATGTATTTAGGGACCTATTTGCAAATTATCTAATTTCAAGGGAAATTACCCTAACAACAAGGTAAACTCAATACAAGGTGTTTGAGACTCATATTCACCTATTTTCAATAGGTACATTTCCCAATTTTTGATATTTACCCTAAGTCGATTTTAGGTATTACACCTAATTTTATGACTATCCGCCTATTTCTCGATTTCCCTATTTCGTCTTATTACTAACTTTTTCTACCGATCTCAGAAACGACCTGTGTACAACTCAATTCAAGATAAAATCCACTCATCAATATTATATTTTGACTTTAGAAATCTTGTTCATGATTCTCTAGATAGGATCCGATCTCCGCTTCTGTTTATTTATTTTTTACCTTTTACTTTAATTATTATTTAAATAAGTGTTTCATCCTTACACTCTTTCTATTATTTTTTTTTTCTTTTCCCTTTTGATGTCGGCACACACTCAATTATATATATATTATTTTATTTTATTTTTTAATTAATTATTATATAATTTAATAATTATTTTTTCCATAATTTTTTACATAATTTTCCTATTGGCCCATACTTGTATTTAGGCTTAAAATTACCTAATCTCTCTTAATTAGAACAGCTCATTACCTCACAACTTTTGTATTTACATTAGTATTTTATGCCCTATGCATAGTATTAGAATTTACAGGGCATTTTGGTCATTACAATACTTTTTGTTTATCATATTCTAATTTTTCCAAGGTTATATTTTATTAAATTACCAAAATTAGAGATAATATACTCTCTTAATTTTAATAATTATTTTTCTGCCTTTTAGGATTTTTCACAATTTTCCTAAGTTATTCATGTCCTACAATGGCATTTTCGTCATTTGGCACTTTGGCACTTAAACTCTCTAATTTCCTACAGAATTCAACTTAGAAAAATAGACTATATTAACACAAGTCTTGAGACCATAAATTTACTTATAAAAAATAACTCTTTTATTTATCCGGGTAATTCCTAGAATTAAAAGAGATAGAAATAAGTGGATGCCCTAAAATGAAGAAGTTTTGTCGAGGAGTGTTGAAAACACCAAAGTTGTCTAAAGTGAGAATAGAAGAGAATGGCATGGAATGGAAGGATGAAGAAGACCTTAACAAAACAATGGAAGGGCTATCCTCAACAAAGGTATGATATTTCCACCCCAACAAATAATGTTTTGAAAAATGTATTGTTAATGATGAAAGAAATAAGAAATTGATAATTATATCGTGCTTATGCCAATGCCGTCTTTTTTCTCTCCCAAAATTAGTACATTTTTTTGAGGCAAACTATATTATGATTTGGTGTTGCAGATAACATTAATATATAGAAGGATAACTCCATCGTCCATGTTATCATCTTCGTGTTTGTTAGTTTCATGATTTCTTTTGCTAAAGGAGTAGCTTTCTTTTTCTTGAACTGTTTGTATCTTTCTACTTATTGTCTATGGCTTTTTTTCTGGTAGTAGTTGCTATAGTATCAATAAAACTTCATACGTGAAGGGACAAAGCATAAAAGAAGCTTGAATATGTATTTCCCTCTATACAATAATTTCTCTTTTCTTAAATGATCTATTTGTCATGTTTGCTTGTGTTTTACTATCACTCAAGAATAGAGTTGATTGTAGAAATTTATTTCAGTTGTTATTTTCCAATAGTAGTTACTATACTATCAACAATTATAAAAGGATGGAACAGAGGAGCTATCTTTTCTTGTGTTTTTTTTATTTAAAACTTTTCATATATGTCAACTTTTCTTTCTTTCTTTCTGCACATTCTCTCCATTGCACTGGTTGAGTTAGTTGAAAAAAGCGAAATTTTTTTGTTTCTTTCTCTCTGCAAAAGATAAAAGATACAAACCACCGACACACAGTTTTCCACTCCAAAGACCTAAGCCACACTTCTCCAAATTCTTCTCTGCTTTTGACTGCGGCATTGAATTTTTATTTCACCACGACTATATTTTGACTTCCTTACTATTTTTTGTCTTGTTCTGTGAGTTTTGACAGCCATAGGCGATGGGGTCTTATCTGATTCGTCCAACTATTTCAACAATTTTTTTCACTAAAATATGTTATATATATTGACAAAGTAGAATAATAAAGACATTTTTTTGGACACGCTTGCTGCAAAATGGTTATGCTACTAGTAACATGCATGGATAGGCGTAGATGTTATCATCTTCAGGTTTGTTAGTTTTATTTTATGATTTTGTTGCCAAAATATCTTTCTTCTTATTGTCTTTACATTCTCCTAGTAGTACTCACTATGATATCAGTAAAAGCCTCATATATGAAGGGCCAAAGCATGAAAGGAATCTGCATCTTCTTTTTGCCCTTTATTATTTGATTTTTTTGCTACGAATGTTTGTGCTCTCCTATCACTAAAAACTAGAGTTGCTTCGTTAAAAAGCTATGTTTGCTTAATTATTTTTAAAAGCATATTTAAAATGGTGAGGTGAAAGGTGAAAACAGTTTATTTTATTAAAACATTGCTATTAAAGAAAATACAACGTTAGCAGCCTCTTCTCTAATTTTGTAGGATAAAAAGTAACATAACATAAAAGATGTTCTGGCCTCTTGTTTTGCAAAATTTAACTTTTTTTTCAGAACACATACTAAAAGGGGAAAAAATGAGAAAATATCACTTGAACTTTAAAATCTAAATCTGTATTGCTATGCATACAAAAGTATAGGTATTGACTACAAGAGTATCACAATTGGCAGCCTGTTTATGTAGGAAATAATTGATTGGGGGTTTTGAAGTTTAAGTGATATTTTCTTGTCTTTATCAGTTTTTCCCTAATAAAACACATGTTCAAATATATTTTTTCAAAATAAAAGACTGAAATTTTTATACTACTATATCTAACAACATGGATTATAATATAAACATGATCTTGATAGTCCTTTTCTTTTACTTTCTTGATTACTCGCAGTGTTGGTGATGACCGATGATGCCGACACTTGATGAAGAATGTGGGTAGATGTTTGTTCGATGATGCTTCTGTTGAATATCAAATAATATGTTTTAGTGGTTATATATATGTTCGATTATTTGATAAATGAGACTCGTTTTCATCACAAACACTATTCCTACCAATAAATTTAGGGATCAATGACTTGGTCCTAGACAAAACTCTGCCCTTAATGTGTGGTTTGTTTTATTGTGTATTATGACTTTAATGTATGGAAGATTCAAAGATTGATGTGGCATGATTGTGAAGTTTTCACATAACAATGTGTTGTCTGCTTAATGAAATAAAATGTAAGGTTCATGTCTATTATTTAAAATGTGTAATTAATAAAGATTTAAGTACTAGAAATCTTGACTAGAGACAAGTTCTTCTTACCTAAAAGTAACTGGCAACAGTGAAAGAGGAGCAAGCTTTCTTAATCAACCAAAATACATTAACGTCATTTTGCTTATTGCCTAGGCCCCATATATGGAAGGAGGAAGCATAAAAGAAACATGCATCTTCTTTTTGCCTACTATACGCCAATTTCTCTTTTCTTAAATAATCTGTATCTTTGTTATCAAAAATAATCTGTATCTTTTACTGCATCTGTCTATGCTTTCCTATCACTTAAAAATAAAGTTGATTGTTGCAATTTTGTTCAATATTTCTTTTACAGTAGTAGTTACTATAATATCAACAACAACTTCATATATTAAGGGATGAAATAGAGCAGCTATCTTTTTGTTTATTATTATTTTTCTTTTTACTTGGATATACATAGAATAAAAACAAAATCTAGAAGTTCATTTTCCCTTCCTGATTAATGCAGGTGTTGTTGGCAATGATGTTGACACTTGACAAGAATGTGGACAGATGTTTGTGGGACTATGCTTTCGTTGAATTCACAAATTATATGTTTGAGTAGTTATATATAGGTTCAATTATTTGGCAAATGAGACTCTGTTTTTTTATCATAAACAATATTCCTACCAATAACTTGGGTAAAGAATGAGTTGGCCTTAGCTAAATCTCTACCCTTAATGCATGGTTTGTTTTATTGTGTACTATGACTCGATGTATATTGACATCTAACATATTTATTTATCTCAAATATTATATTTCTTGATAAATAACAGTGCTATTTCTCATAAGTGAAATTACATCGTAAGACTGTGGAAATATAGTCTATTTTTCTAAGTTGAATTCTGTAGGGAATTAGAAAATTTAAGGGCCAAAATGTCAAAATGACCAAAATGCCCTAGGATTTGTAATTGACTTAGAAAAATTATGGAAAATACCAAAAGGCAGTAAAATGATCAATTGAATCAAGAGAGTATAATATCTCTAATTGTGGTAGTTTGATAAATTACTTAACTTGGAGAAATTGAAGAAGAATGTTCAAAAAGTATTAAATGACCAAAATACCCTTGTAAATTATAGAATAAAGCAAGAGGCATGAAAACACAAGTGTTAATGCAAAAGTTATGAGGTAGTGAGACATTCTAATTAAGAAAATTATCAACTAGTGATAATAAAGTAATTAAGTAATTTCTGGCTAATTACTTAAGCTTAAGCAAGGGAAATTAAGGGATAATTATGTAAAGCTAAAAAATTAGTGGAAAATAGTTGAAAATTAGTAAAAACATGTTTACTAATTAATTGGAAATTTTGGAGAAAAATAGTTGAGTTTAGGTATTTTTAAGCCTAAATGCAAGAATGGACCAATAGGAAAATTTTGTAAAAAATTATGTAAAAATAATTAATTAATTAATTAATTAATTAATTAATTAATTAAATCAAATATAAAAAAAAAAACGAAAAAAATGGGCAGAAAAAAAAAAGAAAAAAAAAAAGAAGAAGAAGAAAAAAAATATAAAGATAATAATAATAAAGTTTGCAAGTTGCAATTATTTTATTAATATAATTAATTAAAGTGAAATATGATGAATAGTAATTTAAAAATTAGAAACGGATCCTATCTAGAGATCTAGGAATGGACTTCCAAAGTCGTGATATAGAATGTTAATCGCTGGAATTTTATCTTCCGTTAGACTCTTCCTAAGTAAATTCAAGCCGTTTGTGCATTTTCCTAATAAGACGAAATAGGGAAATTCTCGAGAAAAGGCCGATAGCCAAGAGGACTAAAGGGTTATGTTGTGACATTTGAAAAGTATTGGGAATTTTCATGGACATATTTGGAATCGTGAATTTTTTCTCTAGAGATTGATGATTCGAAACGAGCTCGTAACCTGAACCAGACGATTACGTTTTTCGAGGAACTCGCATTGATGCTTGGAGCTCCCCTATATGGAACCAAAATTTAGGTTAACTTGGACATTGCTAATAAGTGAGAAAATGTCTTCAAAGTTGTAAATCCAGATTTTGAGATTTCTCCGAAATTACGCAAATCGGCACCGACGGAGAATTTCCTCCGAAAGCTTCTGGAAGGTGACACGTGGCCACCTCCCATTGGCCAAGACCCTTAGATTTTTGGTCAAGTGTGAATACAAAAAAGGAAGAAAGAGTTTTTTTGAAAAGTTGCTTTGACTAACCCGTATTCCTCTCACAAAGTTGATCCGGCGCCGAAACCCTACCTCCTTTCTATAAATACCTCTCCTTCACAATTCTTCACACCATTTTCTTCCCTCCTTGGCCGAATCTAGAGAGAGGATTCTAGAGAGAGAAGCTCTGGAAAAAATTCTCGTTAAGTCTTCAACCGGTAAGTCTTTCGGCCTTTAGTCTTTTTAGTTCTAGCAGTTAGTAGAATTGTTAGTTAGATTTAGGAAGTAGGCGATGAGATTCCTATTCTTGTTTTAGGCCTTGTTTGTGTTTGGAAAATATGCAGAGATAAAAACATAGTAGGGATCGAGTCGCCGAAAAGTCAAGCTTTCACGCTTTTCAAAAATAGAGGTTATAATGCTGTAATAGCCTTTAATTTTTCAAGTATGATTGGATATCATATGGGAGGGCTATTTTAGTCTTTATTTTTGAAAATCAAATGATGGTCGGTTCGGCAAAATTTTGGGAAGAAAATTTGTCGAGTAACGGAGTCGGCGAAATTCCGCCAATTAGTATAGGGGCAAAATGGTAATTTGACCTAAAATGCCGATATAGTATCAAATCACTAATAAAAGTGATATTACTCTTATAGACGCCGAAATCCTAATTTGCAGCGTTACGCCGCCCAACGTGCCGCCGTTTCTGGGCAAACCGCTGTTTTTCCGTCAAAAGCACGTTTTCCGACTAAGTACCGTCTACTCATCAACGAAGGTACGTCCGCGCACCGTAACATTAACTCTTATGTTTATGGTATGCATATATGTGATATGTGTATTGTTATGGTATGTTTATTGAATGCAAAAATGTTAACAATGCTTTTGGTGCCGAAGGAAAGGCTAGTCTATGCGGGTAAGCCATTAAGTCGCCGTAAACCCTATGAGGCCCCCATGATAGACACTTACCCGGCCATTCTGTTTGGTTTACTTGAGGTAGAGTGCACGTTCGCATACCGTAACACTAACTCGATGTTTACTATATGCGTATTTGTGGTTGAGGGTCCGATGATATGCTGTGAGTATTGTTATGAGATTTTGAATACATGCACTACGCATGACACATCTACATGCACTACGTGTGACCCATCTACATGCTGCACTACGTGTGATACATCTTTATGCACTCCGTGTGACACATCTCGTTATCCCGTCATTAATGAGCGATCAGTGAATATATACGTATATTTGAATACGAGGTTAATGCTTACTCCGAGATCCAATGTGTTAAATTGATCTCGCTTATAGCGTCGGTGGTCAAGAATCGAGGACCAAGGAGAAAGGAAAGCAAAGTGGTCATGGTTCCTATGCTAAAGACTTTCCGATGTTGTCCTTTAATTTTTGAAAACTCTTGTACTATACCACTTCGTATCTAGCCCTGGGCATTTTGAATATATATATATCATTTATTCTTCCGCTCAAACGTGCTTCTACTCGACGATTTGAAAAGATGTTTAAAAAAAAAAAATATTATACCGTCATGTGAAAAGTTGGGATGTTACAATAAGAGACTCTCAAATTGGTAAGTTGTGATTCCTCAAGTTCTTCATTGAGCTTGTTTTTGCTCTATGATTCACAAGATGAATTATTAGTAATTAAAATGCCTGTTTTTTGAATGGAAAAGGTGAGAAGAACGGAGTACCGAGTAACTTAGTGCTTAAGTAAATACACACATGGAGAAAGGTCATAGATGGAGGAATTGGTTCCTTAATTGTGTGTCCATATGACAAAATGATGTTTTAGAACTCATGAATTGAAGTTTATGTCATTAAATTTAAATGACTTCAATTTTTACAATATCTCTTAAATACCCAAAACTATATAATAAGAATTGATCATTTATCTTAGATATACACGCATGGCCAATAACTAGAGTTTCTCACTTATCAAAGATTCAACATACTTAAACTAATTCATCCAATAATTTTTTAAATATTTTGAGAACTATTATTGTTTCCGTTTGCTCTTTTCACTTGTGAGACTCTGGTTGGTACACAAGCACAGCACAAGTCATGTTTTATGGAGCCACATTCATCGAATGGGTTCAACTAGTACCTTTTGGGATTTTGATTACTTTGTCATTCCTCTATTTGAAACGTTGTTTCACAAGAAAAAAATTGATTTGTTTAGCTTAGGAATATGGAAAAATGCAGTTATCGAAAATAACGTGTGGGGTTTATCTCAATGTTTCCTAATGGTCCCAAGCATATATAATGGAAATTATTTAGGAAATAAAAATCAAATAATTAAACTAAAAGGAAGGAAATGGGATGAGGTGCATGGAGGGGAAATGCAGAATGAGAGTAGCTCCAAATTCAATATTTATCTCTCATACGTAATACCCTAAAATTTGATTTAGTGGAAAAGATCATAAATAAGTAAATAATCACATATTAAAAGGGGAATTCGCCTCAAGCCTTTTACGATAGTTAGCTTATTTTTCCCAAGGAAAATACTCATGGAGAATTAAAGGGGAAAACTCTTGGAAAATTAGAGAATTTATGGGTCAAGTACTCAAAATGACCAAAATGCCCTAGGATTTGTAATTACCTTAGAAAAATTATGGAAAATACCAAAAGGCAAGAAATGATCAATTGAATCAAGAGAGTATAATATCTCTAATTGTGGTAGTTTGATAAATTACGAACTTGGAGAAATTGAAGAAGAATGTTCAAAGTATTAAATGACCAAAATACTTTATAAATTATAGAATAAAATAGAAAGTATGAAATGTCAAGCGTTAATACTACAAAGTTATGAGGTCAGTGAGACATTCTAATTAAGAAAAATTATCAACTAGCCGATAATAAAGTAATTAAGTAATTTCGGCTAATTACTTAAGCTTAAGCAAGGAAAATTAAGGGATAATTATGTAAAGCTAAAATTATGGAAAATAGTTGAAAACAGTAAAAACATGTTTACTAATTAATTGGAAATTTTGGAGAAAAATAGTTGAGTTTAAGTATTTTTAAGCCTAAATGCAAGAATGGACTAATAGGAAAAATTCTTTGTAAAAATTATGTAAAAATAATTATTTAATTAATTAAATAATTAAATCAAATATATAAAAACGAAAAACGGGCAGAAAAAAAGAAAAAAAGAGAGAGAGAAAACTTATTAAATAAGTTGTATTATTTTAATAATATAATTAATTAAAGTGAAAATTATGAATAGTAAAGGAGAATTAGGAAACTGATCTATCTAGAGATCTAGGAATGGGATTTCCAAAGTCGTGGTAGAATATTGATCGTTGGGATTTTTATCTTCCGTTAGACTTTACTAAGCACTCGAAGCCGTTTGTGCTTTTTCCTAGTAAGACGAAATAGTGGTACTCGAGAAAATGCCGATAGCCAAGAGGACGAAAAGGTTATGCTAGACATTCTAAAAAGAATTGGGAATTTTCATGGACATAGTTGGAATCGCTGAATTTTTCTGAGATTGATGATTCCGAAAACGAAGTTTCAGAACCTGACCCGGGCATTTTATTAATGCTGAGGAACTGACCTGATGCTGGGGCTTCTTTATGGAACCAAAATTTAGGTTAACTTGGACATTTCTACTAAGCGAGAAAATGTCTTCAAAGTTGTAAAACCACTTTGAGATTTCTCCAATGCAACGGTACCGATCTAGGAAATCGGACTGGGGCTTCCGGAAGGTGACACGTGGCCACCTCCCATTGGCCAAGCACTTGATTTAGGCCTGGGCGTGAATGGAAAAAGGGAAGAAAGGTTTTTTTGAAAATTGCTTTGGACGGTCCACGTTTCTCACAAGGCTGATCCGATTACAAATCCCGTAGCCCTTCATCTATAAATACCATCCCCTCCTCTTCATTTTCACACCATTTTCTCATCCTTGGCCGAATCTGTACAGGGAAAGTAGAGAGAGAAGTTCTCCGGGAAAAGTTGTGGTAAGTTCAACCTCATGTTCTTCCTTGCCTTTTAGTCTTTAGTTCTTTCTGGTGGTTTTAATGAACCGTTAGTTAGATTTCAGAAGTAGGGGATGAAATTCCTATTCTTGTTTTTAGGCCTCATTGCATTGAAAATATGCCTCAAGAGGTAAAATAATGGCAGGGACGTAGTCTCCGAAGTTGAAGCTTAGCTCTTCCAAAGATAGGAATGCTGTAATAGCCTTTAAATTTCAATTATGATTGGATATCAATAATGGAGGCAGGGCTATTTTAGTCTTTATTTCAAAATCAAAATGGCGTTTCGAAGTTCTCGCGAAATTTTGGGAAGAAAATTAGCTCGAGTAACGGCACACAATTCCGCCAACTGGGGTCGTGGTAAAATGGTCATTTTGACTAAAAATGTCCATCGTAATGATAGATCCTTAACAAGCACATTGTTATGTTGATAGGATATTCCTGATTACGTTTTTGACCAACCGGGCGTGGCCGAAATACCGTATATCGTCAACGAAGGCACGCTTGCGCATCGTAACACTAACTCGATGGATACACTACAAAAAAACCCTCTTTGTCGCGGTTTATTAGTCGCGGTTCAAAATACCCGTTACTAAATTCCACTTTGTAGCGGTTTTATCCCTAAACCGTCACTAAATAGTAACGGAAGCCATGACGACACGACTTCGGCTATATTTGTAGCGGTTGACTCGAAAAAAACCGCAACAAATTTGGCGCCACCTGGCGCGCAATGGCGGGAATGTTTGTGGCAGAAATTTGTAGCGATTATTTGAGTCTAACCGCTACAAAGTTGGCGCCAAGGTTCGCGCCAACTTTGTTGCCGTGATTTTGTAGCGGTTTATTCACCATAACCGCTACAAACTCCTATCTCGGGTGATAAGAGCTGCATATTTGCCTCTCTTCCTTGCGAGGAAATTCGTTCAGTGACAAGCGAAAGTTTACTCATTTCTTTGCCGTTTAGACTTCTACTCTTATGAGAACAAGTCAACATGCGATCGGAGATTGGGTTCCATTATAGCCACCGTTGTCTCACGAAAATATCTCTGATGAAAATGACTCAACAAGTTTTTCGTGGGAGATCGGCGGCTATACTGAATCCGAATCCCCACGGACATGTTGGATTATTTTCGGTTACGTCATTATGTATAATTTATTAGTGTGGACACTTTTAGAAAAATTAAAGAAAAAAAAATAAATGAATTGAAGGTCTGTTTTTTTAAATATTTGTAACAAACCAATTAGTTTGATTCTTAAAGTTTATGAATCAAACTAATCAGTTTGATTTTTTTTTCAAAAACTCATTTTGTAGCGGTTAATAAGAATAACCGCGACAAGATGTGGATAAATTGTAGCGTTAAAACTTAACCGCTACGAACTCAAGGGTCTTCTTTTGTAGCGGTTGTTGTAACAGGTTTCATAATAACCGCTACTGAATATCAACGGTCAACTATTTTGTAGCGGTTTTTGTGGCGGTTATTTTACAACATTACAATTATGTAAACTTTGTAACGGTTCCTTTGTATAACCGCTACAAAATCGTACGGCTTTATATAGCCGGACACGCCATTTTCAAAGTCACTTGTAACGGTTTGAGTTTTCACCGTTTCTACCTTTACCCAACGGTTTGAGTTTTCACCGTTCTTCTTGTTAAACTTACACCTCTCTACATTATGGATTCGGACGAGGTAAGGGAAAGGAAAAGTAACCGCCCACCGAGAAGGGGTTTAAGGGGCGGTAGTAGTAGTAGGGGACCAGACGAGAGGCGTGTGACCCGACATATACCTCCGCCTCTCTGGGCGGGCGAGTTTGCCTCGCTCTTCGCCGATGAAGAAATTCCAAACACGGGGACTGTAGGGGGAGATCGAGAAGCAAGTTTGTCGTTCGACGATTTAGACGACGAGAATGAGGACATCCATCTTAATATTCCCCTAGCGATGTAGAGCGCTTCATCGACGGAAAACCACCGGGAGCACGGAACCCCGACCAGGCGCTTCGCGTTCCACCGGATTTATTGTGGATGTCGAAGGTATATGTAATTAGTTATTTTGTGAGAAATTAATTTAATTTCGTACGTTTAATTCAATTTTTGTAAACTTGCAGATAGTCACGGAACATCGCCAGGAGGACGCTGGATGTTTCCGCTCTCACTCAGACGGATGGAGATGGCGGGTGTCGGGTCGTAGTCCCGTGGAACGACCCTGCAGGCACTGCCAGCGATTGGCAACTACGGCCACTTTGATGAACCGATTCTGCCCTCCGAGTTTGGTGGCCATTGGGGTGGTTCCCAATTTATTTCAAGGATTGGAAGAAAGTGACAAAGGACACAAAGAACAAGGCGTTCTGAGAGGTTCTACAGTAGTCAATATTGTTTAATTAAATTGTACATGTTAATAGTTATAAGTTTTAGTTTATTTCTTTCCTTATTTGTTTGTTAATTCATTAATAATTAATAATGAAATTATGATATAGAAAAAGTTTAAACCGCGCGAACAACACAAGAGGTACGTTATGATGAAAGTGGGGAAGGGCGGAAGAGCGGAGGAACCGTCTCTACAATATTATGAATGGAGACGGCACTATTCCTCTGCAGCAATGATCGAGAGAGTCCCGAGACGGCGTGGATCCGCATCAGTGGGCGGCTTTAGTCCAATATAGGAGGTGCTGACAGGCGTACATTTTATTAAATTAATTAATTGTTTCACTTAATTGATAATTTAAATTGAGTTTAGGGTTTAAATTTAAATTTTTTTCCTCCTCCTTGCAGGCTTTGCCGCAAAGGAACACAAGAAGCCGCGCACAACAGAGAGTCCATCACACTGCAGGGACCAAGACGCTTGCGGTGACATACGAGGAGATGGTATGTTATTATTTAACATGATCATTGTTTTGTTTTTGAAATAACAAAGTTTATATTGTTTTAATTCTTTCAGCGACGTAAGGCCTGGGAGGAGAACACACACACGGACTATGGGAAGTTGTGGACACGCACCCATAGACACGCGAGATGGGACGCCGACCTCTCGAGGCAAGCAGAGGAGATAATAGTAAGTTAAAAACATTATTTATATAATGAATGTTGTATATTTAAATTGATCGTCTGTTATTTTATTAATGGTTCATGAACTCGTTGGTCGTGCCCGGATTGAGAATACCGAGGCGTAGCTACGAAGCGCCGCAGACTCTGAGTCACAGGTGGTCATGAATCCTACGGCCCCATTGAAAGCCTGCCTGGGCCCGCCGAGCATCCCGCCGCGCTAGGGTTTTGGCCTTGGCGCCGTGCCTAGCATGGTGTGACCGAGACAGGGCTCCTCCTCCGCTCCCCGACCTCCGGCTCGAGGAGGCCACCACGGAGATTTCGAGGCGATCATTGCCGAGAAGGTTCTTCGAGCAAGTTGCCGCAATCGAGGCCGCACTTGAGGGCCGACGAGGAGGCTGAGAATAGGCGCAGCGTGAGACCATCGACCGCTGGTGGGACCGTCATAACTCGAACCGGACTGCTTGCATGGCGTCTTGAACAAGCTGTGTCTCGACGCATGCCTTCCAGCCTCCCGAGCCTCCCCTCCGTTCCTCTTTGATGATTCCAAAGACACGTGCCGATGACGACGACGACGCTGCCAACTCGGGTCGTGGGACCACCCTCCCCTGAGACGGACCCCCTGAGACAAACCCCCCTGAGACAAACCCCCATCAGAGAGGACTTGATGATCATGCTCCTGAAATGTAGACCTTTTTTTTTTTTTTTTATTATGGATTAAGCACTTCTAATGTTTGGATATACCATTTAACTCATGATTGACTAATCAGTAATATATTAACTCAATTAATCAAATGATTTGTTGAGACACATATGATTAATTAAGCAAAAGCAAATTATTCCATGACTAATCAGTTTTATATTAACTTATAATTCTGTGATTTTTCGCTATTTTTTTTTCCAAAGCTTGTCGAAACCAATCGATGCATTTAAAGATCCCAATTTTTGCTTCGGATGTAATTAAAGTGAGTCGTCCACATTTATGTTCTATCCTAAATTTGTTTGTTACATATGGATAAGTCATGGATCAAGATGCCGCGTAGTTCTCCCGTGTATTTAGCGGGATTGAACACTTTCTTAGATTTCGCCTTCTCTCACGCTAGCATTAATGGCAAGATCGTGTGTCCTTGTTTACGATGCAAGTTTAAGAAGTGGCAAACACGGGATTGTGCTTTGGAACATCTTCTTGTAAAGCCTTTCCCATAAGCATATACATTCTGGGAGGTTCATGGTGAGCAACGTGGTATCATGATATGGGCTTCATCTTCCTCGAACCTCACAAGTAGGAAATCAAGTACATCAAGATGATCCCAAGTAATGAAGCCGTTCGTGATGCTTTTGGTGTTCAGACGACAACTTCACAAAGCCAGGCGCAGTGGTCCGTAACCTGTTTTCTTCAGAATGATGCAGCTGGGAATTTTTCAGCCTCATGGATGAGAGCGATCGTCCTTTGTATCAAGGTTGTCATAAATACTCAAAGTTATCTTTTCCGATCAAATTGTACCATATCAAGTGCATGCTGGGATCACCGATAAGGCAATGTCGATGTTCCCCTGAATTACTTCGAGATGCGTTCCCCGACGCGGACATTCCCTCATCCTTCTACGAGGCGAAGAATATAATCAACAGATTAGGCTTGAACTACCAAAAAATAGATGCCTGCCCAAACGACTGTATGCTTTATTGGGGAGAGGACGATCGGAGGGAGACTTGTAAGAAGTGTCACACATCGAGGTTCGTGACACTCGGGAAGGGAGAAGAAGGTAAGAAGAAACCCGCAAAGATTCTAAGGTACTTTC
Organism: Acacia pycnantha; assembly: GCA_025563575.1. Taxonomy (NCBI): domain Eukaryota; kingdom Viridiplantae; phylum Streptophyta; class Magnoliopsida; order Fabales; family Fabaceae; genus Acacia; species Acacia pycnantha. Next base: position 72,407 of record JAMWYP010000297.1, on the reverse strand, counting down.
CTTTAAAACCTCGTTTCGCAAAGATTGTTTATGTCGTCTAAGATGCCGAAAGATATGAGGTGGCATCAAGATGATAAGAATCAAGATGGCAAACTCGTACATCCACGTGATGCCAAGCGTGGAAAGCGTTCGACACAAGCTTTCCGCATTTCGCTGGCGGACCCTAGGAATGTCCGTCTTGCTTCGGCGACCGACGGTTTTAATCCGTTTGGGAATCTTAGCACAAGCTACGTATATGGCCGCTATGTTGATACCCTACAACTTGCCCCCGTGGATGTGCATGAAACAAAGCTCCTTCATTATGTCCATGATCATTCCATGGAAAAAGGCACTCGGAAATGACATTGATGCGTATCTCCAACCGCCGATCAAGGAGTTGGTGGAGTCATGGAATGTAGGTGCTGGACGTACGACGCGCACGAGAAGACACTTTTCAACTTGCGTGCGGCCTTGATTTGGACGATGTAGCGACTTTCCCGGCCTCTGACATTATCCGGGTGGAATGTGCATACCGGCCTCTGCGTGCCCGGGCTTGCAATTTTGACTCGACTCAGCGCGCCTTCCTACAAAATCGTAAGTGGTGCTTCATGGGTCATCGGAGGTTTCTCGATGGTACGCACAGTTTAGGTTGCAACGCAATCGTTTTAATGGGCAACAGGAAAAAGAGGACCCCTCGAAATTTATCCGGTGAAGAAATCATAGAGCATTCTCGTGGATGTTGATGTTGAGTTTGGGAAAAGAACGATCCGGCAAGGGCCGGACAGAGACAGCTGTGGCTTCGGTTCTATGCCCCAAAGAATGGCGAAAGGTTAGTCTGTCTTCACTCTTCCGTATTGGAAAGATAATTTGCTCCGACACAGCCTGGATGTCATGCACATTGAAAAGAATGTGTGCGACAATGTGTTGTACACGATTCTCAACGAACTGTGCAAGTCCAAAGATCATCTCGCAGCCGTGAAAGATCTACGGAGATGGGCGTTCGTGGAGACGCGCGGCCTGGAATGAGCATGACAGTATTTCAACCGGCAAGGTTTACCCCGACAAAGCCGAATAAGGAAATCTTTCTCGCTACCTTGAAGAAAATAAAAGTTCCCGACGGTATTCAAGCAACATATCACGATGTATTGACTTGTGTGCTCGAAAGGTTACGGTGGTGAAGAGTCATGACTCACATGTGCTTATGCAATGCTTACTCACGGCCATGAAAAATACGCCGCCTCGATGTGTCTCTCGCTTTGGTCGAGCTTTGTACTTTCTTCCGCAAGCCGTGTTCCAAGGTTTTGATAGTGGAGGAGCTCGACCAACCGCAGAAGAAAATCATTCTTACGCTTTGTCATTTGGAGATGCTCTTTCCTCCGTCATTCTTCACTGGCCATGGTTCAACCCGACAAGACACCTTGTTCAAGAGACAAAGCTTGCCGGCCCAGCTCAAGACCGATGGATGTATCCTATTGAGAGGTACTTGTTTAAAAATAATTACTTTAGCATTACTCCTATTCGCATGTTTAACCATTGATGCATCATATCGAAATTTTTCCCTTTGTCTACTCCTATGTGTTTCTTGGGAAACTTAAATCTTACGTGAGGAATAAGGCGTGGCCCGAAGGTTCAATAGCGTATAAGGTATATCGGGATGAGGTCTTGTATTTTTGTTCCAGGTACTTCGATGACATTGAGACGTCATTCAACCGACCGCCTCGTGTAGACGATTGTCTTGAGCCTGAGCCGGAGCCTGAGGCAACAGAGTTGATAATCCCTCGTGTTGGTACCACGCCCTAAGATATACGGCATACAATGTCAATGGTTTTAAGTTTTGCACCGTCGCACGAGATCGTGGATTGCCGACCCAAAACTCGTGTATATGGCACGTTTGGGACGAGGAGTTATGCGAGCAGCAGCTGACGGAACATGCGTGTCTGTGACGTCCCGTATTATGGAAAGCCAGTGACGTGGTCGTGATAAGTTACACAGTAGCCTTTTCACCGTGACGTTGTTCAAGTGTTTGTGGGCGAATACCACAACGTCCTGTGGGACTCACGCGTCCGACGACTTAGGGATCACATCGCTGAATTTCTCCCTACCTATTCACAAAGTGTCAAATCAAGACGACGAGCCGTATATTCTTGCATCGTAGGCCCATCGCGACATTATGTGGCCGACGAGAGGCACAAGGATTGGAATATGGTGGTTCACTTAAAGCCTCTGACCTTTACGACATGGGCGACGGTGATAACGTCGCATACGATTGTGAGCCGCTCCACCCGCCAGCCTTCGAAGACTTCTTCCTGCATCGGCGATGACAATTTACCTATAGTCTCTAAGACGTTTTTAAATTTATGCTTTATAAAATAGTAAGATTTAATTAAAGTTTTAATTGTGTTCAAACATATTGACCTCACGCGTAACATTTTATGCAAACTTTCCTTGTAGGGATGGTGAAGAAGATTGAGAGAAACACTTAATGCCTATGCTGTAATATGAAATCTTTTTAATATTATGTTTTTTTTTTTTAAAAAAACTCAGAAATTAATTTGTAGCGGTCTACCCACGTTTTCTCTCGCCATCTCAAATATTTTTACGTTTCGTAACATCGTGAGTTTGAAAGGGTAAGTACCATGTAACCGGATCAATTCTAATGTTTCTCATACTAATTTATAGTTCTTGTACTAATTAAAGTTTGTTATTTTAGGTTGAACGGATATATCTTTCAACTTTCCCTATTCTTTCATATACATTATTCAATTGATTTGTACATATAATTTTTAAATATTGAGTATTGTTTTAATCACCTCATTTCTTAGTACTTATTCTACTTACATAATCTTATTATTTTGTTTCTATACATGCACCTTATATATTTAAATTTCATAATTTACTACCTTTTATTTTTAATAAAAAAATATATTAATAATAATTACTGAATTACGCTGATAAATGATTTTTTTTTAAAAAAATCGTAATGAATTTGTAGCGGTTACAATAACCGATACAAAATTGAAAAATAAAATGGCGGGTTGTTTGTAGCGGTTGTAGTAGCGGTTTGAAACCGCTACAAATATTCAAAATCACATGATGGCGGGAATATTTGTAGCGGTTACAAACCGCTACAAATATTCGATGGCGGCAAATTTTTTGGGGAAAAATGGCGGGAATATTTGTAGCGGTTTGTAATGCGACAAATATTCAAAATAATAAAAATTTATGGTGGCAAAATTATCAACACATTATTCGTAGCGGTTATGAAATCGTTACTAGAACCGCTACAAGTTTATTTGTTCTCAGCGATTATTAAAACGTTACTAAAACCGCTACAATTTTATTTGTAACGGTTAACAACCGTGACTAATGTCTCGAAACACACGTTAAACCCGCTCATTTAGTAGACGGTTTTTTTGAACCGCAACGAGAGGTTGTAGCGGTTTATGTGTATGTAGTATCGCTTTTTTTAACCGTTACAAATCGTCTTGCCACATGCGTTTTGTTGCGGTTTCTCTAACCGCTACAAATGTCGTTTGTCACGTCAAAAACCGTTACAAATAGGTCATTTTAACCGCTACTAATCATCGTTTTTTTGTAGTGATATAGTATGTTGTATATGGTATGTATGTGACGTGTGTATGGTGTGTATATGTGGGGTGTTGTTGGGATGCATATTATGTTAGAAGATAACCGTATGCATCTTTGGGAGCGATATATCTCGTAAGGCTGGGAGCGATACATTTATAATCTTGGGAGCGATAAATTTATAATGCCGGGAGCGATACATCCGTAATGCCGGGAGCGATACATGTGCATTGGTCATGTGGTTTATTTGTTGTTGTTTGGTGACCCATATGTGTGTATGTATACATGAGGTTGACCGTTACCCGAGATCCTGGTGCGGATCTCGGCTCTTAATATAGCGTCGGTCGGGAGGACCAAGGACCGAGGAGAGAGGCAAGCGCCCAGTAGAAGACCCACCAAGACTTCCTTTCATTGTTCGGCGGAAGCTTTCCTTTTGATGTTGTCTTTTACTTTTGAAAACTCTCTGCTATTGAACCGCTATCGTAATTAGCTTTGTGGGCATTTTAAATATATATGTCGCTTACTCGTCGCTCTGTTGCTCTACTCTGATGTTTTCAAATGATGTTTGTTTGAAAAAAAAAATTTATACTGCTTTTGAAAAGTTGGGATGTTACACTTTGGTATCAGAGAAGTAGTCCTGGCATAGATCTGACTAAGTTATTACAAACCTTTTGGTGCCGAAGGCAAGGCTAGTCTATGTGGGTGTGCCATTAAGTCGCCACTAACCCGGAGAGGCCCCATGATAGACACTTACCTGGCCAATTGGTATGAGTAACGGAGTTAGGCTCTACGCCTTTTTAAAGAGCATGTTTTGAAAATGAGTACTGATATAGCTCGAGTCGTGTACCATTTTACCTCGGTGTACAGGTCTGTACCAGTATACCATCCGGAACCGGTGTACCACCCTCTCGTTGGTGCATCACTCGATAACCGCCGCTTGTACTGGATGTTAATTCTATTCTAGCACGAGCTCATACGCGGAGTCGGGTCATGCCGGATGAAACTCCGAGACCAATAAAGATAGTACATGTAGTATTTGACTCACGTAGAGAACTCCGATACGAAATCCGTACCGCTTCGAGTAGACCAAATCAATGAAATTCGATCAAGGGGGAGATTTTATGGGGAGTGTATTCGTTTGTAGTAAGTGCGGTAAAAGCTGTGAGCAATGCGAATACTAGAGTGATAAGAGTCTAAATGCGGTATAGATACAGTATGCAATAGAATCGCGATAGGTTAATTGCTTTCTTTATATAACTAACGTTTTCCTAATAAAGGAAAAAGCACGAGACATGGCAAATTTGAGAGGAGATGGAGCTCCCAAAGGCCGAGGTAGGGGCCGAGGCGGAGGACGAGGTAGACAACCTCGGGTGGACCAATACCGAACCAAACCAACCGGAAGTAACGAGATACGGAGATGAGGAGAACCCCGCAAGAACAAAGCAGACTTCTCATAAATACACTCTTAGCAAGACAGAATCAACAAGATCTAGAAGCCCAGACGATTAGAAGCACGTCAAAAGGGGAAGATCGAGATAACGAAGAAAATGAGGAAGAAAGAGATGAGGAAAATGACAATAACAACGACGATGAAGAAGAAGAGTATGATGACAATCAAAGCGAGGAGCACGTTGAGGGGATCCGAAAGGTCCCAATCACCTCCACGTCGAGGAAGGGAAAGAACCACAGAAAGCTGGGTCAACCAGTTCTGCAAGCTTAAACCACCCGGTTTTGGGGGAAAGAGTGAATTAGCTGAGGATTGGCTTCTGAGTCTGGAAAAGATATTCGAAGTCATGGAGTGCCCGAGAAATGGAAGGCTCGGCTAGTAATCTACAAGCTAGAGGCGATGCCCACAGATGGTGGAAGAGTGTTTCCACAACCCTTCAAGGCACCGTCACTTGGGAAACATTCTTGGAACAGCCAACGAGCGTATTTTCCTCCTCGCATCGTGATTAAGGAGGAAGAATTTCGCAGTCCAGCCAGGAAATGAAGAATCATTCGACGACTACTTCGCTCGTTTCACCAACCTGTCTCGTTATTCTTCATATCCGAAGAGCCACGTGAATGAAAAGTCGGAAGGCAAACCGATTAGTGACCGGATCGAAATATGATATAAGGGCGAGGCTAGTATCGCAGCAATTTCCGAAAATGGCTCAAGCGGTAGAATCTTGCCGGATGAATGAGCGCAACCTGAAGGAGTTACGTAAGTCACGGAATCACAATGGTAGCCGTGCCGATCAAAGCGAGGGTAGCCGTGGAAATTCCTCACGAAAGAGAGAAGCACCATGGAATGACTCTCAAAGAGAAAGCAAGAGGCCATTTCAGTTTGAGCAGAACAACTCAAGAATGATGGAGTCCCGACCATGTCCACGAGTTTGCTACGGATGTCGAAACCGGGACACATTGCCCCGAACTGCCCTGAGAAATCTGCGGGATTCAAGCCACTGAACCCGGGCCGAATGTACGCGCTAACCGATACAATGGACAGAGAACTTCCGGAGAGAGTCCAAGGTACTATCTCTCTTAGTAAGAAATTTTTCTCTGTGCATTAACTAGGTGTTAGTTATTCGAGTAAATCGTATGAAACATGAATTATTTCCGTAACATATTCCGCGTTTCCTCGTTATTTTTCTACCATGATCATGTCATTGAGTAGGAGGTATCTTATGTTGTCATAGTGTATGGGAACCATGGAGACATTTTGGTAGCCTTGTGTTAACATGGTGTATGGGAACCATGAAGACATTTTGGTATCTGTGGTGTTAACCGCGGTGTATGGAAACCACGGGGAAACATCATATATCAAGGTACAATATGACAAGATCGTAGTAGTCAAACCAAACCAAATTCTCGATCACCAGGAGGAGCGGTGACAAATAAAGCGAAGATCCGACGCGTATAGTCCGAAATCAGGATAGTACAAAGTTTTGTGGGTAGAATACAAATTTCGAGGACGAAATTTTGTTTACGGGGGAGAAATGTAATACCCTAAAATTTGATTTAGGGAAAAGATCATAAATAAGTAAATAACACATATTAAAAGGTGAATTTGTGGTCTCAAACTTTTTATGATAGTTAGCTTATTTTCCCAAGGAAAATACTGTGAGAATTAAAGGGAAAATCCCTTGGAAAATTAGAGAATTTAAGGGTCAAAGTGTCAAAATGACCAAAATGCCCCTAGGATTTGTAATTGACTTAGAAAAATTATGGAAAATACCAAAAGGCAGTAAAATGATCAATTGAATCAAGAGAGTATAATATCTCTAATTGTGGTAGTTTGATAAATTACGAACTTGGAGAAATTGAAGAAGAATGTTCAAAAAGTATTAAATGACCAAAATACCCTTGTAAATTATAGAATAAAGCAAGAGGCATGAAAACACAAGTGTTAATACAAAATTTATGAGGTAGTGAGACATTCTAATTAAGAAAATTATCAACTAGTGATAATAAAGTAATTAAGTAATTTCTGGCTAATTACTTAAGCTTAAGCAAGGAAAATTAAGGGATAATTATGTAAAGCTAAAAATTAGTGGAAAATAGTTGAAAATTAGTAAAAACATGTTTACTAATTAATTGGAAATTTTGGGAGAAAAATAGTTGAGTTTAGGTATTTTTAAGCCTAAATGCAAGAATGGACCAATAGGAAAATTTTGTAAAAAATTATGTAAAAATAATTAATTAATTAATTAAATAATTAAATCAAATATAAAAAAAAAACGAAAAAAATGGGCAGAAAAAAAAAAGAGAGAGAAAACTTATTAAATAAGTTGTATTATTTTAATAATATAATTAATTAAAGTGAAAAAGGGTGAATAGTAAAATGAGAATTAGGAAACGGATCCTATCTAGAGATCTAGGAATGGGATTTCCAAAGTCGGGTAGAATATTGATCGGTGGGATTTTATCTTCCGTTAGACTCTTACGGAAGTTAATTCAAGCCGTTTGTGCTTTTTCCTAGTAAGACGAAATAGGAAATTTCGAGAAAATGCCGATAGCCAAGAGGACGAAAAGGTTATGTTGTGACATTTGAAAAAGAATTGGGAATTTTCATGGACATAGTTGGAATCAGTGAATTTTTCTCTAGAGATTGATGATTCCGAAAACGAGTTTCGTAACCGGACACGTTTTTCGAGGAACTTCAGACTGACAGTTGGAGCCCTATATGGAACCAAAATTTAGGTTAACTTGGACATTTCTAATAAGTGAGAAAATGTCTTCAAAGTTGTAAATCCAGAATTTTGAGATTTCTCCGAAATTACGCGAATCGGGTACCGATCGGGAAATTGGACCGGAAGCTTCTGGAAGGTGACACGTGGCCACCTCCCATTGGCCAAGCAGTCTTGGATTTCGGCCTAGTGTGAATGCAAAAAGGGAAGGAAGGGTTTTTTTGAAAAGTTGCTTTGGACGGTCCCGCATCGTTTCTCACAAAGTTGATCCGATTTCAATAAATCCTGCACTTCATCTATAAATACCCCTCCCCTCCTCTTCATTTTTCACACCATTTTCTCCTCCTTGGCCGAATCTAGAGCGGGAAAGTAGAGAGAGAAGCTCGGGAAAAATTGTGCGTAAGTCTTCAACTGTAAGTCCTTCTGCCTTTAGTCTTTAGTTCTTTCGGTAGTTTTAGTAGAACTGTTAGTTAGATTTAGGAAGTAGGGGATGAAATTCCTATTCTTGTTTTTAGGCCTCATTGCATTGAAAAATATGCTCAAGAGGTAAAAACATGGTAGGGATCGAGTCTCCGAAAAGTTGAAGCTTTTGTAGTTCTTTCAAAAGTAGGGGTAGTAATGCTAGAATAGCCTTTAAATTTTCAATTATGATTGGATATCATATGGGAGGGCTATTTTAGTCTTTATTTTCGAAAATCAAAATGGCGTCGAAGTTCTGGCGAAATTTTGGGAAGAAAATTAGTCGAGTAACGAAGTCGGCGAATTCCGCCAATTAGGGGGGTCAGGGGGTAAAATGGTCATTTTGACTAAAAATGTCCATCGTAATGATAGATCCTTAACAAGCACATTGTTATGTTGATAGGATATCCCCGATTTCGTTTTGACCAACCGTCGAGTCGAAATACCGTATATCGTCAACGAAGGTACGTTCGCGTACTGTAACACTAACTCGATGGATATAGTATGCTCGTATATGGTATGTATGTGATGTGTGTATGGTGTGTATATGTGGGGTGTTGTTGGGATGCATATTATGTTAGAAGATAGCTGTATGCATGCTTTGGGAGCGATATATATGTAAGGTGGGAGCGATACATTTATAATGCCGGGAGCGATACATTTATAATGCCGGGAGCGATACATCCGTAATGCTTGGGAGCGATACATGCATTGGTTGGGTGTGGTTTATTTGTTGTTGTTTGGTGACCCCATATGTGTGTATGTATACATGAGGTTGATCAGCTACCCGAGATCCGGTGCGATCTCGGCTCTTAATATAGCGTCGTGGTCGGGAGGACCAAGGACCGAGGAGAGAGGCAAGCACCCAGAGTAGAAGACCACTATGAAGACTTCCTTTCATTGTTCGGCGAAGCTTTCCTTTTGATGTTGTCTTTACTTTTGAAAACTCTCGGTTATTGAACCGCTTCGTAATTAGCCTCGTGGGCATTTTAAATATATATGTCCGCTACTTCGCCGCTCCGTTGCTCTACTCGATGTTTTCAAATGATGTTTGTTTGAGAAAAAAATTATACCGCTTTTGAAAAGTTGGGATGTTAAAAGGCCAAAGCTAATCAAATTTAGGACAGTCAAATCTAATTTGAACGGTCCAAATTTAAATGTAGACTCACCCACCATAGTTAGGTACACGATCTGGGTCAGATTCAGATTAGTTAGGGTGAAACTCTGGATACCGGATGGGCAACCGAAAAAGATAATCTCTCAACTATTAAATTTTCAAAAATATTTTTTTATATAAAAATTATAATTTCTAAAAACTCAAATTTAAACCGTACAATTCAGATCTGACTAGCTCTTCGCACTAAGTAAAGTACTTAATATGAAAGCTGGTTCCAGATTTAACCTTCGTTCTACTCCCATACTTTTGCACAAAAAAAAAAAAAAAAAGAATAACCTGATTATGGAAATTAGAGGAATGCTCTCTGATGGTAAGAATGTGGAACTCTACCCTACCACACACAGCGATGCTATTTGATGTGCAGATTTTTAAGCTCGTGAAGGTCACCGACATCCTCCTCCTGGGACGACAATGGTTCCTGATGTTCCTAGAAGACCAACAGTTTGGGGCTGTGAAATCAGGAGGACCATCTAGGATTTATTCCTATTTTCTAAACTTCAAGCTTAGCTTGCCTTTGTATTCAAAAAAAAATAAAAATAAAAATAAATAAGTAATAAATTTCCTGCTTATGGCCCTTGAGAATTGTCTGTCTTTAAATTATGATTTATATATATGATAATTGAACATTCTTAATTGATCATGCCACATTACCAATGAATTTTTTAAAAAAAAAAAAAAAAACTATATTGCCCTTAAATTAAACTATTTGCTTCATTTATCATGTTTTATTGAGTTAATATAATATCTGGTCTTTAGAGTTTGCTCGATTTTTTTTTTTTTTTTTTTTTTTTTTTTTGTCTTATGGTTTCAAATCATAGATTTTGGTTCCTTTAGAGGTAAAATGGTCTAAGTCCTTATTTTATAGGGATCAATTTTTAGAAATACATAAATTTAAAAGACCAAAATATATGGTTTAAAACTTTAGTAACCAAAATTAAAATGAGGGTAAATTATAAGAATTAAATATCGTATCGACTCTATTTCATTGATTAAAAATGTAGGCGTCAAGTTAGTTTTACGGTATGGCTTAAAATTATTTAATTATTTCCTAAATTAAAAAATATTCCGAATGATTTGTTAACTGTTTTATATTTCAAATTAGGGTAAATGTACAATTTTACATATGTGTTTTACCCCTGAGCGCCAAAGACCACGAGCTTCTTTCCTGAGCAAAAGTACACATGTGGTTACGTTTTGGGAGCGCCCAAGACCACTGGCGGTTAGTTGACCGTCAACTTGATGGAACGCCGACGTAGCGCCGATTTGACCGATAAGTTGATTTGGACGCATCGATCGACGCTAATGGTAAGTAAAAAGAAAATTATCATTTTGCCCTTAGTTTTAAATAAAATTACCCTTTACCCTTAGTTTTAAATAAATAAATAAAAACTAAAAACACCCCCTCCCTCAGGTGGCCCCACCACGGCCGACCACCGCCGCCTGGTGCGTGGCCACTGGGCAGGCGGCTCTGGCCGCGACCGCCGGTGGTGGGGCCCATGGGGGATAATTTTAGTTTTAGTTTTTTTAAAAAAAAAAATTAGGGCAAAAGGGTAATTTCACCTAAAATTAAGGGTAAAAGGGTAATTTCACCTAAAACTAAGGGCAAAAGTGTAATTTCACTCGCGTATCGTTCACTTCCATCTAAGTTAACAGCTTATCTAACGGTCAACTAACCGCCGTGGTGTCGGGCGCTCCCGAAACGTAACCACGTATGTACTTTGCTCCGTAAAAGCTCGCGTCTTCAAGGCGCTCCTGGGTAAAGCACATGTAAAATTGCACATTTACCCTTCAAATTATCAAGACCTTTTAAATGAATTTAGTTTGACGTATAGGCAACGGTTGTTTTCTCATTTTTACCCAAAAATAAATAAATAAAACCTTTTTGTGTTTGCTATGTGGCAAAGAAAACTGGTTATTTTAAGATACATGGATTTCATATGAACTAATTAATAATTCCTTTTCCTGTGCACATCAAAACTAAACCGTTGCTTTTAGAGTGTATTATTTGAATTAGCGGTGGGGAAATATATTTTGAATAAGATTAATTTATAATTATAATTTTGAGAATGGATTTAGTTGTAAAAGATTTACAAGATTGATTTTGAGTATAATAATTCACAAGGATAGTTGAAAAGTTAAAACCATCATTTTCTTAAAATATACTATTTTAGATTTTAAATATACTATTTTAGAGTTTACTTTTGTCCAAAATATAATATCTCAACTCATCTTGTCTTCCCAATTTATAATGTTTTCTTTCATGGATTTTTTTTTGTTTACTTTTATTGATTGCACATGTTAAGAGGATTTTCATTAAGGAGTTTCCAATACACAAGATTAAAGAGTTTAAAGAAACCAACACACAGTTGTTACAAATAACTAATTTGCCTAATTTTCTTAATATATACACTAATCTAACTCTTATATTAATTGTACTATCTTAAAGATAACTTTGAAACGACATATGGGATACATAGACAGACAAGACTTGGACCAAGATATCGAAACACGAGTCATTTCCATGTTTAGCTAAAGAACCTAAGTTGCTTCTTATTAAGGAGCTATATAACAAGTTGGGAATTGAACCATATTTTTATATCATATTTTATAATTAAATTGGGATTTTTAATGTATTTTCTGAGACATTATTGTATTATTAAGTACTAATTTGAGTTATAAATATTTATATTGAATTAAGCATAATTAGGGGTAAAATAGTCATAATTTGTTAATTTATTCGTGCAATTGATTCCTTAGACTTTTAATGCTACCTTATGCTTGATTTTGCATTGTAGGAATTTTGGAAGAAATTTGAAAATGCCAACTAAAGACCAAAATTAATATCAGAGAAGGACAAACAACCAAAACTCTGCGTTTTGGCAGCTATGTTTGAGCTGAGAGTTTTTTTTTTTTTTTTAAGGAAGAGACCCGATGCGGAGAGAGGGTGCGACGGATTGAAGAGCAAACGAACACGTGAGTGCTTGATCTTGCATCCTTCCTTCCTTTGCCTTCCTTTGTCTCTGGCGGCTTCCATCCTCCTCACCATTGCCGCTGCAACTCACCTCCATCGTGAGAGAGAGCCGGGTTTGACATACCAGAGTGCCATAAGCCGGAGTGCTAAGGTAGAGGTTGAGATCGGACGAGAGGAGGCTTGAGAGGAGAGGGAAAGAGATGGACATCTACCACCACCGTCGAAGACTACCTTCACCATCACCGACGTCACTAATTTGCTGGAAAATCACATCCAACCATCGGAGATACAGAGTCGGCTTAAACATAGCACAAGCAAGAGAACTTGAACGACCTTCTTCTTCCTCTACCTTCACTCTCATCGGCCTTCCTCCGTACTAACCTCCACCATTGTTGACCATCTTAAACCTTCTACCATTCCATCTCAACCACCTACGTCTTCCTTTGATCTTTCCATTTAAACCCACTTTTCCTTCATCCATTCATCTTGGCAAAAGCTTCTCATTGGGCACCAATATTATTAATTTGATTCAACTGATTTGTGTTGGTTTCTGTTGCAATAAGTGGCTTATCCCTTTGTTTCTTGGTAGTGGAGATTTATTCTTGAGCTCAATGGACTATATAGGGAGTTTTTCTCTATCATTCAATTATTCTAGAGTTATATATTTAGATTGTCATTTTTAGGAATTATTGTATATAATTCTCGAACCGAGATTAATGTTAATTGTATCTCGTTGGTTTGATAATTGTAGTTGAGATTGGACTTTGTAATGTGAAAAATATACATGTTTGAATTTCTTTGTAGTTGCAATGAGAATATGTTAATTAGCGTGTTATTGTCTAATTAATGTGGCTAATTTGTACCCTTCTGTGGGTGTTTAGAACTCAAATTTAAGAAGACTTATGTTGCATTATTCCAATTTAAATTGCACATTAAGTGATTTTAAACAATATCTCAAGAGGTAGTGGTTAACTATGGTTGTAGGAGCTACTATTAATTAGGAATATTAGACTCAAGTGGTATCTTGAGGTTTGTCTTAAGACTTGATGGATTTTAACTCTCATACTTTTTAAGTAAAGATAGTCATTTTTTCATTACCAAAAACATTCGTTATTCATATTTTCATTATGCATTTCATACTCCATTCCATTTTATAAAGAAAATACCAAAAATGATTGCATGTTAGATTATCTAGGAATCAATAAAAGGCTCCTCAAAAAGAAAAAGAAAAATCCTAGGTTTGCCTATATTGCATATTAATTGTGGTAAATAATGATTTGACTCGAGGCGATTAAGGTTTTTGTCAAATAAGTTGCTTCTTATTAAGGAGCCATATGATAAGTTAGCCAAAGTGTGATTAACATGGAAGTGTAGGAAATTCACCGTAAACGCGAAGCGAATCGCATCGACACGATATAGGAAAAGTAAAACCTTCATCGTTTTGATTACCTCGAAAGATGCGCGATCTCGAAAGCCTCTCCACGAACAGCCCAAGCTTGCTCGAACAGTCCAAGCTCGCTCTATGATCGATCTTCCAGACTATCTCTCGAGGGGGATAGGATGGTTGTGTGGGCAACCATTCAGATGATGAACGTCTGCCTCTAGGGTTTGTTTCTGATGAAAGCCTCCTTTTGTTACTGTCCGTCACAAGCAGGTGAAAGTGAGTTTATATATTACTACATCCAAGACCTAACCCTAATCCACATGGGCCATAGGGTTCTTGGGTTGTAGTCTCACTTAAGCCTTATTGGGCTTAAGTGACCAAAGAGCACATTAACACAACAATCTCCCATTTGCTCTTTAAGATACAAAACTTGAGTTCGTAAACCCAAGACCATGTAGCCCATAAGCCATCATCATCTGATAATATACCCCATCCCTTATCTCGAGCTAGCCTGGGATCTACCATTTGTCATTTATCAAGGCTCATGATAATCTACGAAGATTATCTAGTTCGGTGCTACTCCACTAAAAGCCCGAACGTGAACTCCAAGAACAATGACTCTTATAACACGAATATGCATTACCCTTTATAGAATGTCTATAATTTGATTGACCGCTTTTTCAGTAACCCAATCAATTATTTATTTCCTTGACTGTGATAGTTTCTCTAATGGATTACATGCACTGCCGTTGTCTTCAATATCCAAGTACCGAAACATATCAAGGGGACACTTCCTATAAATTCCATGTTGTTTATCTCATAAACACCGATAACCAAATAGTCTCAATCCCAAAATACCAAGTTATTGGCCGTCATATAGATCAAACCTCACCCGTTGGTAAATCAAAGAATGAAAACTATTCGACTACCTATTTAAAATAAACTCAGGATTAAGAGCAACTACATGACTATAGTTAGTCGGAGATTTGATCCCTTATGACAGAAAGAACAACCTTAATCAAATCTCTCATTGATCCATTCAATGTAAGTATTAACTCACACCAATATTTTATAATGATTCTGACAAAACCATTTCATAAAATATTGCACCTAAATAAAGTGCCCAACTTAATTTAATAGTCGTGAACCTATTCATCAATTGTGAGAACCTATGACCATGTCCTCTATGAACGTATCCATATGATCATATACTCCACAATTGATCCGGACCTTAGAGTTTGTAAATAGTGTGCAAAATAAATGAAAACAGACCTCATTTATTAACATTCAGAAAAAATGCAATGTCATAATGTCTTGCTAAAAAAACACAAAATAACAAAATGAAATAACAACTACCTAAAGCTATAGCAAATCTGAATCCTCCTAAGACCCATAGATGAAACATGCCTCTCGGCCGCACATTCAGGAAAACTCTTAGTAAAAGGGTCGCAAGGTTCTCGTCGATGCTATCTTTGCTACCAATGTATCTCCTCTTTTAATAATGTCTCGGATCAAGTGTAACTTTCTCTCGCATGTGTTTTTGTCTCTTGTGATACCGCCCCACTGTTGTCACAGTAAAGTGTGATAGGACAATTAACACCTGGTATCACCTGAAGGTCCATTAGGAACTTCTTTAACCATGCAACTTCCTTTGCAGCCTCAGAAGCAGCTACATACTCAGCCTCTGTGCCAGAGTCAGCCACACATGATTGTTTTACACTTCTCCAACAAATGGCACCGCCATTAAGGGTGTACACATATCCCGAGGTGGACTTACTTGAGTCAATATCTCCTTGGAAATCTCGAGTCCGTATAACCAATGGTTTCAAGACTCCCACTAGAATAGACCAACATATAATCTCTCGTTCTCCGTAGGTACTTGAGTATATGTTTAACCGCTACCCAGTGTTCCTCTCCGTGATCGATTGGTACCGCTTACTACTCCCACTGCATAGCTTATATCTCGTCTCGGTACAAAGCATAGCATACATGAGACTACCTACCGCCAAGCATAAGGTATCCTACTCATGCGTTCTCTCTCTCAGAGTTTTAGGAGATTGCTCCTTAGAGAGATGAATCCCATGCCTGAAGGGTATGATTCCCCTCTTGGAATTCTCCATGCTAAACCTGGCAAGTATTTTGTCGATGTATTTAGCCTGGGATAATGCCAAAACCCTATTCTTCCGGTCTCGTAAGAGTTTAATACCAAGAATATAATTGGCTTCCCCCAGGTCCTTCATATCAAAATGCTTGCTCAGCCAGGCTTTCCCACTACGACTTTGTCGCACTTGATGTTGTGCATCTACAGGGGTCCATATTATGTGGGTTAAAAATTTCTAGATGAGGACCCTCATTAAGTGGATTAACCAATTCATGATTTTGTTCTTCCATAAGTTCATCATCATGTGAACTTCAAGATGAACTTCATCATCATGCCGAACTTCGGTATTGTCTCCGGTTCCCGTGTATGTTCGTGTATATTCTCCCCTCTTTGAACAACCACAGAATAAAAGCTGGAACCTCCTGAGGTTGTGGTGAAACTTGATCTGAGACTAGCTCATCAAGAATAACCTTACTTTTTGGCTTATAATTTTCCATATAGTCCTCCTCCAAGAAGGTCGCGTGAGTGCTCACTATGACCTTCTTTTCTTTTGGACTATAAAACAACCAACATCCGGTTCCTTTAGGATAGCCTATAAACATGCATACTTCAAGATGCGAGTCCATCTTATCTGGTTTCATTACAAGACATGTGCCGGAGCACCCCAAATCCGAATATGATTCATGGTGGGCTTACACCCTTTCCACAATTCTATTGGTGTCTTTGAAACCGACTTGGACGGAGCTAAGTTCAATAGATACATAGTCTAAACAAGATTCACATACAGTATCGGTTCAAAGTTCGTGGATTTTAAAATCCCACTTTTGACCAAAACTTGTATCCTGTTGAGTTAATATGACCCAATCTCAAATGCCAAAGATAAGTTTCAGAAACTTTTCTTTTCTTTGATGAATTAATATGCTCAACATCTCTTAATTCAACATGATTAACTTCACAGGAACATGATTAAGGAAATAAAGACCATTAGACTTTACACCATAACAAATAAAAGAAGATGAACTTCTTATTGAAACTGAGGAATTAAATGAACTGTCAAACCATGTTTATCTAAACAATTAATGTAAATTAAATTCCTCTTAAAATCTGGAATAAATAAACAGTCTTCTAAAACCAAAGTTCTGCAATTATCAAAAGATAAAACAACTTGTCCCACCGCAAGTGCGTACACAAGCGCCCAGCCCCAAACTTCAAATCTATTTGTCCTTTACTTACAGGCAAGCTATGTTTGAACCACTCGCAAAGAGTAACAAACATGGTTAGTGGCTCCTAATCAACGATCCATTTATCATCGTGATTCTCCACTAAACAAGCCTCAATCACATGTAAATTACCCATACCTGGTTTATTCATACGTGGGCAATTTTTCTTCCAATGCCCTTTTGTCCGCACTTGAAGCACTTGCCTTTGGCCGCTTCATTGCAACTGCTTTGGCAACCTGGAGTACCTTATTTCTTCTTTTTCTTGTTCTTGTTCTTGTTCTTTCCCTTGGGTTTCCCTTAGGTTTCACGTAACTTTCACCAAAAAATAATGCACTTCCTCGCTTGACTAGAGATCGCTCAAAGACTCTCAAGCTCGTGCATCACTGAGCGAGGTCAAGATTCATCTTATTCATATTATAATTCATCTTGAATTAATTGAAGTATTCAGCAAGTGATTGTAAGAGAAGGTCAACTTTTACTTCTTTTTCAAACTTGACACCATGGTTATCGCCTTCTTGAAGTTTGCTATCATTGTTAGACAATGATCCCACACACTTCCTCCGCACATTACCCTTGGTGACCGAATTCAAGCGCATTTTGCCTAGCAGAGCTTCTAGATGTAGCAAACATGCCATCAAGAGTCTAGAGCATTGTTGCTCCACTCTCAATCATGCTTACTTGCTCCCGAAGGTGATTGGCGAGATCGGCCAAAATATAGCAATAACCGCCACATTCGCCTTCTCCCATCTTTCCTTCTCCTCTGAAATTGAGTCCGAATTGCATCGACGAATCTTCAGCAGGCGCTACTGCATAGGGGTAGTTAGAACAAAGTTGAGCTTTTCATATTGAAGAACAATATCCAAATTAGTTTTCCATTGTTTGTAGTTTGTACCATCCATAGGTTTTTGGCTCAAGATTGTAGCTAAAGGATTGAATGAAGACATTTTTCCGAAAATAAGGAAAACACACTAATTACAAAACTATAATTAACAACAAATGATATAGCGCTACTAGATTCTAATAACTATTATTCGTTTATTGTTTAACAATCCATTAGTTATCTTTACAAGACTTACGATGGGCAAGATTCTTGTAAAACTAATATTGTTATTTTTGGGCCTTCAGCCCATTGTCGAGCCTCGATGGGAGGGTTAACAATTTTACCAAAGTTGAATGTAATTAACCATTGTTTACTTTCAAAATTATCTTTAGTGTCTAAGTGTTGCCGACGATGGGCCGTGCAAAACTTTACTAAAATTGTGAAAGTATTGGGGTTTAATCTAGCGAAATCCGATTATCCTTATCCGATGGGGCTTCAGCGATAACCATTTCACTAATAAACCCACAATTAGCCCGTAGGTTTTAAAATTAAATGATTAATTTAAAACCTTCACCCATTCAATATTTTAAAATTTAGAATTTTCAATTTCCAAGAATTTGTTCAATTTTTGAGTAACAACAGTATCTAAAATCTAGTCATGATTGGCAGAGTGTGCTTCATGACCATTTTAAATAACCCATAAATTACTCTCAAAAATACAATTCTCTTAGGAAATTCCTGGATTATTTGTCTAGATATTTAATTCCACAATGAATTAATCCAATTATTATTCTAGATTTTAATTTAAAATCATAATAATTGATAATTAGTTTAGTGGGTAACCTAAATAATCTCACATAATAACTATCATCCTAGTCGATTCAAGACATAATAGGTACTATGTGTTATGGCATGTGATTAAGCAACAATATGGCATCTTCCTATTCTATATGGCATGTTATTTCAAACATCATGTTAATCACTCATATAATTCATACAATTCAATAAAGAAAATCATTAATAATTAAAAATAACTTTAATCCATGGCATTCCTATTTAAAATTAAAAGTAAAATTACAACTTTGGAATTTCTCTTTCGTCCAGCCCATAGTATCTGTCTCAAGCCTCTTTAGGGTATTCATGGGCCCAAAAGCCCAAAGACCCACTCCTTGGCGAGAAACCCTAGATTGCAAAAGAGGAACCCTAGCCAGTGTCCGCTCGCCGTCATCCGAGATTATTTCAGCACGAAACTCCAGGGGAAGGACC
Source organism: Acacia pycnantha (assembly GCA_025563575.1). Taxonomy (NCBI): domain Eukaryota; kingdom Viridiplantae; phylum Streptophyta; class Magnoliopsida; order Fabales; family Fabaceae; genus Acacia; species Acacia pycnantha. The sequence continues at coordinate 53,276 of JAMWYP010000297.1, read as the reverse complement.
GCCATGAAGAGACAACCACACGGCCGCCGGAACCACCAGAAAGGGTGGCCCACGCGCCCTCACGCGCGGCCTGATTGCCGGCGAGTGAAGGCCACTCGTAGAAGGTTGTGGCGGCGTGTGGAGGCTCTCTGGACTCGGTCCACCTACCATTTTGTTCGTCTTTCCGTCCTCTTTCCAACGACATATGGTTCTTCCAAATCGGAGGTCAAGAGGTCCACGAAAAGTGTTCAACAGTGTTGAATGCTCATCTTCTTGCAGCTTGATCTCCAAATTTTACGTAAATTCCAAAAATACATAGAAATTCCAAAAGAAAATAAAAACAGCAAGGAGGAAACCTAATCATATGGGATTAGCCTCCTTGTTACAAATCAAGAAATACACGAGAGAATCTAACCATGGATTAAAGCGATTAACCGATTAAAACTAATATCAAATATGAATTATAAACGAATAATTACCATGAAATAAATAACAAATATAGACAGAGATGCCATATTTTTCGAAAGAAAAAATTCAAAAAATTAATCACATGAGAAGAAAATTAAAACTGGTTCTTTTCCTCATCGCGATTCGGCTCTGATGCCAATTGTAGGAAATTCACCAGAAACGCGGAAGCGAATCGTACCGACACGATATAGGAAAAGTAAAACCTTCATCGTTTTGATTACCTGGAAAGATGCAGCGATCTGAAAGCCTCTCCACGAACAGTCCAAGCTCGCTCTATGATCGATCTTCCAGACTATCTCTCAAGGGGATAGGATGGTTGTGTGGGCAACCGCTCGGATGAAGAACGCCGCCTCTAGGGTTTGTTTCGATGAAAGCCTCATTGTTACGTCTTTCACAAGAGGTGAATGTGGGTTTATATACTACTACATCCAAGACCTAACCCTAATCCACATGGGCCATAGGGTTCTTGGGTTATAGTCTCACTTAAGCCTTATTGGGCTTAAGTGACCAAAGAGCACATGGGGGTGGAGTTGGAAATATTCTCCCAAACTCCTGAGAACCATGAAGATTTCAAAACAAAGCAAAGTCCATTCTTAGTATTATTTTGTTCACCTTCAGTATTATGCTACTCTTCAAAACTACACAATGTGGATCAACAATGGAAGATGCCATCTAGGTACCACGAGGAAATAACAAAGGATTAGTTTCCGTCTTTCAGAGCCGATCGAGCTGTTGGTTGTTCAACAGGATGGTCCTATAGTTTACCTTATTTTTTAATTTAGTTCTTATGTTTTTTTAATATAACTCCATGAAGTTACTAAATGTTATAAGACGTATCTCTAGACAATCTTCTCTTTCAAATTTAATCTCCTGCATTACAAACGAACCTAACTCCATGAGGCAATGGCTCATGTGGCAAACACCCAACTAGTCTCAGAAATTAAGACGGAAAACAGGGAATTAAAAATACATCATAAAGATAGCATAAGGCATGAATATAAATCAACAAAGTTGACTACAAAACCAATACATCATGTGATAAACCAAGCTAATCAGAAAATGAAGAATAACTGTTTCTATAAGCATTTTGTAAAATCTTCTTATGCTACATACAATTCTCTTTACAAATAATCATTAGTAACTTGAACGTTCATGATTAGAACCACAGGATCGTACGTTATCAGTTTTGGCAACAGACCCCTTTCCTCCATCCTGTGACTTTCCCTCATGATATAACTCTTTCACTATATTTTGAGGCGAATTCCGCAGCAAACAACTAGAAGCAGTGACCATGACTTCCCAGGAATGACCAGCTATTAACAAAGATAAGATTTGCATGATGACAGAAATTTGACACATTTAAAACATGTAGGCCAAGATTGTGTATAAAGTTATTTAGGCTACCTGGATTTCCACGGAACTAGTCTTCTGCCAATGGTCTAATCAAGATACCAGTAAGAGATGCATACTCACTAAAGATTGGGCTGCCTTCCATTCTTGAAAGATTCAGCACCAAATTAGAAACACTGGTCAATTGAATTGAAAGATTGATGGATTATAAAACACGGAAATGTCTCAAACCAGGAAGCCTTCTTCTCTTTTCTCGTACACTATCGCTGCCGAACCAAACGACGTGGGGTTAACGTTTGAATGACATATTTACATTAAAGTTTTATCTAGGAGGATAGAAGCAGATTCTTCGGATAAAACAAAAACTATTTATCTAATTAATTAATTTAAGAAAACTAAAGAAACTAAATAAATTACTCTTTCCATTCTTTATTATAAGCTTCAAAATTGTAAATGGATGTGTCCTAAAATTTAAGCTTCATTTTAGATTTGTCTTAGCATTTATTGCATTATTTCCACATTTACCCTTTATTGACTCCCAAAATTAAAAAATACTAATTATTACAATTTTTTGGCCAGAATACTATTTATTACAACTACTCCATTATAACATGACTCTTTTTTTTTTTTTTCTTTTTTTTATACAAGAGACAAAATTACACTATGAAAATTAAAATGACATAGGGAAATTAATCCCAGCATATCAGCAGAAAGCACATCCCACAAAAACGCGGGGCAGGCAACAAAGAAACTTGAATTAGAAATTCCTTTCTTGGCTAAAGCATCCGCCAACTTGTTTAACTCTCTAGGAATATGTAGAATTTGAATCTCCCAATTTCGCTGCAAGAAACCTCGAATTTGCCAGTTTAACAGACTGCCACAGTCCACGGGCTGACTCTGCAAACAATGGTCTACCACCTCCTTAGCATCCGATTCCAGAATTACTTTCCTAAACCCCAAGTCTCAAGCAAGATTGAGGCCCTTGTAAACCGCCCACTCCTCAGCTATAAAAGCATCACATGAACCCCAGAAAATGACAAAACCAGCAACCCATAAGCGACTTTGAACAATGGGCTTAATGTTTAGGCAGACCCAGCCCAAACCCGAACCAATTTGTTCGCCAGAAAAGCAACCAGATCCGACGTATAGGGGTTGAAGTGCTTATGGATGATGAATGCTCATTAGTGGAATCGTATAGAAGTATGATAAGAAGCTAAGGAGTGTAGAGGTGTGTTGTATTTGGTGTGTTTGTACACAGCAAAACAGAGACCGGGATTCTCTCCATGTGCCGTGTGCTTTCATTTCAGAATCTTCACTTTCATGTACGGCCCCAACCCATCTCCTTCCATCAATCGCGTTGCCCTGAAGCCCTTGACCATACAAGCGATCCCTTTTTTTTAATTCCTCTTATTTATTTATGTGTTTTCGATTCAGACCCAACATCCTCTACAACTACAACCCTTTTCATTTACGTACTTTTGCCCAACCAAATAGTTTATTCAACCTCCCTTACCATCCTGATTGCATGTAAACCTTTATTTGCCCAACCAAATAATTTGAGACACATTCAAATTGTGGTCATACAATTGTTGCCCATCACAGGCGCAGCATTATATTCATTCGGCTTGCTTCACATTTATCCATTTTACAATACCACTTTCTAATTGTGGTCATACAATTGTCACTACTATAAAAAGCAAGCACATTATGAAGAGTAGCCCATTATCATATCAATGAAAATGCCCACCGCAAAAACACTAGTATTATTTACAAAAGTTTATCGCAGAAACAGGGGAGTGAAATAAGGAGCACCGTTTGTTCTAGCCAGAGGAAAAAAGCATGCAAATTGTAAGACGGTAGAAAGCTTGACATTCATTCACGGAGGGAATGGAAACAGTTTATACCGTTATTCAATGCGCCACGTCACCCCAATGACTGTTTAAAATGAGTTGCGCCACGCAAGATGACTCGTGACCCGCACAATGTGCCAACTTCTATGATGCGGCGTGGATTTTAGAACCACCTAATCCCCATGTCTCAGACCCTCCCTGACGCAAACCGCATCATCTCACCCAAACCGGTTGGTTCACTCTTCGATATGCTATTTGTTGGTTAATTTTACCTATTATATAACTTTTATGCAAAGTTTCATGAGGTTTAAAACAAAAATTTTGTTTAATCGTTGTGGAACCCGAAACTCCTTGTGGTCCACATGAATCATTAACCTTAACTCATTACGTTAATTAGTTATTAATTATTAATCCGTTATTTTACTACGTGCTCATGAAAATTTATAACAATTTATAATATTCATGAGTTTTAGGATTACTCGTTAAAACAATTATTGGAGATTAGGATAACTTGATAAGACGACTATTGGAGATTAGGATTACCTTAGATCACTTGAAGACCTCAATGTTATTGATGTATGTCCTCTAACGTTGATCCACACAAACTATTCCCCGATTGCAACGAGAACTCCTCTTGAAACCTCCCGCTCCTTGAATGCTTGCTAGGCGAAGACAAAGTTGAGGTTTGGTTTCCTTGGGTTTTATTCTTTTCAAGAAGATGGTGGTTTCTTGAAATTAGATTAAAATACGATGAACAAGGTTCCACCTTTTATGGACGGCACATTTTCCTCTCTAAACTTTTGGTAAAGACCGAAATTTAGAGAGCATAAGGCTCATTAAAAACGTTCAACCCTCCCCTTTTATAGCCTTGGTAAACCAAAAATTCCTAGTCCTACTTACTTACCTTAGGAATTTTCACTTATACACTAAAAAAGGGATTTTAGGTAATAAGTTTACTACTTGTCAACTAAGTCACATTAAATTCTCATCTTGATTGATTGATTGAATTTAATATGATGAATCATATTCATATCTTGATCGTTGGATTGTATTTAAATGATGAATCACATTTATTCCCTTTTTCTTCAAAAAGTTCATAAAAATGACACACGTAAAATCAGCACTTTATAATAGTCTAACCTAATTTAAGTGCATACAAGGAAAACCCAATCCAAATCATCTTTCAAAATTCATATCTTGATTGATTGAATAATAATTTAAGATGATAGATCACATTCATCTCTTAAACTAAAATTCAAAATCATCCTTCAATCAATCCTCATTTATTATTTGGATGTGTTCATGATACGGATTATTTGGATATTATAACTATACTCGATTTTATGATTTAGTTTATTATTTGTTGCAAATAGAGATTATGGATGTGTTCATGATACGGATAAGAAATTCATATTATTCTTACTCATGAAGCGAGCCTAATACTTAAAGTGAAGCACAATCAAATGTCTTTGAAATTGATGATAGTGGCGAAGATGATTACAATGATAGCCATCGTACTAATGTTACTTAGTAGTAGCTTCTTATGTTTTATGTAAGTTATTTGTGGACAAGAGTTTACTTTTAATTACGAATTAGTGAATGTGTTTATTTGTTGGATGATTCGTGTTGTTTGGATATTAATGTTGACAACATTTATTTGATAAAATAGAACTTTATTTGTTGTAATTTACTAATTCTATTTCTTTACAAAAACAGAGGAAAAATAGTTAAAATTTAAAATAGTAACTTTTCGGCCTTAACCTTGGTGCTCTCCGACGGCTTTGAAAAACATATGTTTTTCTTACTCGATCCTTGTAGGTCGGCCTGTTAGGCCCTAGCCCTTCAAGGGCCTACCCGATTCTCAACTCTATCTATGAGGTTAATAACTTAGGTTAGGTGACATCGAGCTCTATGCCCGAGCTCCATCCTCTTTCGTCATCTTTCTACTATTCTATCACTTGCTTCTTGTAGGAATGATTCATTTTACCACTGGGAGTATTGCTTCCTATGTTACTAAGAGGTTGCGAATATCTCCTAAAGACTAGAGCCGGAAATCGGCCCGAGCTCATCGGGCCGGCCGTTTAAGCCCCGGCCCTTCAAGGGTCGGGCTTGAAAAATAGATGAGATATTTGAAATTGGCCTCGTAGGCCGGCCAGGAGGACTTCGGGCTTAAACGGGCCGACCATGTAGGCCCTTTTCACCGTAGCTTTTCTTTTTTTCCTATTTTAATTTATTAATATATATATATATATATATATATATATATATATATATATATATATATATATATATAGTATTTGTTATAGATTTATTTATCCATTTAACTACAAATATATAATAAATATACTCTAATTTTTATGATTTTGTTTATTATTTGTTGCAAATAAAGATTAAGGATGTGTTTATGATGCGGGAGAATAAATTTATGATATTCTTACTCATGAGCCGAGGCTACTACTTAAAGTGAAGAACAATCAAATGTCGTTGAAATTGATGATAGTGGCAAAGATGATGACAATAATAGTCATCGTACTAATGTCACTTAATGGTATGCTTCTTATGTTTTATGTGAGTTATTTATGAAAGAGTTTGCTTTTGATTATAAATTAGTGACTGTGCTTATTTGTTGGATGATTCGTGTTGTAATTTACTAATTTTATTTCTTAAAAAAATGGAGCAAAAATAGTTAAAATTTGGAATAGTAATTTCCGTGCCCCGGCTCTGTTGCTCTGCCTGAGCTTTGAAAAACAGATGTTTTCCTTGACTCAAGCCCTGGAGGGCCGGCCCTGCCCTTCACGGGCCAGCCACGGAGGGCCGGGCCAGCCACGATTCCCAGCTCTACTAAAGACAGTGCCTTTGAGTATGACTCAAACTATACGTGTGTTTTGTATTTCTACATGTGATGTTGCCAATAATTTCTACGGTGTAGTTTTAGCACTATCAGTTGCTATGAGGAACACACACGCACGCGCCTGCCCTTCCCTTTTAGGCCACATTTTTCTTTTTCCACACCCACATACCTTTACTAGAGCTGGGAATCCGGGATGGCCTCTGAAAGACCATGGCCTAAAAAGGTTGGCTCTTTTAGGTGCAGGGCAAGAAAACATCTTTTTTTCAAGCCCTGGCCTTTGAAATGCCAGGGACTAAAAAGGTTGGCTCTTATAGGGCCGAAAGACATTTTTATGAATTAAAATTATTTTTTCTACGTTTTTTAAAAGACATTGATTGTGCTTCACTTCGAGTAATAAGCTCGCTTCATGGGTAAAAATATCAAGAATATCTTCTCTCAAATCATGAATAAATCTATAATCTTTATTTGTAAAAATATTAAACTAAATCATAAAATTATAGTTATTATATATTTGTAATTAAATAGATAAATAACTTTATAACAAATACAAAATACATATAAATTAGTAAGTTAAATGGTCAAGTCAAATTAACGAAACAAAAACAAAATATTTGAAGGGTCTAACAGGCCCCTAAGGCCAACTTTATTTAAGAACTCCAATATATAAGCTTGGCCCTTTAACCAGACTTAAACAGACCAGATCCGATTTCTCAACTCTATCCTTTACCTTTAGGCTACCTTTTTCTTTTTGAAAAACCACCCATACTTATAGGCTCCTTTTTTCTTTTTTCCCACCTTTACTTTTAGGCCACCTTTTTCTTTTTGAAAAAGTGACTCTTACTTTAACTCCTTTGCTCCATGGCTCCTAAATCCTAATTATTGAAGAGGATGGCATCAATTTAATAATGTACGTGGATGGAAATGGAGATTATTCTAATGGACGGATTAATTGGAGAGAGGTGATAGTCTCAAGATTAAACTGAAACTTGAGTCATGACACCAAATATATATTAAGTGTATGTTTGAATTAGGTTTTAGAAAAACGTTTTTACGATTTATGGTAAATATATGAGAAGAGTTTTACCTATTGTTATCAAACTCACGAGTTGATTATTCGAGTTTACCATTTTCATGTTTCTAGCTTATAAAACCGAGTCGAGTCAATGGTAAACTCATGCTAGTTGTAAACTCGGTTAAACTCACGAGTTTATAGAGTTTATATATCGAGTTTACCGTTTTTACATTTCTAGTTTACAAAACTGTGTTAACTTACCATTAAATTCGTGCTAACTTTTTTGATTTGGTCATGCTCAACGACTTTATATATAAATTTTATAATTAAATGTGATAGATGATAAATATTGAGGGATTTAATTTCAATTATTTGGATTTAAAATATATTTAAATCAAATTGTTGTCATTTTTATATTTTATTATTTAATTATACACTAGTAATAACTATTTAATAATAAAAATAAACTCTAATAAGTTTAAAATTTGAGTTCACAATACAAGTTTACGCCATTGTCACGCGGTTTCTTAAACTCATGAGTTTGATAAGCTTGGTTTTACCTCAACTTATAAAAAGACTTGTGAAACTACAATTTTGTGGTTTGCCAAACATAAACCCCTAAAACAGTAATCTCTTTCCTCTTATGCAATATTAGCAGTTTAGCACCTAGATTGATCGATACCCAATATCCAATGCTTTTCCGAGATTGGCGCCATATTGTACTCGTTGAGTGACTAATTGATACGAGTGGTCAAATATGCCAATACACTTACATGTACAAGTCATACCATGTAATATTATAATTTAGGGAACATCATAATCAGCGGGACATTTGTTAGGAGGAGCACCCAAATCAATCTTTAAATAAACCTTTAATTTAACCCTACTTTTTTCCCCTTTTACATTAGTGCGCATTTTTTCCTCTAATTTTATATAATATTTTAATTTTAATTTTTAAAAGCATATTTTCAATCCTCTAACTAAAACATTATTAAGCTCAAATTATAGTTTTTTTAATAATCACTTTTATTTTTAGAATTAAACTTAATGTCCGTGCTAAAAAAATGGGGAAATTACATTTAAATGTCATTTGAATTTGTAAAACCCCCAAATGTGTGTTAAATGATTTAAAGGTACCAATGATCATATTAGGATTTTTAAATTCGGGTGAATTTACTCTTTTACCCTTATTTTTTTAAATAAATTAAAAAGAGAAAAGAAAATGACCCCGTCGGAGGGCCACCGCGCCCCGCAGAGGACCGGACCAGCCCCAGGTGCCTAGGATCACCACCGACTACCTAAAATCCAGCGTTGGGTATTTTTCTTTTTTCTTTTCCAAGGGTGGGGTTGAATCTTTGTTTTTTTAAAAAAAAAAATATTCAATGAAAGTGAGTGGGTGGGAATGAACCCACCCCACTTTTTGGGTCAAGTGGCCCAACCACTTGGCCACTTGATTCTTTTAATATATATATCGTTAACAAATATATATATTCTTTTTAACATTTTTCCATCAACAAACACTTTTGTAAATCTCATTACTGAACTTGTAAATGTCATTGAGAATTTGTACATGTCATTGAAAGATTTGTGATAATTCATTTTTATTTGTTATTCCCTCGTAGAGATAAAAATGGTAAACCTCAAGGACAAACTCAGAATCGCCATTGAAAAACTTGTAAATGCCATTGAAGAATTTGTAAATGCTATTGAAAGATTTGTGATAATTCACTTTTATTTGTTATTCCTCAAAGACAAAAATGGTAAGCCTCAAGAACAAACTCGTAAATGCCATTGAAGAATTTGTAAAAGACATTAAAAGATTTTTGATAATTTACTTTTATTTGTTGTTCCCTCGAGACAAAAATGGTAAACCTCAAGAACAAACTCGTAATCGCCATTGAAAAACTTGTAAATGTCATTGAAGAATTTGTAAATGCCATTGAAGAATTTGTAAATGTCATTAAAAGAAAATATGCCTTTAACAATAATGTCAATGAAAATTATAAGTTTGTTCTTGAGGTTTACCATTTTTTCTCCGAGAAAACAACAAATAAAAGTGAATTATCACAAATCTTTCAATGACATTTACAAATTCTTCAATAACATTTACTAGTTTCGCCATGGTATTTACCAGTTCATTGTTGAGTTTACCACATGTATGTCGATGAAAAAAAAAAGTGCAATTATAACAAATCTTTCAATGACAATTATCAAAGTGGGTGGGAGTGTTGATTTTACACTTTATGAGGTGGTCAGGTGGGTGTGTTGATTTTGCAATATCTGTGGTGTGTGTGTGTGTTGATTTTGCAATATCTGTGGTGTGTGTGTGTTGATTTTGCACCATACTAGTGGTCGGTGCGCTATACAAGGTATGTGCGCGCGTATATGTAAGGGAGTGTATGTGCTTGCATGGTTTTTTTTTTTTGGGGTGTTGTATAAGTGATTTTTGTGAGGTGTTCCTAATCCTTGTGTTGATACTAAGTGTGAATTCTTTGGTCCGTTTGGTACAAGGAACTCATAAGAGTTCTGGGAACATAAATCACGCTCCCACTAGCAATACCCGTTTGGTTGCACAACTTCCCGTCAAACCAAGCTCCCACCTTGCTTCATCTTCCCACAAACGTGGGAAATTCAAATCCCTCCAAAACTGGAGGGATCTCAAAATCTTCCCTGGAAAGTGAATTAATGGGACAAAAGCCCTTCTAAAGGTGATCTCTTGTAGTTTCTTCAAGCTCGGTTCTTCGTCCCCAAATCGCTCTCCTCCAAAGACACAATCCACAACCCAAGCTCTGGCCTTCTCGTTCCCAACGATGACAGTGAGGAGGACAGTAGTGGTGGCTCGTCGTAGATGCAAGAAGGTTGCCGATGGTTTGGTTCAAACTCTCTCACGGTGGTATGAACAGTGAAACAATGAAAGAAGATTTAACTGCCATCGAAAGTTGCAAAAAACAGAGCAAGATGTGATCTCGTGGTTTTCTTGATGCAATCTGGGTTCCTTTCCTTTCTATCCTTCTCCCTAGAAATCCTTCTCACCTCCGTTGTCGTTCTAATCATCGCCCTCACGAGATCCCATCTAGCCTCTTTTGATTTTCCTTCTCAACCATTAATAGTCACGATGTGGGTAGTCTGTTTATGCCGATATAAAAATAAATAAATCAAGTCTTTCTCTCTTTTTTTATGTTAGGGGTATTATAGGTATTTTTCCTCTCCTTCCCACTTAATCAACACCCAATTCTTCTTACCAAACATTTTATTTTTCCTCAACTTAGGTTCCATTCTCATGTCTACCAAACAGTTTAACTTTTAAGTTCCCTCTTAATCTTCCCTTCCATTCCTTTAAGTTCATTTCCTCCTTAAATGTTCCTTGTACCAAACGGGGCCTTTATGTTCCGTTTGAATGGGAAGAAAAATTGGAGGAAAGAAAGTAAGAGGAAAGAACCTCCTCTCATTGTCCCTCATCAACTTTAAATCTAAACCATACATTTGATATAACTACCCACATCAAGAACCTCCTCCCGAAAATTAAGTCAAATTTTCAAAGTTATCTAAAGTTTTATCAAACACCCAATTCACCTCCCTCTTAAGTGATAACCGGGTCTAATACGAGGTCCTACAAGTGCTAATTTCATTTAACTCCTCTAATTTTTAAACCCAACCCTTAAATGCCGGGCTTAAACGAACCGACCCGATGGACTAAGTCGATTTCTCACCAACCCACCCTTACTTTTGGGCCACTTTTTCTTTTGAAAACCCGTGGCACCTTTTCTTTTATGTCACATTTTTCTCTTTTCACCCCTACCTACCTCTACTTTTAGACAACCTTTTCATTATTCACCCCATCTACATCTACTTTTAGGCGATCTTTTCTTTTGAAAACCCACCCACTTTTACTTTTAGACCACCTTTTTCATTTTTTACACTCAACTGCCTTTATTTTTAGGTTACCTTTTTCTTTGGGCAAATCCGTACTAGGGCCCTTTTAAACTAAGATATCCCACCGCAGGCCCTAAGACTCGACATTCCCGAAGAGGCCCTAGGGCCCTTTTGACATTTGAATATTAAATGAAATGACCAAAACCCCTAACTAAAAGCGATTCCGATTTCAAAGTCTCTCTCTCTCTCTCTCTCTCCTCTGATTTCAGAATCTGTTCTTCCTTTTTGTCTCCATATTTTAACCCTTTCTTGGGTGTGAATATAGGGATTTTCTTCATGGAGCATAAGGGATTTGATTTTCCTATTCTGTTGCAATGAATTAAAGGGGGAAAGGGGATTGGGAATGAACGAACTGAATGAATGATAGGCCAAACAGATTATAAAGGGAAATGAAAACCAATGGAGACCACCGGGAGTCATGGAGGATGGGGTTCTTGGATTTCAATGCGGTTCTTTTTTTTCTGATGTTGATATTAAAGGGCCGACGATGTTGTCGATCGGGGATGATGATGTTGTTAGTTTGGGTGATCATGTTGTCGGTGGCCGATCATGTTGTTAGTGGGGGCTAATCATGTTTTAGTGGGGTTGATCATGTTGTCGCTGGGCCGATCATGTTGTCGGTCGGCCGATCATGTTGTTAGTTTGGGTGATGATGTTGTTAGTGGGGGATCATGTTGTTAAAGGGGCGATGATGTTGTCAATGGGGCCGATCATGTTTTTAAAGGGGCTGATATTGTTGTTAGTGGGGGCTGATGATGTTGTTAGTGGGGGCTGATCATGTTGTCAGTTTTTTCTGATATGGTTGTTAATTGGGGTTGATATAGTTGTGCATTTTTTTTTCTGATATGGTTCTTTTTGTTCTGATGTTGATATTAAAGGGGGCTGATCATGTTGTTAATGAGGGCTGATGATGTTGTTAGTGAGGGATGATGATGTTGTGAGTGAGGGCTGATCATGTTGTGAGTGAGGGCTGATCATGTTGTCAGTGGGGGCTGATCATGTTGTCAGTGGGGGCTGATCATGTTGTCAGTTTTTTCTGATATGGTTGTTAATTGGGGTTGATATAGTTGTGCATCTTTTTCTGATATGGTTCTTTTTGTTCGATGTTGATATTAAAGGGGGCGATCATGTTGTTAATGAGGGCGATGATGTTGTTAGTGAGGGATGATGATGTTGTTAGTGAGGGTGATCATGTTGTTAGTGAGGGTGATCATGTTGTTAGTGGGGTGATCATGTTGTCAATGGGGTGATCATGTTGTCGATGGGGGCGATGATGACAAGATATACATTATTCAGAGTACAAAATACCAATACACAATACTTCATTCAACTTACACAATATTTTTGTCATTACATCAGAAACAATGGCCATACAAATTAGACCTATGCAAACTAAAGAAGAAACTTATATTCCACATATAGTTACAACTAATACACTTACATTGAACATTACAAATGGCATTCAACACCATTTAGGACAAAATGTAAACAACAATCAACACCAAGTCAAAACCAATCCACAAATTGTAAGTCTCAATCTACCATCAAGCTTCCTCAATCGCCATCAAGCTTGTCCATAACCAAATACATGTCTCAAAGTTTTGCTTCAACATTTCTATCTACTTGGTTATCAACTCCTCTCCCTTGCATTACATTGTCATCAAACAATCTATCAACATGGCCAAGAAGCTCATTTATGACCTCGCCGACCTCTCACCCATTTGACCATCATGCCATTGGAAGAACCCACACCATTGCCCTACACATTAACCTACATCACCATCACCATTAACAAAATACAATGAATTAACTTCCAACAATTAAATAAACACTAACATGCTGATAGTTTCGACAACCAAAGAATCTTCTCCCCGGGTTTTGTTCTCGTCCATGAAGTGCACAAAGGAGCCACGATTCCACAAAGGATGATCTTCCTTGGTCCTTCGTATTGCAAATCTCGCGATTCTCGTCTCAAGCGCGCCACCCTCCGCCTCGCTCCCACTAATCGAACTTGCTTTGTCGAATCACTCATGTCTTCTCTACTCTACCTCTGGTTCCACAGTTCCCAAATGCAGAGATGAAGTTCCAAAATGCAAAGCAGCAAAAGTTTCGTAGTAAAATGAAAAAATTGCCAATTTAATGTTTTCAAGTAATGCACAATTAAGGAGCATTAACAACAAAGAAAGTACAATTCTAAAATTCAGAAGAAGTGACCAACAACTTCGAATTTGACTTTCCAAACTTTTGTGCAAAAAGAAATAATAATAAAAAAGAAGCAAAAATAATTATTGAGATCAAATGCCAGAAATGTTCGAGCAAAGAACTCAGCATAAGTGGAGGAACTAAAACCAATATACAGTCCTATAGAGGAATAGTTTGGCAAGAAGGGAACAAATGAATATGAATTACAACCCACACCTCTTTCAGATGCATGCAATCCCTCAAAATCAATACCTCAACCAAAGTCCCTCCATTGCTACTTCCAAGGTTTCTGAAAGATATTAAGAAATGATCATAACACATTAATATAATATCAGGAGGTCTTAAGAGAATTTGTCCATTTACAATAACTGACCTTAAAAAGTTTCCAATGATTGAATAGGATGTAGAAAATCAACATATTTCGTTTCAAAACCCCGCACATGTACAAGCAACCAAATTCGAATCAAGAACACAAGTCACCGTAATAGCAGAGAACAAACTTTAAGATTCTGGCATGAAGAAGAATATAAAATACTAGAGTCTAGTTTTCATTTTTTTCATGGGTGAGGGAAGGGGGCTGAATTAGGAGATTGTCTAGTTTTAGATGCTGGTTTCGATCACATATCAATAGGAAAAGAAGGAAAGTCTCGCACACACATTTTTCTACTCAAGCATATACATGTCTACAAAATTCTACCACGTCCAAGTTATTATTATCTAGACAAATGAAGTTTGGATGCAAACTATCGTGAACTCAAGATCATTATACAAATGTAAAACAAATTATCGAAGTCTATCAAAACTGAAAATGTACACCAACAGCCATTGGTAGAGGTTCAAGCAGCGCATGAGAAAACCACAGTCAAGTGCATATAAGTATAACAAGCTTGACTTAAAGATTCATTCCTACTCCTTCTCACGTGGCGTATGTCTTGGACAATTAATAAGAAAGTGTATATAGAGGTGGGGAAACATATACGGTTTACTAAATAAACTTCCTAAAAGACACTCCGTCCATTTCTATTTATAGTTCTGGCGTGTGATTTGTTTCTATTTATAAGAAAAATTACAAAATTTGAAGAGCATTCAATATTTTTCCCTAACATGTCCCTATTGAATGTATGAAATGACTTGTAATTTCTTTCAAACTTCCAGAGAAACAAATTTAGGGCAAGAGTTTCGAACTCCCGGTTGCGTAATCGAAGCGAGAATTGAAAGGCAAGAAAACGATTCATACGCAGACGCGAAGAAAGAGAATCGAAACTCACGGTGAAACGAGGAAAACCGAATAGGAAAAGGAACAAAACTTACCTCAACCCCGAAACTCCCGTTCACCGTCGACGGCTTAGAAGTCACCGGAGAGGAGGAGAAGTGCCTGGAAGAGAAGAAAACGACGACGAGGTCCGTGAGGTAGACACGGACACGAGAGAGACGAGAGAACCGATCGGTGATTTTTCCCTTCCTCTCTTGCGAGCCGTGAGCGATCGGTGATTTTTCCTTCTAGACGCAGACGAGAGAGGAGGAGAAGCGCCCGCAAATATGAGTAAATTAAAGGGGGCAACATGGTCATTTCCTGTTTGAACTTAAACCCCATCGTGGCCCTAGGGCTTTTTCTCGAAATGTCGATTCTTAGGGCCTCAGCAGTGGGATATCCGAGTTTAAAAGGGCCCTAGTACGGATTTTCCCTTTTTCTTTTGAAAAAGTTATTTTTACTTTAACACCTTTGCTCAATGGCTCCTTCTATGCACGAGAGACTTTTACCTGAATTATTGAAGAGAATGGCATCAATTTAATAATGTCCGTGGATGTAAGTGTAGATTATTCTAATGGACGGATTAATTGAGAGAGGTGATAGTCTCAAGACTATACTGAAACTTGAGTCAGGACACCAAATATATATTTTAGTGTAGGTTTGGATTAGCTTTTAAGAGATAGTTTTTACAATTTATAGTAAATACATATGAAAGGAGTTTTATTTCAATTTTTTTTTAACTTCTAAAAACACAGTTTTATGGTCAAACATGCAAATAAACATTAATCTCTGTCCTCCTATGCAATTCACCTAGATTGATCGATACCCAATATCCAATGCTTTTCCGAGATTGGCGCCATATTGTACTCGTTGAGTGACTAATTGATACGAGTGGTCAAATATGCCAATGCACTTACATGCACAAGCCATACCATATAATATTATAATTTAGGGAACATCATAGTCAGCAGGACATTTTTTAGGAGGAGCCCCAGATCAATCCTCAAAAAAACCTTTATTTTAACCCCCTTTTTAACATTAGTGCGCATTTTATCCTCTAATTTTATATAAGATTTTAATTTTAATTTTAAATTTTTAAAAGCATATTTTCAATCCTATAACTAAAACATTATTAAGCTCAAATTTATTATTATTTTTGTAATAATCGCTTTTATTTTTAGAATTAAACTTAATCTCAGTATTAAAAAAATTGTCAATATTTAAAAATAATGTCTTTTACACAAAGCTGAGTGAGTTTAGTATTAAAATACTTTTTTTTTTTTTATAAGAAGTATTAAAATACTTGAAAACACATCAATCCCCAAAATCACGTTATAAAGTGAAAAGGAGTAGAGGGCCCATGACACGAAATAAAGTTAAAAGGAGCAAAGAGGCTTTTTCTTTTAATTGATGTGGATCTCACATACTTCATATCTTTTGCATAATTACATGATTTACGTCGTTGACTCCACTGTGAACGAGAGACGACTTTGCCATCAACTTCTCCTCCCAAAGCTTGAGATCTGTTCCTTCTTTCATAGTTTCACATCACTGCTACTTTCTCCTTCTCCATCTGCACTTCCCTGTTTTCTCAGCTTCTTCTTTAACATTCTCTAAAAGCTTTGCTATATGTTATTTGAATTCTCTGATTTCCGTTTTGTTGTGTCTTTTATGGACGCATAAAATTAAACTTGTAGTTGAAATTATCGGATAAAAGAGAATGAGAAGGCAAAGAATGCACCTTTATTCCTTTAACTTTATACAAAGTTACAATTTAATCCCTTAATTTAAAAAAATATTTTTTCCGGTCATTTAACCACCCTAACATTGTTAATATGATCCAATGATGATTTTACATAACAATCATTATCATTTTGAAATGGTGATTAGACTTAATATGTCCACATTTGAAAAGGTTTTTGTAACATTTAGAGTTAACAATGCTAAAGAGACACTTTAAAAAGTTAACCGAGCAAAATGAAACCTTACAAAAGAAATTTAAAAATGAATGTGTACTTTTAATGAACGAAAATAGAAAATTTGAATTTTGAAAATGAGAAATTAAGAATATGGCAGGGGTAGAGGGACAAGGGAGACATAATGGGAAAGAAGTTCTATAAATATACAAGAGCAAAAATAAGAGATACAGAAAAAAGGAGGTTTAATGATTATAAATAGATATTACCAACTTTAAATGAGTCTAGAGGCATCTAGTAAACCCAATACCCAACTCACAAAAAAATTTTATTACAAAAATCTACCCATAAAGTATTATGTTATGTGCACATGATGCACATGACAAGTTTCTTTTACAGACCCCTGTCCTTGGCTTCAACTGAGGGTCTGACTTCCTCACCACAAGGGAGGTTCGATCCTGCGTTGGTCAAGGTCTCGTGAGAATCCTAGGGGTCCTGGAAAGCGGTGGAAAGCGGTAGAGGTGGAGACATGTGTACTCTCTCGTCCGGTATGCCGCGGATCGGCTCCAAGCCTCGCTTGGATTGTGGGTGAGCCCGACCCCTTTTCTAAATTTTTTTATCAAAAAAGTTTCTTTTGGTGTAAAATAAAAATGAAGTCTTGAAAATGGTACAAAAATTATATGACCATTAAATCAATGAATGTTAACTTTTTTTTAAGCAAACATGTCAGTGAAAGATTGGTTTGAAAATATATATGAAAATTATAAAATAATGTAAAAGTTTCATGGCCGTCCAGTAAAAAAAGATTTATTAGTTTAAAGGTTAAAATTTGAATCGTACGCCCATTTTAAATTTCGTTGTGCCTGCAAATCAATCATAAAATAAAACTTGCCTTTAATTTGGCGCTACCTTTTTCTTTTTATTTGTTGGGGAGAAGAAAAATATCAAAAAGTCCCTAACCCCAAGTTTTAACGGACTTTTTGATATTAATTACGGAGAAAATATCAAAAAGTTTCGTTGTTAAAATAGGTTTTCGTGTCGTTAAAATGACTTTTCCTATTGTTAAAATTTTCCTATGAAGAAATTGTTGTCCAAATGGCTTTTCATGTTATCAAAATAGTTTTTTCTGTTGTCGAAAATTTTCCAGGTTTCCAAAATGCTACAGGTCGGAGGAAAAACTTGGAAAATTTTTTACGACGGGAAAAATTATCTTGACAACAAGAAAAACTATTTTAACAACATAAAAACTATTTTGACAACAATTTTTTCATAGGGAAATTTTAATAACAGGAAAAGCTATTTTAACGACATGAAAAGTTATTTTGACAAACGGAGGCTTTTTGATATTGGAATTCCGTAATTAATAGGAACTTTTTTATAGGGGATTTGGAGTTGAGACTTTTTTGATATTTTTTTCTTTCTTAAGACCTCACTGATATTTTCCCAATTCTTTATTCTGTGGTGGCACCTCAATTATTGAAGACGGTGACATCAATTTAATAATGTAAGTGGAGATTATTCTAATGAACGTCTGGAAAGCATGAACAATGAGAAATAAAAGTCAATCACGTCTGTGAAGCATGAACAATGGGCCTTTTTGGAGAGAGCTTTAAATAGCTTAAAGCCAGAGAAAAAAACTCTAGTAGGGAAAAACTTTATTGGGTTTTAAATCAAAAGCTCCTAAAAACCAGTTAAGAAAAAGTTTTATGGAATAGCTTTTCCAAAATGCTTAGCTTTTGACGTACCCACCACTTCTACCACCATCAATCCAAATACAAATTATATTTATAATCGACAAAATTATATTTATAACTCGACTTTTTTTTATCGGGCTTCTAAAAAGTCGGATAAAAATAAGTCACCGCTTATACCGCTAACCCAAACAGGCTCGAAATAAAAATCACTCACGTCTGTGAAGCAGATGAACAATGAGAATTAAAAGTCACCCACGTCTGAAGCATGAACAATGAGAAATAACAGGCACTTTAACTTTATGAGCCTTTAAAATTTGACCTCACCTCCACTGCTCCCACATGTCAATGTCTCTCCTGCAACAAAGGACGCTCACAAGATAAAGCCAAGCATCTCTGTTGAGTTACTGTTGAAATCCTCAGTCCCAATAAGTTACCTATCTATGGGGTAATTACACAATGGTTCTGGGAAAGAGAAATAATAAAAAACAGTTCTCTTAAAATCACAGACTTTACTAAGTCACTACTGCTCTTTACAAAGCTTCAGATCTGCTTCTTCTTCTCCTTCTTCCATAGTTCCATCAATCTCCTGCTTTCTTTCTTGTTATTAATTTCCACTTTCTGATTTACTTTTTCCTTTCTCTCTTCTCCACCCAAAGCCCAAAAAAAAATGTTTGCGTAATTACTGCTTTTGCACCTTTCGTTCACTCTTTGCTAGTTCTTTATTTGTGATTTCTTCATTCCCCAACTTGTTCTTCAACGTCTTCTGTTTTCTTTTTGCCTCTCCCATATCTAAAGAAAAATTAAAAAAATAAAAAATCCTGAGTTTACTCCTTATGCATTTTTTGCTGGCATTTCTCTGTTGTTATCATTTTTAACTTTTCTGGTTTTGTGATATTTATTTCAAGAAGAAAAAAATCTGAAAAAAGTTGTTAAAAAAAAACTGTCTTATAGTTTCTTGTTTAGTTGAGGTTGTTCTTCCTCACATCTAAAAGAAAAAAAAAGACTAGTTGTTCCTTGTGATTTTTCTTTTTCAGTGAGTTCAACTGCTTTCTTGTATTTTCTTGTTCAGTTAATGTCGTATTTTCTGTTTGATTTCACAACTTCATTATCTCTCTTAAAAATCTTCAGATTTTATAGTTGTCTTCCATTTTTGTGAAGCCTATTTGTTTCTTCAAAAGGTTCAAAACAAAAGTAGTCTCTTATTCTTGATGTGCGTTGGAATACAAAGGAAAGCCGATTATTGCTGCAAGATCTGAGGTTTATATAACTTGAAATTGCACAGTTTCATATCCGCTGCTGTAAGTATGTCAAAACAGATTTATATATGCCAAAGCCAGTTGATGTTTAATTGATCTGTATTTTCAAAGTTCAATTTGCGTTTCACCTTTTGCAGCATGTTCATGTGTTTCTGAATAATATAAAGAGCAACCAAGAAAAAGAAGAAGAAACCTGTTCCAACCATACTGAAGGCGAGTTAATTTGAAAGGTGAGGCTCCCTTAACTAGTTTTACATTATGTGTAAAGGTTTAAAAAATATTGATGACCCTTTTTATTTGATAGAGGGTATAATCTCTAGGTTAGAGGATAAAGGGATTTCGTTAATCCCAACAAATGCGTTATATGGGATTAAAATTTGTGTTAATCCCAACGAAAGCTCTAAAATCCCATAGTTCTATTGTTTTTACAACTAAAATTAATGATTTCATATTTTCCCAGCCTTCTCTAGAGTTGGCGCGGATTATAGATGCGTTTTGCTTTAATTAAAGGTGGTCGGAGTATTTTACTCTATATTTTAATTTTACATATGAAATCCGTTTAATTAAAGATGCGTTTAATTAAAAATCGGATTATAGATGCGTTTTGCTTTAATTAAAACGTATGTATATTGAAAACGTTTTGCTTTAATTACATAGACAATCCTTCTATTTTGAAAACCCATATTTGAAATTCTATTTTCATCAATCCAAACCGTTAGTTGACCGTTAAATTTGATTTTTGAACTTTTTTAATCAAAATATCCCTCTTTAATATTAGAATTATTTAAACATGCACATGTAGGCTAATAAAAATTTATACAACGAAAAATTTATTCTAATAGATTTTTTAACTTTATTATTTGTTAAAAAATTAATTAATTTTGATATTATGAATTAATTTTGACTTAAAATATATATTAAACTCATATATATTTATCAAATATAATAAACTATATAAGTTTGAGATTGTATGTGTCATTTAAATTTATAATCTAATACTTTTTTCACAAATATTTATAAACACATTTAATCAATGACATGTTTATTTAAAAACTTACTTGAATAGTCAACGTGGTTTGTGATATTTATTACATTAACCAATGCTATAATCATCAGACAAATAACTATTTGCAAAGATAAAAATAGACATTAAGGAACAGATAAAAAAACTCTTAAATTATTTAAAACAATTTTAGTCAAAATGTGCAAGACAAAATAGATACACCAACCATGTATAAGTTTCTATGTAACATCCAAAAATTTAGTATTAAGGGTAAAATAGTAAATAAATTTTATTTTTATATAAAATTTAATGAAAACATATTTTGGAATCCTTTTAGAATATTCTTAACGGAGTTAACTGTTTGACTTAAGTGTATGTTTTCAAGATAGATGGGAGGTATATTTAATTAAGGTAAAACATGAGGGTGATTAGAGTATTTTACTTTAAAATGTATGATATAGAAACCTCCCTTATATATTTGATATTTCACTTTCATCCACTCAACTGTTAGTTGACCATTAAATTTGACTATTTTGACCAAAATACCATTCTTTTAACAAATGAATAAACATTTATATTTGCCTAAAAATAAATTTTATTCAAACAAAAAATAATTCTAATACATACATGTTCAAAATTTGCAATACATCATAAAATTTAAAATTTTTATCGTATTTATTGAATTTTTATTTATTATTCATTTAAACCACTAAAAATTTATTTATTTCTTTGTTTGTTTGTTTGTTTTTCAATGACCCCATGATGAAAAACGTATTCAAAAGCATATTTTTAATCAATATATGTTATTAATAATGTAAATTTGATATATTATATAACATATTTTTTTAAAATTTTATTTTCTTAAATACATTTTTTCACAAATATTTATAAACCTGTATATTTAAGTATGCATCGATTAAAAGAATTAATCATATTTTAATTAAGTTTTCTATGACTCCATTAATTATGTCTTTATTTCAATTGAAAAAATTAACAAATAATTATTTACAACACTAATAAAAAATAAGAAAAAGAAAAATATTAATTAAATTACTAGAACAATTTTAGCCAAAATTAGGGAATTAGTAATGATGAAGGGGAAATTAGTAAATAAAATTTATTTTAATTAAAAAATAAAAATTCTTAATGAAGTTAATGGTTTGGATTTAAGTGTATATTTTCAAAATAGAGGAGGTCCGTGTAATTAAAACAAAATACAGGGAGGATAGAATATTTTACTGTTTTTTTATTGCTATTTTTGTTTCTTTACCTTTAATAATAATAATAATAATAATAATAATAATAATAATTCTTTTCTTTTGTATTTAATTCTCTTTTACTCTCATCGTACTTTGGATGCTTTTTAAAAAAATTAATTACATGGTAAGATTTCATGCACCATGAATCAATTTCATCCTATAATTAATTAAATTCTAGGAATAAAAACTAGGATGTTACACCTGAGTCTCTTCCGGGAGTGGGACTACTACATTCTCTTTTGCATATATCTTGATCTCTTCTAGAGAAAATAACTCTTTAGGAGTTGGCTCTTTTGGAGCAATTATTATTATTATTATTTTATTTTCGACTTGATCATCTATATTCTTAACTCATTTTCTCTTTCGAGGATTTTTATCTTTGGATCCGATAGGCCTACCATGCTTTAGGTGTGCTTTATATTCGTTCACAATAGGTTGTTCTTCGAGACATCAATTATGATAGGAGCTTCAAACATGTGACTTTGTCACTTTCTTTAGGTCTCAGAAATGCTTCTAGCATTTGATTAGCCAAACTCTTTAAGTGAATTATCCTTTGAACTTCTAGTTCACACTATTTTGTGAGAGGATCAAAATGAGTCAATGATAATTCATTCCACTAATCAAAATGAGTCAATGATATTTTCTCCCTCTAATGTTGGAAAACTGATTTATTAAAATGACAATTGACAAATCTAGCCATACATAAATCTCTTGTAGATATATTGAAGGAGATTTATACCTAACATATATTCCCATCCTTCTTTGAGAACTTATTTTGATGTGTTGTGGTGGTGCTACTGCATATATCTTCAGTACACCCAAAAATCCATAAATGGAAAATATTAGGTTCTTGACCAAAAATCATTTGTAAGAGAGAAACCTTTAGATAACTTATTGGCTTAATGCAAATTAACATTGCTGCATGTAAAATGGCAAGGCCCCAAGATAAATTGGGAGATTGCATCTCATAAGTAAAGGTCTTGCAATTAATTGCAACCATTTAACCAATGATTCTATAAGTCCAGTTGCATATGAACATCAACATACATTTCAAGGGACATACAATATTCATTAAAAGCTTGCGGAGAAAATTCACCAAGATTATTAAGATGTATTTTATTGATAGGATAGTCGATAATGTGCTCTTAATCTAATCAATTGAGCAAGTAATCTCGCAAATGCCAAGTTATGAGAAGATAACAAGTCAATATGTGACCATTTAGTTGATGCATTAATTAAAACCATATGGTATTTAAATGGTTCACATGGCAGGTTATAAGCCCACAAATATCTCCTTGTATTCATTCTTGAAATGTGAGAGACTCACTTTCTATTGTACTTGGTTAGAGCTGAATAATCAACCCTTTGGAACATGTAGCACATAAGAAATCATGTGATTGTGATATTTGTTTATACTTCGAGATATGACCATATGAATTCTCAATTATTTTTCACATCATGATTGTCTTGGGATGGCCTAAACGGTCATGCTAGACCTTAAATTATCAATAAACTTCTGGTTTGTAACAACATATGTTTTCTCATGAAACAATATGTTAGCTCTTCCAGAGTCTTCAATCATTTTTCGCTTCGGACTTAATTTGAACATTGAGTTCTCTCATTACAAATGAGGAAAATTATTTTTGATTTTTGAGTATGGTGAGTCATTGAGACGTAAATCTTCAGGATTTATATCAACAAGACTCATTATTTATTAAAAGATACATGAAAAATAAAGGAAAAAATGATTAAAAGTGAAATACATATGACAAAATTGAAATCTTGATCCATCATGACTCACACCTTATTTCAATAATCGTCCCCTCAAGTATGAGTTATTGAAACATATGTTTCATATTTCTATATAGTTATTCAAGAAATATACCAACTTTGTTTTTAGTTCTTCAGGAACTAGATTTATAATATTTCTTTCTTATTAATTAAAGTCTCCTAGAGTTTCTCAATATATTCAATATCTCTATGGAATAGATCACTCCATATATGTGTTATCCCACACTATTTACTACTTGCTAGCTCTTTCTATATTATTTCCTTGTTTCTCAACTTATTCTTTAAAGTCTTTACGGAATTTTTGTTGTGTTGCTTGTATCTCCTGATTTCCGCATGCTTTTTGTCTCTCCCATTTTTATAGATTTTTAAAAAAAAAAAAAAAAAAACAAATCCTGAATTTGCTCCTTATGTACCTTGAAAATGCGACGTTTCACGTCAATTGCGAGGTTTATTTCTTTTCTTGACACTTTCCATTAATTTCTGCTATAGTTTCGTTCGTTCTCGTTGTCTTCCTTCAGAATTTCAATTTGTTCCCTGCTTCTTCAGTTTCTCTTGATTTCTCAGCTTGTTCTTAAACATATTTTCTGCAATTTCCTTCTTATTTTAGGATTTCTTTTTTCCTTTACTCTGTTTCATATTTTTTTAAAAAATATATCCTGAATTTGCTCAACTTCTATTTTTTGCGGGACTTCTCCTTTATTGTGATCATTTTCAACTTCAGTTTGCTGGTTTTTTATATTTCTTCAAGGGAAAAAAGACCTAAAAAATTGCACTTGAATTTTCACTTCTCATATCTCTTAAAAAAATAGAAAGAGTTTTACCTTGTACTTTCCTTGTTTTTGTTAATTCTTCTTAATTCTTGTTTCCTTGGTCTAGTTGACATTGTTTCCCTGTTTTTTTCACAATTGATTGTCTTTCTGCTAAAACTGTTAGATTGGCATGAGCCATCGGCTTCTTAAAGATGTTCAACACACCATAAAGAGGGGGAAAAGGTGGTCTTGCTGTTGATCTATGCTGGAACACTAAGGAAAGCTGATTATTGCTGGTAGACAGGAGGTTTATCTACATTCAGATTCCAAAGTTTCACATCTTTTATTGTAAGTTCAATATATTTTTATTCCGTAAACAAGGCGATGTTTAATTGATCTAATGTATATTTAAGACCTATTTTATAGTTCAATTATTTTATTAAAGTATGTTTTACATCGAAGATAAGAGGGAGTATCATATTTTTGTAGTTGCAATTCAAATCTTGTTTCAACTTTTGCAGCAAAATATTATCCTCTTTCAGATATATAACAAGAGAGCAACTGATTAATTAAGAAAATCTGGGTTAATGTAAATTCAAAAATAAATTTATGTCTTAATTGTTTAGTGATAAGTTTGCCTATGACCTTAGTTGGCTTACATGAATATCAAGATCATATTCTGATATTGTATAAATGGACACAATACTTTTCATGACTACAAATAATTTAATATTGTCGATCCCAATTAGTCAACAATCTTATCCTTGCTTTGATTTTCACAGGGTGTAGAAAAGAGAGAAAGAAAAGGGGAAATCAAATTTTTGTATTCATTAATCTTGGAAAACAAGGTGAGACGTTTTATTTTCAAGCTTACGGATATTTTTGCATATATTAACAAGCTAAGTTTAATTGAGTGTTGGCTATATCTTTTCAACAGGGCACAAATTAAATGGATGTTATTTGTGGTTTGGTTGGCAAGTTTTGCGACCTAGTGATCGATCTAAGTTGGGAGCAGCTTCTTTATTTGATTTACTATCATAGAAACATTGACGAGCTCAACCGACAACTTGTGGAACTCGACCTTGAAAGAAGCTCCTACAACATCGAATAGATGAGGCTGAAAACAATGGAGAAAAATTGAAGAGAAAGTTCTTCATTGGTTGGGTGAAGTAGATGAGCTATTAGAGCAAGTACAAAAGTTCCATGAAGAGAGTCAAGAAAAAGCAGAGTACAACATAACTTCATGTCCCAACCCGTGGCTACGTTATAAACTAAGCAAAAGAGCAAAGGCAATGACGAAGAAGGCAATAGAGCTAAAATTTATGCAGAGAGAAACTTTGATATAATTTCATTCCGTGTTCCTCTCCCTCCAATGGTAGAATTAACCAACAGAGAAGGCAATGAAGGGATCGATTCAAGAGTTCCAATTATGAATCAAATTTTGGAGGAATTGAGGAACCCCGGTGTTAACATGATCGGATTGTGGGGGCTTGGTGGTGTTGGCAAGACCACTATAGCTAAAGAGGTAGCAAAGAATCAAACGATATTTGAAAAGGTGATCATGGCAATCTGTTTCTCAAGAATTGAACATTGAGAAGATTCAAGGTGAGATTGTTGAGAAGCCGAGTATGCAACTCACCTAAAACAATAAAGACGTGAGAGCTTTTCGTCTGTTTGAGAGGTTGAAAAAGAGAAGAATATGCTCCGATATTGGATGATCTTTGGGAGGAACTTGACTTGGGCAAAGTTGGAAATCCCTTTCTAGTGTTAAAGGTTGCAAAATCTTACTAATTTCAAGGGATAAAACGTTATCGTCGGATTTCATGAAATGTCAAAAAATTGTCGAGGCGGTTGCTTTGTCAAAGAATGAAGCATTGGAGTTGTTCAAGAAAATTGCTGAACTTTCTAGTGACTCAAGCGGTCCCGAGTTGATATCTATAGCCACCGATATTGTTCAAAAGTGTGGAGGCCTTCCACTAGCAATTGTTGCAATTGCCAGGCATTAAGCAACAAAGATATCAATGATTGGCAAGATGCCCTTGCACGATTAAATAATCCTTTAGGAGAAACATCACATTAACAAGAGATGTGGATACTGTTTTGAGATGGAGCTATGATCATCTACGCTCATCGTAGTACAAACAAATTTTCTTGCTCATTGCCATGTTATCTCATGATCCCTCAATTGAAGACTTGCTCATGTACTCGTGGGGTTAGATATTCTTCATGGCATAGAAAACATGGAGGATGCTTGTGTTGGAGTCTCTGCTATTGTAAGTAAGCTAAAGTCATTAAACTTATTTCTTGATGGCATTTCTAGACATCATTTTACAATGCATGATGTCTTTCGTGATCTTGCACTATCAATTGCACCCAAAGAATTCAATGCAGTCATTGTGAGGCATGGCAAGTTGAATGAGTGGCCTGATGAAATTGATCTAGAATGCTGCAAGGGAATTTGCTTACAAGAGAGTGACATTTGTGATCTTCCGGAAGAGTTGCATGGTCCAACATTAGAATTTTTTTGCTAAATAGCAAAAAGATGATTTGACCATACCCAACATGTTTTTCAAATCTTCAAAGAAGCTGAAAGTGTTGGCAATTACTAATGTGTGTTTGTTGTCACTGCCATCGCTTAGTTTCCTACAAAGACTAAACGTATTGTGTCTACACTCTTGTTCGCTAGAAGATATAAGCGAGATTAGAAGCCCGAGGAAATTGAAAGTCCTAAGTCTTGCTTACTCTGAAATTCAACGACTTCCAGTTGAAGTGGCAGAGTTGACTTCTTTACAAATGTTGAATTTATCACATTGCTTCAAACTCAAAGTGATTCCACAAAAACTCCTATCTAGCTTGAAAAAATTGGAGGTTTTATACATGGCAAACAACTTTAAACAGTGGAAAGTTGAAGAATCTAGTAAAGCGGATGAAAATGCACGTCTTGACGAGTTAATGGATTTACCAATCTCTTCTTTAGAAATTAATATTCCTAATCTCTCTATGTTGCCAGAAAACTTGTTCTTAAAGATGAATTTGAGGAGATACAGAATATTCATTGGAGAGAGGTGGACATGGTGGCTAAGCAGTTATCGAGCTTCAAAGACCTTGAAACTTGAGCTAGAGAGTAGCATCAATTTGACGGCTGGGCTTCGAAATTTATCGAAAGGAGTTGAAGATTTGCATTTATATGGATCTAATGGGCAAGAAAATGTTCTACACAATCTTGATCTAGGTGGATTTCCTTGTTTAAGGCATCTTCGGATTGAAAGTAATGATGATATTAAGTACATTGAAGATGCTTTCCCAATCCTTGAAAGCTTGGAACTCAATAATTTGAAAGCCCTTGAGAATTTATGTGAAGGACCGAATGACATCGTATTTGGTCAGTTACACACTTTGAAGATGGATAATTTGCCAGCTCTTACTGGAGATTTCAGCATCAAGGATAGAGCAACAAAGAACGCATCCAAAAAAACTTTCAAATCACTTTTCAACAAGGTATCTTCAGATTATTTTATTCGCATTTTTCCTTATTTTATCTCCTTACAAGACTTAAAACTTAATTAGTGGCAAAAATCACTTTCACTATAATTACTTGCTTTCTGATTTGGCTATCATGAAAGTTCACAGTTTTTTTTTCTTTAACTTACTTAAAATTAGCTAATAAAAGCAACAGTCTAACTTCAATTATTGAAATTAGTAATTAAGCCTCAAATTATTGTTTTACAACCTAAAAACATGTGATTTTGATATTTTTGAGGGCATCTATGGATTAGTACTCCTATCGATCTATGCGTTGGTCTGGCTTCCGCGTCACCGCCCCAAAATTTGCCTTTTCTTATGATTGACGACTAATTTTCCAATCGCTTTTCGACGATATGATACATTGATATTATTTTTATTTATTCATATTTTTTATTTTTTTATACAGATTTTTTATTGTTTTAACTTCCTACAATACGTGCACCCTTCATTTTTCACTATAATTATTTACCTTGCCATTAAGCTGTTATGGAGTTCTGTAGATTTTTCTTCGCTAGTTTTGTTTAAATGCATTTACATAAATTGATTTCATTAGAATTACTTTAGTTTGACATTACGCAGGCTACTATAGTATATTACAGTTTCTTTTTTCTTTTTTAATTACTTAGTTTGTTTTCTTTATGAACGTGAGATTTGATATTGAACTTTTAGCAATCTCTTAAAGAATTTTGTGGCAGATAGGAGCTTTATTTAGGAATTTAAGCAATATTTCAAGAAAAACAAGCCTAAGATCAAAAGTGACTTCTGTTTAATCATATTTTCTTTCTGCAGGTGTTATTACCAAAGTTAGAGATATTGAAATTATCCAATTTAAACAGTTTGATTCCTTCGATATGGGATGACCAACTTCTACATAGCTCTTTCAATAACTTGAAAACACTGACGGTGAAAAAATGTGGCTTTGTGAAATTGGTTCCCCTTCATGTGCTAAAATCTTTAAACAACTTGGAAGAACTAGACGTGAACGACTGTGACATGTTGGAGATTGTGTTTGATTTTGAAGATTTGAATGATTATTATAAAGAGATGGATTCATCATCGTAGTCGTGCCATTAAAAAGTTGAAGTTATTTGATTTGCCAAAATTGAAGAATGTGTGGAGTGATCATTACCAAGGAAATGTCTCCTTCCCAAGTCTAAGGAGCGTAGATGTTTCTTATTGTGAAAGCCTCACAAATATATGGGATGATCAACTTTTACGCAACTGTTTAAACAACTTGGAAGAACTAGAAATTAGAGACTGTGACATGTTGGAGAAGGTGTTTGATTTTGAAGATTTGAATGATTATTATAAAGAGATGGATTTGTCATCAGTAGTTGTGCCACTAAAAAAGTTGAAGCTATGGAGTTTGCCAAAATTAAAGAATGTGTGGAGTGATTATTACCAAAGAAAGGTCTCCTTCCCAAGTCTAAGGAGCGTAGATTTTTCTTATTGTGAAAGCCTCACAAGTATATTTCCAGCGTCTATAGCCAAAGGCATGCTTTGTGATCTTGAAGAGCTTAAAATACGTCGATGTGGTGTAGAAGTGATTGTCGCAAAAGATCAAGTTTCAAAATCTGTGGCTGTTACATTTGAGTTTCCTAAGCTAACTTCCCTTCGGCTTAATGGCCTTCCAAATTTGAGGAACTTCTATTCACAAAAACACACATTAGAATGGCCGCACCTTAATGAGTTATCTATTCAATGTTGTGATGGATTAGAGATATTTGAAAAAGAAATCTCAGGTTCATTAGAAATATTTGAGGAAGAGAACATGCTTGACTCAAAATATCCTCTCTTGCCCCACGACAAGGTACATTTCTAAACGGGCTATTCATAGCTTATTTAAGCAAAAATAACTTTGAGCATTAAATAAATCATGAAACATGGATCAAATTAAATAATGTGGAAGCATCAAATTTTTATTTGAAGATGGCCTCATGATGAGAAAGCATATGCCTTATGATGTATTAATTAGTTGTTACTTTTTTTAAAAATACAAATTAGTTATTGTTTATGAATTGTGCAGGTCATGGGTAATTTGGAGAGGTTGACATTACAGGGTAAAGAAGTTGAGAAGATTGGAGGTGGTCAGTTTCTAATGTACCACTTCCCCAAATTAAAGCAACTTCATCTATATCTTCAGAAAAACATCCTTTTGCATATTGGGAGAGGTTTCCAAATTTAGGGGAGCTGAAGTTGAGTGGGGACTTTGAGAAGGCTCTTGGAGGTGATAATGTTGCTGCTCTTACTGCTCACTTTCCCCAATTGACTCTCGAGAATGTTTCCATTATGGGAGGCTTATCACCATCCTTAGTTTCTTCTCCGAATCTTACACATCTTAATGTGAAATGGTGCAATGGGACCACTTTGATGACATCATCAATTGCTCGAAGCTTGGTCCATCTCATGCATCTCTCAATTAGTAAGTGCAATCAAATGGAGGAAATTATAACAAAGCAAGGAGAGGATGATGAGGTTAAGTTAATCTTTTTCAACAAGATGAAGTTCTTGGAACTTGATGATTTAAAAGAATTGAAGAGATTTTGTGGCTACAATTATACTTTCAAGTTCTTATTGTTGGATCAACTAATCATAAAAGAATGTCCAAAATTCATGATATTCTCTCCTGGACTCATTGAAACGCCATCTCTTAAAAGTGTTCAACTGGGGAAAGATTGGAAAAAACATCATGAAATTTTGGACACTGATCTTAACAAAACAGTCTACAACCAGGTGCGTTGAGCATGCTCAATTCTTGCCATTTCCAGCTTTTTAAAAATACTCATATTTAAATCTTCTATCGTTATGATATTTAATAGAAATACCCATATGCATATTTCGGTTTAAAGTTTCTATTAAGCCTTTAATTATAATTTTCGAATTACATAACTTTGATAAATGGGATTCATAGCAAAATGTTTTAGTTTTATTTCTCTTTGTTCTTTAATTTTTTATTTTCCAATATTAGTTATGAAAATCAAAATGTTTGACACTTGTTTGATGAGGAAGCCTTTAATTGTTCATGTTTTGACTTTTGGACGCAATAAAAAAAAATAAATTGATATTACTGAGCTTCTAATTTAAGAAGTTATGTTGTTGTAATTGAATAATATTTTTGCCCCTAATTGTTTTACAGCGATATGTGACATCAAGAAAGCTGGTGTTAGATGAGGATGATGCTATCATGATAAGGAATGACCAATTTCCAGCGGACTGTCCCAGATCACTTTTCAGCCATAATAAGGTGTATTAAAATTAATTTATTCTTCTTTTGGTGGCAAAAAAGTGATTTATTGATTTTTTTATCTTGCATTAACTTCTTAATTTCAAACTTATGTTGCGAAAATATGTTCTTTTCTTATCTTATTTTGTTCTCACGTATCATCAAAAATTCCATTCACTAAAATTACGAGTCACTAGATGAGAAGTTTACTTGGACATTTTAACAATATTTAATGAAAAATAAGCCTGCAGATCATAACTAATTTTTGTTTAAATGCATTTACATAAATTGATTTCATTAGAATTACTTTAGTTTGACATTACGCTGGCTACTATAGTATATTACAGTTTTTTTTTAATTACTTAATTGTTTTCTTTTTTATGAACGTGAGATTTGATATTGAACTTTTAGCTATCTCTTAAAGAATATTGTGGCAGATGGGAGCTTTATTTAGGAATTTAAGCAATCTTCCAAGAAAAATAAGCCTATGATCAAAAGTGACTTTTGTTTAATCATATTTTCTTTCTGCAGGTGTTATTACCAAAGTTAGAGATATTGAAATTATCCAATTTAAACAGATTGATTCCTTCAATATGGGATGACCACCTTTTACACAACTCTTTCAATAACTTGAAAACGTTGACAGTGGAAAAATGTGGCTTTGTGAAATTGGTTCCCTTCGTGTGCTGAAATCTTTAAACAACTTGGAAAAAGTGGAAGTCAGTGACTGTGACATGTTGGAGATTGCGTTTGATTTTGAAGATTTGAATGATTATTATAAAGAGATGGAGTCATCATCAGTAGTCGTGCCACTAAAAAGTTGAAGCTACGGAATTTGCCTAAATTGAAGAATGTGTGTAGTAATAACTGTCAAGGAAATGTCTCCTTCCCAAGTCTAAGGAGGGTAAATGTTTATAAGTGTCAAAGCCTCACAAGTATATTTCCTGCGTCTATAGCCAAAGGCATGCTTTCTGAGGACGACAACTACGATTTCATCAACAGGTTCAAGAAGCAGTTACGGCTGAAGGGGCTACATTATATTCCATACTGAGGTACAAGGAAATGATCCAAAGAAGTGGACGGTAACGTGGAATCGGATTTGTTCTTGGAGGGGTTGGTTTGCTGCTATAATTATCATTATTGGTATGAGAATTCGTTCCTGTAAAACTAGGGTTCTATTGATTTGCACTAAAAGGAAACTAGTCTGCGAGATGCTTGAGGATGTTGAAGCTTAAGATGTTTACATATATGACCCCTATTGTTCCTCCATGCTTGGCAAGTCATTGATGCGTTTTTGGTAATATGCATTGCATGTTCCTTTGCGGACCCATGTTGGGATTTTCTCAGCGGAAGTGATTTATGGTAAGAGAAAATGTTCAATATATTCGCCCTGTTAATCATTGAAAAAAAAAAAAAGTCTGTGGTCTAAGATGGAATATAGGATAATCTCAAAAAAAAAAAAAAAAAAAAGCACAAATACTACCCATACATTTTCTTTTTTATAAAAACTTTTAGAGAATATTTTATTTTTCCTTCTTATTTTTTCATTTTACACTTGTTTAATTATCTTATTTAATGTTAATGTAATAAACTTTCACAACTTAAAGATCTATTACTTCTACCATATTTATTTAATTTTTTTTTTTACAATCCTCTAATTATAATAATTTCTGTATTCTCTCTCATATCTTCTTTATCATTAGAAATAGGGGTGTTTTACTTAAGTGGGTTTTATCTTTCTTAACCGACAATTTTAGTCAAAAGGGTTTTATTGTTCTTAATCGATGATTCGAATTATGATATTCGATTAAACATTTCTTATAAAAGGGAATGAAGGGAGGAATATCCGTAGGAGTCCCGCCAAAGGGAGTTTAAATGGTAAGGGGGTAGAAATGGTCATTGTGGTGAGGAGACGGTGGAAGCGGTGGAGGGTAAAGTGGAAAGGGAAGAAGGGGCACGTGGTGGGGAAGCCCAATTAAACTAATATGGAAGGATGATTCTTAGCTACCACCTATTCATCAAAATATAGAAGTTCTCGAAGTCAAAAATTGTTGGAGCTTGGTCAAGTTAGCTCCATCCTCTGCTTCATTTCAAAATTTGTGGAAGCTATCCGTATCTGAATGTCATTAACTCATCCATTTAGTTACAACTTCAACCGCCAAAAGACTAGTGAGTCTTGCAAGGTTGGAGATGAATGATTGCAAACCAATGAACATGTACAAGGTGGAATCACATTCAACAAATTGTATGAGATTAAACTTACTGATATACCAAACCAAGCTTGAATATGTTTTCTCTACAAAGTCATGCATTTGAATTCCCAGAATTAAAAGAGATAGAAATAAGTGGATGCCTCTATACAATGATTTGCTAAAGAGTAGCTTTCTCTTTTCTTAAAAGCATAAAAGAAGCTTGAATCTGTTTTCTCCTCTATACAATAATTTCTCTTTTCTTAAATGATCTTTTTGTCATGTTTGTTTGTGTTTTCCTGTCACTCAAGAATAGAGTTGATTGTTGAAATTTATTTCAATTATTCTTTTCCAATGGTAGTTACTATAATATCAACAATTATAAAGGGATGAAATAGAGGAGCTATACTTTTTGCCTTGTTCTGTGAATTTTGACAGCCATAGGGGATGGGGTCTTATCTGATTCTTCCAACTATTTAAACAAAATTTTCACTAAAATACGTTATATATATTGAGAAAGTACAATCATAAAGACATTTTTTTTTTGACACACTTGCTGCAAAATGGTTATGCTACTAGTAACATGCATGGATAGGCATAGATGTTATCATCTTAAGGTTTTGTTAGTTCAATTTTATGATTTTGCTGCCAAAATATCTTTCTGCTTATTGTCTTTACATTCCTCTAGCAGTAGTTACTAACATATCAGCAAAAGCCTCATATATGAAGGGACAAAGCATAAAAGATACCTGCATATTCTTTTTGCCCTTCATATGGCAGTTTCTCTTTTCTTATATTATTTGTATTGTTTGGCTGCGATCGTCTGTGCTCTCCTATCACTAAAAACAGAGAAACTATGGCTTTGATTCTATTTTGTGGTTATATGTTCCTAAAACAGTTCAATAAAATAATTTTTAAAACAAGTTTGAAAAACAAAAAATTTTAAAAAATATGTTTGCTTGATTATTTTTATAAGCATATTTAAAATGGTGTGGTGAAAGGTGAAAACATAGTTTATTTTATTGGCTAACATTGCTATTAAAGAAAATACAACGTTAACAGCCTCTTCTCTAATTTTGTAGGATAAACAGTAACAAAACATAAAAAGATGTTCTGGCCTTTTGTTTCCCAAAATTGAACTTTTATCTTTTATTTTTGTTTTTCTAGAACACATAATAAAAAAGGAAAAAGTATAAGAAAATAATACATGAGCTTCAAAATTTTAAATCAGTCTTATTATGCGTATAAGAATATGGGTATGCCAACTCATTTTAGTAGGAAATCATTCATTTGAGATTTTGAAGTGTAAGTGACGTTTTCTTGTATTTTCTGGTTTTTTCCTAATAAATACACATGTTCTATAAAAAACATCGAAATAAAAGACTAAATAGTTGTTATGCTACTATATCTAACATGGATTATAATATAAACATAATCTTAATACCTTTTCTTTTACTTTCTTGATTAATAAAGGTGTTGGTGAAGTGGGAATCGGGGCCGGCCCGTGAAGGGCCGGGGCCTGTCAGGCGGCCCTCCAGGGGCTCGAGGTAAGAAAAACATCTGTTTTTCAAAGCCCTGAGAGCACCAGGGGCGAGGCGGCCCTCCGAGGCCCGAAATTACAATTCCAAATTTTAACTATTTTTCCTCCATTTAAAAAAATATAATTAGTAAATTACAACACGAATCATCCAACAAAATAAGCACGAGTTACTAATTCATAATCAAAAGGAAACTATGTTCACAAATAATTCACATAAAACATAAAGAAGCATACCACTAAGCGACATTAGTACGATGACTATTATTGTCATCATCTTCACCACTATCATCAATTTTAACGATATTTGATTGTTCTTCACTTTGAGTATTAGCCTTTGGATCATGAGTAAGAATATCATGAATTTCTTTTCCCACATCATGAACACATCCATAATCTTTATTTGCAACAAATAACAAACCAAATCATAAAATTAGAGTATAATTATTATGTATTTGTAGTTAAATAGATAAATAACTCTATAATAAATACAATATATATATATATATATATAAATTAAAAAAGGAAAAAAAGAAAAAACTACAGTGAAAAGGGCCGGGTCGGCCCGAGGCCCTCCAGGGCTGGCCCGTTAAAGCCCGAGGCCCTCCAGGGCCGGCCCTATAGGACCAATTTCAAATATTTCGTCCATTTTTCAAGCCCGGTAGGGCCAGGGCTTAAACGGGCCGGCCCGATGGGCTCGGCCCGATTTCCCGGCTCTAAATGGTGATGATGCGACACTTGATGAAGAATGTGGATAGATGTTTGTACGATGATGCTTCGTAGAATATCAAATTATATGTTTTAGTGGTTATATATATGTCCGATTATTTGGTAAATGAGACTCGTTTTCATCTTGAACACTATTTCTACCAATAAATTGAGAGTTCAATCACTTGGAAAAGATTAGAAGTTCATTTTTCCCCTTCTTGATCTCGTAATAACCCGGATATTTGCGAATTTAAAAACAACTAATAATAAATATAATTAATTAATTAGATTATAATATTATAAGTTGTAACATCCCATTTTCTAAAGCGAAATTTTTTTTTCTCAATCGTAGTAGAGCATTGGAGCGAAAGAGTAACGATTTGCATTCAAACAAGAACCATAGTGTAACATAGTATTGATAATACAGTCATCCTCTTGTTTCAAAAGTAAATACAAAAGAAACGGAATAGAGATTCTTCGGTTATCGGTCTATTCGTCTTTGCTTTCCCGATCTCCACCTCTCGGTCCTCCGGACCAAAGCTACAAATGAGATCCAATTTACCGTATTGGATCTCGGGTAACAGTTAACCTTAAGCTCAAACAATACGATATACGACAATGAAATTCTAGACAATACAACGGTATATCGGTACATAAGTGTAACGTCCTTCCTTTTGCTTAACATAATGACTAATTAAGGGTTGATTGACCACTAAGTAATGCTTCATCAATTATCAAAATATACAAAATAAACCGAGTATGCGAATGAGCCCTATCGTGGCAATATACAATCATCCAACATAAACCCAAAAGATGAAGTACTACTTTTAGCGGAGTAGCTTAAGCTTCCGAGATCTTCCTGATGGACCCGCATGGGAACTATCACTGAAAATGTGGTAACCATCAATCTAACTCATTACGAATACTAATATGTGCTAGTAAGGTGTCAAGTGGAACAATTTATATAATAGAGGATTAAAAATATATTTCACGAATATACATATTACCAATTTCATATCATGAAGTCTATGTCATAAATTACGTATCACGCTTTTCTCAATTCCCAATATGCCTCCCACCAATCCAACCGAACCGCCTTATTTCCTCCGACTAAACCCATGGGCTAAGTTACATCCATGTTCTTGGTTACTCAAAAGCTCACTTGGTCATGTGATGAGATTCGGCCAAAATCTTGAGCACATGTCGCAGACGTTCCTTTCTCTCCTGTGCGGTGAATATATATACTTATATGCTAAAGGCTTTAACGTTTTCGTTTCCAAATCGATATATCTATATGCATATACTACAGACAAGTTGGCATATATATATATAAATTGAAAAACTAATGCAAGGCTTTAGTTTTCCATATATATAGATATACTAACAACTACCTCCGGTTAAACTCCTACAAACCGAGACCTAGAGGAAGCAACAACCGAGTTAATAGGCGGTCAAAATACCTCCGTTCGAGACGGCTGGGCGAGCAAGCAAAGTTGAAGCTCTCACTCGATCTCTCCTACTTAGTCTTTCTCTCGGTTCTCCCTCTCTGTTCTCTAGTTCTCAGAACAGAGTATACCCAGCTCACTCTCTCTCTCGCCTTCCTTCGTATCTTCCCTTCTCTCTTCACTCTCTTGCCTCGGACTCTCTCTCTCTCTCGGCCTTATTCTCTCTCTCTTTCCCCTCTCACTCTCTGCAGCTCTTTGTGTTAATGAATGAAGAGGAGTAATGGTATATATAAGGACCTAAGGGTCAGTGAGAATGAAGGTGAAAGGACCAAAAGGAATTACCCATGGGTTCATGGCGTTTGGTTTGAGACGCATGAGGGTCTATTTCGTTGACGATAGATGCATGGAGTCGTTGGTGGTGATCTCACTCTGTGTGTTGACCGAGATGATTTGGGATACTTGGATTATACGTAATTGACGCCGAGCATGTATATATGTTGCCACCATTACGTGTTAAGGCCGTGATTTCTTTCTGCGTTTACGTGGTGATCTCGTGCTTCTCTTTCTCTCTCTTTTTTTTTTATTTTCTCACATAGCGACTTGCTAAATGACGCAATGAGGTCTTGATGAGTAAAAATTAATGGTGCAGGTTGGTCTTCTATTAGCTTATGGGCCAAGACGTTAGTGTAGAAAGCATGGGTATTTGGGCTTTACTTGGTGCTTGGTATTTGTATATTCTCTCATCATTTTGTCTTTTGCAATTTAAATAGATAAATCTTAAAATAAATTCTTAATATTTCCCATAAGGGTTTTCCCTTCTTAATTAATCTCTTGCAATTTCCTTGGTTTTATTTTTATAATATTATAAGGAAAATAGTTTCCTAATTCTCCGAATATCATTCCTAAAATCTTTAGGCATAAATTTATTCCTTATTTGAATTATTCTTTTCCAAAATAAATTAAGGGAAAAATAAGCCTCAATTTCCAATAATTAATCCCATAATTATTTTAAACCAAAATCATATAATTAATTTCCATAAAATATCCAAATTTCAAATCCCAAAATTTGGGATGTTACATTTCTCCCCACCTAAATAGAATTTTGTCCCCAAAATTCCTAACAAGTCATTAAGGAAGCTAATCCATATCTCAAGCTTCTAATATACATCCACAAAGTCAAAACAACACCGCCAAAATAATTTGGCATAAGATACATCAAAACAAAAGATCACCATGTCACACAAGTTCAATCATTGACATAACACAACCATAAATACACTAATTCAATCAAGTCAAGCACAACTACATACTTAGTCAAACAAGTTCGGAAAGTCTCGACGCATCCTTTCCTCGATCTCTCAAGTCGCATCTCCGGTGTCATACCCTTCCGAAGACTTTCACGAGTCGAATGGTCTTCTTCCTCGATTGCTTGTCACGGACAACTAAGATTCTCTCTGGTTACGCTATATAAGTCAAGTTCTCTCTCAACTCAACTTCCTCGGGTTTAATGATATGAGATGGGTCTCGAATGATACTTCTTCAATCGTGACACATGAAACACATCGTGCACTTTAGATAAGTGTGGAGGCAAGGCAATCCGATAGGCAACGAGCCCGGGACACCGCCCGTGCAAACTTGCACACCGAGTCTTACTTGTCTCGAGCCTCTACTCATCTATTCCGTGTTTGAGCTTCCTTAACTTAAGCTTTCAGACCACTTTTCTCTTGCTTAGCACGCTGTTAATTCTCATCTGACCTACCTGGTTCAGATCTCTTGACCAGTCTAACAGTTTTCGTTCCTGTATCAACACAATTACCAACTGCACCGCTTTTCATTTCAACTATGCTGTCTCATTTTCAAATTTTCACATATTGAAAATTTCGTGGTCACATACATTGTTTTTTTATAATTGCACGAAACAATATTTTCACTTTTTCAATAAACCATAATCGCCGCCACTCAATTTCGAGAAAAATACATTCTTTACCGACCCAAATTCAAGAAACACATTTTCTACCGGTTTAACACAGTGAAATAATTCATTTCACAAAATTCAACAACTGAGAGGCACACGCCACCATTTCGCCTTGCCTCATCAGGACATATCCCAATCCTTTCATACAACCCATCAAAGTGACAACGCGCCTATTGGCCGATGTGGGCGAATTTCCATCCCCACATAAGGGACCCAGTGTCCACATTAGCATATCTAATAAAGGCTCTCCACCGCTTTCCCAGTCAAGCCAGTCCTTAGTCACGACCACCATTGTGCACCGCTTTCCCAGCTGACCAGTTCATAATCACGGTTAGTGTCGACCTAACACAAAAATACGCGCCCCTTCATGGTGGAACTACTCAGATTGGGAATATTCACCATTGGTGCGAGTGTCAACCTCTCATATCCCATCAAACAAATTTTCAATTTAAATGAGCTTTATAACTGGCTAGCAATTTCAAACATTCTTAAACATATCTGGCAAGGTCCAACAAACTGAGTATTTCTACAATAGTTTCTGGCCTCTTCCAGTTTCGTACTGCTTCCACCCCAAACATGATTCACAATTCAATTTCAAATATGGGTTCCATCAGGAACATAGTTCAAAAACAACCACTTCAAATTGGTTTAAAATTCCATGGAAAATATTTCATTTAAACTTCAATTCAGAAGATTCAATCTCGAAAATTCACAATATAGCAGGTGCATTGACAAACTCAAAATTCAATTTTTAAATATACCGAGAACCAAACAACTGACATAGAAGGTCATCAACTCCAATTACACCTCGGCTCTATCTCGTAGCTATTCGAGCCATCCATAAGACACTCACCCATTACATTCCATTTGTTTGGTCATTCCGAAATAATGCTCGTAACTTTTAGGCTTGCAACTTTCTCGGAACACCGTCTGGTATTTTTGGTCTAGTAATTGTGGGATTTTGCCACTGTGAACATACCCGTCACATAGGACATAGGGCTTCTCAATGAACACAAATCAAACTTAATGACCTGAAGTCATACCAATTTAGTAAGTCTCATTGCCCACTGTATATTCATTTTACAATTTCACTCAATGATAACACACATATGGCTCTGGAGCACCTCGGGCAATACATTAAATCACACAAAATTCATCCGGGGTCACTTGATATGAACTTCCAAT
This sequence comes from Acacia pycnantha, assembly GCA_025563575.1. NCBI lineage: Eukaryota > Viridiplantae > Streptophyta > Magnoliopsida > Fabales > Fabaceae > Acacia > Acacia pycnantha. The sequence continues at coordinate 12,924 of JAMWYP010000297.1, read as the reverse complement.
AATAGTCCAGCTCCGCATAGTCTCGAGATCCTTTTTTTTTCCCATATTGGATATTCTACCCACATCTCGTGGGTCTATTAACTACTATCATATCTATAGTTATTGGTCTCGGTCATGAAACTATAACTTGTAGTTACCAAGATTCTTGCTACTCCTTGATTCCTCCAAGGAAGATACTATTACTCGTTCTTCTAAGGGAAAAATCATGAGATTAAAATCATCCCCTCTTAGCTAGTGACCTCCAGATACCTCATACACATGGGTACTACACTCTAGTGCCTTAATTTATTCAGATCAATCAAATACCTAAAGAATCTCTTGTTATCAAATTTGATTCTTAGGTTCATTAATTAAATATTGAAACCTCGACCATAGCCAATGAACATGCTACTACCATAATGATTCATATCTTACAACATTCAGGCATTATCCTCAAATAACAACAATAATTATTATATTCACAATCCAAAACATTGTTTGGGCCAAGAAATCATATTGCCTCAATAATACCCAATATAAAAACTAGGATCATAATTCCCATTCCTAGTCTAAACTCGAAACATTCAAATGTCATTCTCATAACCAAAACACAATACACGAGGTTCTAATTCCCTTTCATCAAAGTACTAAAGCCTTAAATCAGGGAATCTTAAATTCCTATAATACTTCACAGAGGTCACCCATCCCGAGATTTCTCTTACCTAAGCACACTTAACCTCAAAGTCTTGATAGGATATGGGATCATATCTTGACTTAACAATAAAAGCCCTAGGATTAACAATGATTCTACATTCTATGCCATCTCACCATCTTCAAAGCCCCCAACTTCCGGGCTCGAACCTTCTTGTTTTCTCTTCCATTATGAGATTAGATATAGCAGAATTTTCAACAAAATTGCTGCCAAGGGCTTTAATCTTGGGTGAAGATACACAGTACTTACTTATCATAAATTTTCTAAGTATGTACTTTAATTTATGGACTTCTTGCTTTTGTCGGGAAGAAGGATTGAGTACAACCGCAAAATCCAAAAGGTCGGAAGCTCGTCAAGAAAATCTCCTTTATAGTAATGAAGCACCTAACTTATTATAGAACACAAATCTTGAATGACGACCACTTTCCTTTAAAAGTCGAGTCCTCCTCCAAAGTGTTCTCGACCAAGTCGCAAATCCCTCCTTGACATGATTTGATATAACGTCCAGACAACACAACTTTTCGAGAAATTTTCACTTTGTTAAGGGACTGGATTATGTCAGTGTTGTCATTTCTCGATGTGTGTCCCTCATCTAAGATTAGAATAGAAGGTACATCAAGTAATATCTTTTAGCAAGATGTTGATGTGTGGCCAGTACTAGTATCACAGTCAATTGAAAAGAATTGTTTATATCCTAGGAAAAGGATACTCTTATGCTCTACCTACTATTTTAAAGTCTCAAGTTTATTTAATCAATTCAAACTCAAGCAGATATTCTAGCTTATTGTTAAAACCTATATTCTGATTGGACTTCTAAATTTTGAGCAGACAATTCTATTACCAAAATTTCTACCCCGATTCCAACTTGTCACTCAAGATTATCCAAGTATCAATTTATCCGGCTTCCTCAGAATGCTAAGTATTGTCCCCTTGATATCCACTGCACCCTTTTTATGTAACGGACCACCACTGTCAAGGACTAACTCAAAGACCCCTATCCCTGAGCATTAATGTATCTTTGAATCGATGTAAAAGAGCCTCTTTCTCTTGAGACATCGGTGTCTCAGAGCATTTGGATGTGAATTAATGACAGTGGATCCTTTGTGGGTTCCCCATTCTCCCCACCTAAGGATGAAACCCACCTAAATAAGTGAGTGATAAAACAACACAACAAAACAACTAAACAGGGAAGGTATGTGTGAATATTGTATATTGCCACTATATGTAGTGCATGCATGACTGTTATAAAAATCATACGCTAAGTACTACTTTTAGCGGAGTAGCTTAAGCTTCCGAGATCTTCCCCGATGGACCCGCACGGAACTATCACTGAAAAATGTGGTAACCATCAATCTAACTCATTACGGATACTAATATGTGCTAGTGAGGTGTCAAGTGGAACAATTTATATAATAAAGGATTAAAAATATATTTCACGAATATACATATTACCAATTTCATATCATGAAGTCTATGTCATAAATTTCGTATCACGTTTTCACAATTCCCAATATGCCTCCCACCAATCCAACCGAACCGCCTTATTTCCTCCGACTAAACCCATGGGCTAAGTTACATCCATGTTCTTGGTTACTCAAAGCTCACCGGTCATGTGATGAGATTCGCCAAAATCTTCGAGCACATGTCCTGCACCATGGGTCTTTTTCCTCATTGAACTAGTGGAGTGTCGTAAGCCCTCAATGAACTAGTGGGGTGGTCCCTCATTGAACAGTGGGACAATATAAAGCCAACCATCGTGCACCAATGGAGGCCTCACCACGTGGTGGAATAAACTACTCCATTTCTTCCCAATTCAACCCTTTCCATAATTATCACAATTCTCAATCATATATAAAAATATGTATATAATCCACAATTCAAATCATAAGGTTCCACAATGAAATTTCTATGAAAATATTCATAATCATTTTCACAAAATACTCACAACAACATATCAATATGCATGACAAGTGGAAAGTGGTTAACTCTCGCCAAAGCTAATTATTATCACATTGCTCCTAATCCAATAGCTCAAACACACGTCAAAAATCAATCTACCACAACCAATTTACTAACCATTAATAACTCTTCTAAAACTCTACATAAAATTATAACTTAAAATTCATAAAATTAAAAATATACAAATTATAATAATAAATTTGAAATGCTTAAAGTAGGGAAATTATAACGGGATGAAAAATCAATGACCCATTGTAACTATTAATTCTCTTTCTATTTATTACTAATTAATAATACCCATTTTCCATTTATTATTAATTAATAATTTCCTTTATTATTTATTCCCTTTTTTAATAAAAATAGAAATAGTAATTATTTATTTAGTTTATTTTCATTATTATTGTTATGATTTCACTATTTACTATTATATATATTATTTTGTAACTAATATTATAAATGAATTAGTATAGAAATTAGTTAGATTAGATCTTATTATATAGGAGTTTATAAATACTAATAACATAAATATATGGCCATAGATATTCCACTAACGTTCCAATTGCAGCGTGACCTATACTTCAAAAGTAATTATTTTCCTAATATATTCGTTGCATTATATGCATTTAACTACACTCAGCAGATTTGTATCGCATATTCTCATGTATATATATACAATAGTAAAATTTTTATGCAGTAATATAGATTCATACGCACAGTAACCTCCATCTCTTTTATATATATATACACACACACACACACACACACATTAGATATTCATAAAATAAGTCATGATCTTTAGATATATAGTTTATTCTCTTTAGACACACACCCACACACCAATAAAAATAAAAAGTGTTTCTTATATCTTTCCCAGGTGCAGCAAAATGTATCAGTAAGAGAATAATTACATTCATAATATATCTACATGTATCTATATAATAAATAAGTGCAGCAGCGTTCCTTTCTCTCCCTGTGCAGTGAATATATATACCTATATGCTAAAGGCTTTAACGTTTTTCGTTTCCAAATCTGATATATCTATATGCATATACTACAGCAAGTTGACATATATATATATATATATATATATATATATATATATAGCAAAACTAATGCAAGGCTTTAGTTTTCCATATATATAGATATACTAACAACTACCTCTGGTTAAACTCCTAGAAACCGAGACCTAGAGGCAGCAACAACTGAGTTAATAGGCAGTCAAAATACCTCTGTTCCGGAGACGCTGGGCAGAGCAAGCAAGGTTGAAGCTCTCACTCTCTCCTACTTAGTCTTTCTCTCGGTTCTCCCTCTCTGTTCTCTGGTTCTCAGAACAGAGTATACACAATTCACTCTCTCTCACGCCTTCCTTCGTAACTTCCCTTCTCTCTTCGCTCTCTTGCCTCGGACTCTCTCTCTCTCTCGGCCTTATTCTCTCTCTCTTTACCCTCTCACTCTCTGCAGCTCTTTGTGTTAATGAATGAAGAGGAGCAATGGTATATATAAGGACCTAAGGGTCCAGCCGAGAATGAAGGTGAACGGACCAAAAGGAATTACCCATGGGTTCATGGCGTTTGGTTTGAGACGCATGAGGGTCTATTTCGCCGACGATAGATGCATGGAGTCGTTGGTGGTGATCTCACTGTGTGTTGACTGAGATGATTTGGGATACCGGATTATCCGTAATTGACGCTGAGCATGTATATATGTTGCCACTGTTACGTGTTAAGACCGTGATTTCTTTCTGGGTTTTATGTGATCTGTGCTTCTCTTTCTATTTTCTTTTTCTTTTTCTTTTCTCACATAGCAGCTGGCTAAATGACGCACAAGAGGTGCTGATGACTAAATAATTAATGGTCCAGGTTGGTCTTCTATTAGCTCATGGGCCAAGACGTTAGTGTAGAAAGCATGGGTATTTGGGCTTTACTTGGTGCTTGGTATTTGTATATTCTAGGGATGTCCAAAAACCCGGTGGTCCAGTGGCTCGGTCCCGACCCGGTCCGGTCTCGCAAAAATTTTTGGTCCGGGACCATATGAGGCGGACCGGACCGGGTGAGTCTGCTCGGATCAGACCGGACTTCGGTCCAGGGTCTAAGACCTCCTGGACTGGTCCGGTCCGGCCCGATATATATATTATATATATTTTTTTAAAAAAAAATTACAACTTAATCTAACCCTTTGTCTTTTTTTATTGTCTTCTTTACTATTCTTCATCACTCATTAGTCATTAGTGAGTCTTCTTCTTCGGCCAAAAAAATATTTGGAGTCTTTTTACCTTTTCAGTCTTCTTCTTCTTCTTCCCTTCTTCTTCGGTTTGGCCCAATAGAATGTTGTTATTTTGTATTTTTGTTCAATGTTGTTGGAGATTCTTATATGTGTAATTGTGTATGATTGGATTTAAGATGTTTGCATGTTTGTATGTTTAATTATTGGTCTAAAGAAGTGGGAAAAAAACTAAAAAAAAATTGAAATAGGTCCTGGATCGCTGGATCGGTCCAGTGATCCACTGGACGGCTCCAGTCCAGGCTGAGCTCGGGCCGGTGCCGGACTGCACTGCACCTCGGGCTAGCTTGTCCAGTCCGAGGTCCCTCCCCGACTGCACTTCTGGTTGACCCCCAACCCGGTCCATCCGTCCATAGACATCCCTAGTATATTCTCTCATCATTTTGTCTTTTGCAATTTAAATAGATAAATCTTAAAAAGAAATTCTTAATATTTCCCATAAGGGTTTTCCTTCTTAATTAATCTCTTGCAATTTCCTTGGTTTTATTTTTATAATATTATAAGGAAAATAGTTTCCTAATTCTCCGAATATCATTCCTAAAATCTTTAGGCATAAATTTATTCCTTATTTGAATTATTCTTTTCCAAAATAAATTAAGGGAAAAATAAGCCTCAATTTCCAATAATTAATCCCATAATTCTTTTGAACCAAAATCACATAATTAATTTCCATAAAATATCCAAATTTCAAATTCCAAAATTTCAGATGTTACAATAAGCATACACAGATGCATGATCGGTATGACGATAGAACATAAGCACGAGCAAGTATGTAAAGCCTCATAAGGTAAACAATAGCAACAAACAGCACAAAACCAAGTGCCACGATACTCACTCGTGTCTCGCCGCTAGGAAAACATAACGGCATTATTATGACTATAACCCGTGTAAACTGTGCGTATATCGGTCTACGAACGTATCTATCACATATATATATTTAAGCAGCACAAGATTAGTGTTACAAGATGCGTCCGTACCTTCATTGATCGGCCGTCGGTACTTCCGGTGGAAAATGACACGTTTTACGGAAAATCGTACTTTTGACGAAAACAATGGGTTGACAACGAAAAATCGGCGAAGACAACGGCCACTTGTACACGATATCCTATAGAGAGAATTTCACGTTTATCATTATTTGGCATTATAATGCATTTTAGGTACAAATGACCATTTTGTCCCTAGTTGCCTAATCGCCGAAATTTTGCCAAAGTGCTTCGCTACTTTGACTTTATTTTCTCCCAAAATTTTGCCAAAACTTCGACCCAACCATGATTTTCGAAATTATTACTTAAAATATCCCTATCATATGATATCTAATCATACTTGGAAACTTAAAGGCTATACTAACATTACTACTCTAACTACCGAAAGAACTACGAAACTAAAGACTAAGGACCGAAGAACTTACTCGGAGCTTGTTGCAAAATTCCCTGACTTCTTCCTTCCTTCCGGCTGATGAATTTCAGACTTAGAGAGGAGAGAATGGTGTGAAGAAGTGAATGAAGTGAAGCGGGTATTTATAGTGAAATTCGGTGACACTATTCATGCTTTACTGCACCGAATCGATCGTCGGATCGCACACTGACGAGGTGGCATGATCCCGGCTCCCCCTCTTGGCCGACTTTTTGGCTCCCAAAGTCAAGGAAGAGCCAATGGGGTGATGCCACGTGTCACCTTCCGAAGCTCGAGCCGGTAGAATTCCCCGATCGGTGTCCGAATCGCGTAATCGCGTAAAATCTCAGAGATTCGAATTACAACTTTGAAGAATTTTTCTTCTTTATTAGAAATGTCTAAGTTAATCTATTTGTTCATCCCATACAGGGTTTCAACGGTCCTATTGAAGTTTTACGTAAAAACGTGTCGGTTTCGGAACAAACTTCCTGGCGACAACCTCTCGGACAAAAATTCACCGATTCCAAATATGTCCAGGAAAATTCTCAACTCATCCCCAGATGTTGCATCACAACAATAGTCTCTTCAACTTCCAACCGGACTATCCGCATCTTTCACAGATTACCCTATTTCGTCTTATTACCTAAGTATTCATCCGATCTCTAAATGACTTACGAGACAGTCCCGATCCGAGATAAAAATTCACTCATCCATAAACTTCTCTGACCTTAGAAACCTAGTTCATGGTTTTCTAGATAGGATTAAATCTCTATCCGTGGTCATTTATCCTATTTGCTTTATCACGAATATTCCATAGAATATTCCTTTTTATTTTAAAATATTCATTTAAAATCTTATCTTCTCATTTTTTTGCTGCCAAATTTTTTTATTATTTAATTTCTTTTTTATTTAATTTAATTAATTATTATATAAAATAATTACTTAATAATTTTTTATATAATTTTTTACATAATTTTCCTATTGGTCTATTCTTGAATTTAGGCTTAAAATTACCTAAACTCACCAATTTTTCTTCATGTTTTCCAATTAATTAGGAAATATATTTATGCTAATTTTTAGACATTAACCACTAATTATAGGGTTTTACATAATAATTTATGGATTTTCCTTTGTTTATGCTTAAGAAATTAGCCAATAATTACTTAATTAACTACTCACTAATTATTGACAATTTTCTTAATTAGAATAACTTCTTACCTCATAACTTTTGCACCGACATTAGTGTTTTCTTGTCTCCGCATTATATTATCATTTACTGGGGTATTTTGGTCATTTCAATACTTTTTGCTTATCTTTCTCTAATTTTTCCAAGGTGATAATTTATTAAATTACCAAAATTAGAGACAATATACTCTCCAAATTTTAATAATTATTTCTCAATCCTAGGATTTTTCACAATTTTTCTAGATCTTTATATGTTCCTAGGGCATTTTAGTCATTTTGACTCCTTATTCTTTTCTCAAATTTTCAAGAGATTTTTCCCTCATAAAACGATAAACACAACATAGAAATTGAGACCACAATTTTCTTATCGAAATGGCCATTTTATTTATCCTGGTATTACATTTCTCCCCATTAAACAAAATTTCGCCCGAAATTTACTCTATCGTAACTAAACTCCGGGCCATGAACTACGGATATTTCTCCTTCATCTTTCTCACGCTTCCCAAGTCGCCTCTTCGGGTGACAAACCTTTCCAAACTACCTTCACTATCGGTATGGTCTTACTTCGAGTTGTTTCTCTTTGTGATCGATAATCACTCAGGTTCGACTTCGAAGGTATTATCATGTCGTACTTCAACGTCCTCGTACTCGATGACATGATCACGGTCTGGTTGGTACTTCTTTAATTGTGATACGTGGAAAACGTCGTGGAGGTTACTCGAGTTCGGGGTAGGGCTATCTGATAAGCTACTTGTCCTCGCTCGGCCAAAATTTCGAATGGTCCAACGTATCGTGGACTGAGTTTCTTCCTCTTAAGCATTCTGCCGACACCAGTTACTGGGGATAACTTTAGAAACACATGGTCGCCGACATCGAACTTCAGAGGTCTCCTCCTTTTGTCAGCATAGGTCTTTGTCGCTTTGTCTTGCCGGGAGTCTTTTCAAGGTAGCTCCAATTGATGTTTTTGATGATAACTATGATTTCAAATAAGATATGCACTTGAAGAAAGAAAAGAAGAATATCTCAACGAGTCAAAATCACGTTTTATCGAGAAGATTCAATTTGTCATCGAGAAAACCTCGAGTCGATAGTTAGGCTCGAGTCAATCGATTCTAAAATTAAATATAAGATCTTCATTTACCTCGAGTCTACAAGAAGTCTCGCTCGAGTCGGTGGCCTCGAGTCTAAATACTCTACGCCTCGAGTCATCACTTAGAACACATAAGCAACCTCGAGTCGTGTGTGTTACCTCGAGTCCACCATTTGAAAATATAATGATAAATGGTTATTACCTCGAGTCCCCGGATATTCTACCTCGAGTTAAGTTGCCTCGAGTCAAAGTAATCTTTGCCTCGAGTCATCATACATTTACATATTCTAAAGTATCGTAAGCTACCTCGAGCCTAACACGTATGCCTCGAGTCTATTACACAATGAGACTCAAGCCTCCGAACTTGTGCCTCGAGTTAATCACCTCGAGTCAAAATTAAGTTTGCCTCGAGTCAATTCGCTTCGGATCAATTGATTGATTAAATCTTAAGTAATTACCTCGAGTCGATCTAATATTCACCTCGAGGTAATCTCGCTCTCTTTCTTCTATTTCTCGATAACAATGAATTATTTTGTGTTCAAATCATATCTTCTATCTTAAAAGCTGTTATCAGATTTAATTAGTTTGCTTAGTGAGTTTCGGAGTAATTAAGACGCTTTGATTTTCAAAGTTTTGCGTAAAGCAAACATTATGTCGAAGCATTTAATACGAACCGAGTCTCAAAGCATGAAAGAAGAACATGGATATCCGAGCCTCGGAAAGCAATTCAAAATTATCCTATCAATATACCATGTAAGTCTAAACGGCAAATCGAATATGGAATGTCAATCGAGATATTGACAATCTCGGAATGCTACGAAGAAACAGAGCAACGGATACATATGTATTTCTCAACGGCTATTTTCCAACGGCATTAATGGCAAACACCGTAAAAGGCGAAGCATTCAAGTCTTCACCAACTCAACGATTGTGCATTCAATAGCAATTAATAGCATTCATTGTGAAGAAATACTTCAATCTTTCGAGTGTTCATTAATCTACTATTTCGAGAGATTTTTCCAATACTTTGTCTTTGAGAGAATATTGTGAGAATCTCAAGTCGGGGGACTTCGAGATTGGGATACTTGACTACAACTTGTAAGGGGAGTAAGTTCTAGTGAGAGAATTACTTCAAGAGAGATACAGTGTGTGTAATCGAGTAAGAGAGTTGTGTAATCTTGATTTAAGATATTGAAATCCCGGAGAGTCTGAGGATGGACGTAGGTCAAAGATTTAGACCGAACCAAGATAAATCTCTTGAGTTCATTGTCCCTAAACTTTCTCTGTTTACCTCTGTTCATTAACTTAGAACGAGTAATTTCGCAATTTTTTAATCCCCATTCACCCCTCTTGGTGATATTCCACCGCTTTCATTTTCTTTGATCAACGCAATTTGTTCTGAGGTCTGTTCTAGCATATCGGCCCAAGTAATCGTTTCGAAGAATCTCGTCGGCATAAGGGTGATTGACACTTCCCCCCATACAATGCCTCAAACGGGGCCATCTGTATACTTGCATGATAACTGTTGTTATATGCAAACTCATAACGAAAGATGTAGATCCCAACTTCCTTTGAAATCCGGGGCACATGCTCGCAACATATCCTCTAGCGTCACGGATCATTCTTGCAGATGACCGTCGGTTTGTGGGTGATAGGCGGGCCGAACCTCGGCTTGGTACCCATACCTTCGTGTATTGCACCGCGAGAAACGGGATTGGAACCACGCATCCCGTCGGAGATAATACTCTTGGGGATACCGTGCAGCCTCACGATCTCTTTGATATAAATCTCCCAATTGTTTTGGAGAGTAGTGGATCTTGATGGGAATGAAGTGTCTTAGACTTGGTTAACCGGTCAACAACTACCCGATCGTATCATGATTCCTGATCCCACCACAAAATCCATGGCTATGTTCTCCCATTTCCATTCAGCAATTCAAGTCTTTGCAAAAGACCGGGGGTCGACGGTGTTCAATCTTCACTTTCTGACAGGTCAAGCATTTGGCCACATACTCTGCTACGTCTTTCTTCATCCCGGGCCACCAAAGTTTGGATTTCATACTCTGGTACATCTTGACCATGCCTGGATGTAGAGTGTACTTACTCTTATGAGCCTCATCCAGTATCGTCCGCCTGTGATTCAGATCTCTGAAATCTTCAAACAATTTCGCTCATGTATCATCATGCACGCCACTTGCAGTCTTCCTACTAAGAGCATCAAGAACGACGTTTGCTTTACCCGGATGGTACTTGATCTCCGTGTTGTAGTCTTTGATTAACTCCATCCAGACACGCCGTCTCATGTTGAGTTCTCTTTGATCGAAGAGATACTTCGTGCTTTTGTGGTCATAGTACAATTCTACTGGCCACACCGTACAAATAGTGCCTCCATATCTTCAAAGCGAACACGATAGCCGCCGGCTCTAAATCGTGTGTAGGGTAATTCAACTCGTGAGTTTTCGGTTGACGAGAGGCATAAGCCACCACTCCGCCCCGTTGCATTAGGACACACCCCAATCCATGCCCACCTGGCATCACCGTAGACAACATAAGTCTCACTCGGATGCGGGATAATTAATACCGGTCTTGTAGAGTCAACCTCTCCCTCGGTCTCAAAGCTCTCCTCTCACGGTCGTCTCCCATACAAAGGGTTAATTCTTCCTTGTAAGCTTGTCAATGGTAAGGCTAGACGCGAGAAATCCCATATGAATCTGCGGTAGTATCATGAACCAGAAAACTACGTATCTCCGTCACCGTTTCGCCGTTTCGATCCCGAGAATCGCTTCAACCTTGCCTGGATCAACTGCAACTCTGCCACTTGATATCACATGGCCCAGAAATTTTACTTCCGGCAGCCAAAATTGGCATTTGCTAAGCTTAGCATAGAGTTTCTTTTCACAGAGTATGCATAATACTTGTCGCAGATGTTCTTCGTGCTCTTCTCTGCTCCTAGAATAGACGAGAATGTCATCAATAAACACCACCACAAACTGGTCTAGGTGTTGTCGGAAGATACGGTTCATGTAATCCATGAATACTGCAGGTGCATTTGTTAAACCGAAGGGCATAACAAGGAATTCGTAATGCCCATACCTTGTCTGAAAGCCGTCTTGGGAACATCACCATCTTTAACTCGCAATCGATGGTATCCCAAACGCAAGTCAATCTTTGAAAGACAGGAACCGAGATAGGCCGATCCAAAGATCATCAATCCGTGGAAGTGGATATTTGTTTTTGACCAGTTACTTTGTTTAGTTCACGGTAGTCGATCAGAGTCGAAGGCTCCGTCTTTTTCTTTTCACGAACAGACGGGGATCCCATGGTGATACACTCGGGTCGAATGAACCCCTTTGCTAGAAATTCTTCTAGTTGCTTCTTCAACTCCCCGCATCTTGTTCGGAGCCATACGATACGGCGCCTTTGATATTGATCTGTACAGGGCATCAATTCAATACGAATTACACTTCACGGGTAGGAGGTAGCTCAGTGAGATCCTCCGAAATACATCGGGAAATTCATTGGCTCACGAGAATTTCCTCGAGAAAAGGTTAGCTACTCTTTGGTGAGAAGAATACCATGTACGCTTGGCATCCACCGCTTCATGCATCTATCGACCTGTAGCAAAGAGAAAGTTCGGGATCATACAATGCCTGCAATAGATTCCCATTAAGGTAAATTGTACCTTGGACCATCTCCGGAGACTTCCTTGCCTCTGTATCTGTTAGCGCAAAGATTCAGCCGGCACTCTGAGGTCTTGCCTCTGCAGCCTTCTCGGGGCAATCCCTGCTGATATGTCCTGGCTTCGACATCCAAGCGAGATTTGTTTCCCATCACAGCTTGGCTCCTGGATGGTACTTCTTGCATTTTGGACATGTTTGAGATCCCTATTTATGCGGGATAGTTACGTTGCCCGACTTGATCGGCCTCTTGTTTCGCTTCGGTTGTTGTTCCAGGTGCCTTCCTCTTCGTGAGGAACCTCCGCGGTTAGACCCACCGCGACCAGCATTGTTTCCTCAAGACTCCGAGTACGCGCAGTTCTTTCAAGTTGCGCTGCCGCTCGGTTAGCGAGGATTCCACCGCTTTGGCCATGTCGAGAAATTGTTGGGACACCAATCTGCCCTTATGTCGTACTTCGGGCCATACACCAACCTGTTAGCCTTCCGGCTTTCATTGACATTGCTCTTGATATCGAAGAGTATCGCGATAGGTTGGTGAATCGGCGAAGTAGTCATCAAATGATTCCTCCGCCTCTTTGGATATGCAAAAATTCTCTCCTCCTTAACCACCCGACCAGGAGGAAATATTGCTCGTTGAATTTCTCCAGAATG